>JANLNO010000006.1:4467500-4843849 GCA_024678965.1 Bradynema listronoti
GTGCCCGTCTTTTGGCCAATTCTCGTCGTCTACTTCTTTATTCTCTTCGCGTTAACAATGAAACGTCAGCTAATGGTTTGTAATAATTTTTTTTTTGTTTTAAACATTTAAGAAATATGAAAATTTGATTCTATCAATTCCATTTTTTACATTGCTTTTTGAGATGTGTTTTTTTTTGCACTTTGCTAATTATTTTATGCATTCAAATTAATTACAGCACATGGTCAAATATCGCTACATTCCGTTCACAATGGGCAAGCCGAAGCGTTTCGGCAAAGAGGACACAGGCAAGGTGGTCGCCGGTTAAAGAAGTCGTCGAATTTTTTTTCTTAGATTATAAAATAATAAAAAAGGAAGAAAAATTGCACTTGTCGTTTAAGATAAAATATGAATAGAAAATAATAAAATGTCGAAAAAAATTATTTTTAAATGTCCAAATTTTGCCCAAAAAAAAAAACTGGCGGGAATGCGGCAGGCTATATTTTAGATTAATAATTTACAAAAAAAAATTTGTTTATTTGAAGCCGCAAAAAGGAAAATTGGTAGCGATTTAAAAAAATATAAAAAAGAAAAAATTCCATTTATGACTTAATCTAAATGAAATATATAATATTGTTATTGTTTTTTTTTTAAATTTTCTCAATGGTATATTTGTGATCCTCTTTCTCTCTTATCACACATTAATTCTCTCTGTTTAATGACTTGAAATCGTATAAATTTTAGCGCGCTTTTTACTACTACGAATCCGACGAATGGGCTTATTCGTTTATTATTTTTTGGCTCGTGGTTTATTATTTTTTGTGCTGCATATTTATTTTTTATAACCCCTCCTAGTTTTTAAGGAGAAAATTAATTAGTGATAATCTTTTTCATCCAAAATTATCGCATACTATAACGGAAACTATTAATACATGTTTTGAAAATATTCTCGGGATGCTGTTATTTATATAATATGTTTTGAATAAGATATTAAATAAATTATTTTATTCTTTAAAAGAATCGAATATGCGTTTAAATTATTAGCGCAACGTTTCATTATTATTTTTTCGGTTTCTATTCCTCATACATATTATTATTGTAGTTTGATTTGATGCCGGAAATTTATACATCAGCCAATGCGTCAGAAATGTTCGGTGCACAAATTTCCAATTTTTTGGGGGTTTTTTTTATAAGAATTTTTAGTGTTTTAAAGTCCCGGTGGCTATCAACTGACGGAAAGTGTTTTTTAAATTTTTTAAAAATTTTCGATAATTTGTACCGAACATTTTTGGCGTATTTCTTGTGCGAAAATTTCTCAAATTTATCAAATGTGAGTTCGCAAATTTCCAGAAACCGTTTGATTAAATGCTTATGAATTTCACGACTAAATGAGTGGAAAAATTGAAAGCGTTTACCGAGTGAAATGGCAAATGTGTGAACACAAAAAGTTTTTCTCCGAATACGACATGTGTCTATTATAATTTGTGGTGCTCCACACATTCGCCGCTCTTACCTCATTTTAAAAATAATTTAGTTGAAAAAAGTAGTTTTTAATGTAATAATAAGATGCAGCCCATTGGCCAGCAACCCCAACAACTAATTGTTCAGCCCGCGCGCCTTCACGTCCCCGCTCACATCGGCGCGCCGGCGCCGTCGACGTCGCACATGGCACACGTCTCGCCTACGCCGCCAATGTATCAGCGTTTTGAAACACTAATAACTTCGCTAACCGACTCGACGAAACGCGACGACATTAAGTACAAAGATCTTAGGGTAATCGTTTCTTTTTTACCCCACAAAAATTGAGAAATTGCTAGTATTTGACGAATATTTTTTTTTTATGTCGCTACATATCTATTTTTAGGAGATTAGCGAAAGTTTTGAAGAGCTTACCACTAGTTCCGCGTGCAGTCCACTAGTGGACAGTCTCATAGGCGCCTTTATTCGCGTTTTGCACGAAACGCAACCGCAATTTATTTCCGAAAACAATACATTGGTAAGTTTTAATATAATGAATTTTTTCGGTATTTAACTTATTGCTTTTTTTTAAAACAAATTTGCAGCAACTTCGCAAATTGGTGCTGGAACTTCTGCTGCGATTGTCCACTAGCGAGAGCATGAAGACCTACACAAAAATGATTCAGACGCTTCTGCTTCGAATCGCCATCGACGAGAACGAGGAGAACGCGCTTATCATCATGAAGATTTTGACCGATCAGATAAAAACCTTTCGCCTACATTATACTAACGAAGTAATACATTTGTTTTGATTTGGCATACATATGTGTGTGTGCGTGTGTATATTCGGTTGATCTAAACTGCTTTTAGGTACTCGAGTTTTTCATAAAATGGAAGAACGCGTATCGCGAAATGCTGCGATACGCGTCCCAGGATCGAATGTTTTTGAGTCCCGACTACTTCGAGGCGAACACTCGATCCATTGAGGATTTTCCCGTCGTTGAGGTATTAATTTTGTTTTTCAAAACTCAATCCTTATAATATTTACAAAAATTTAAGGCGCTTGAATCTTGCTTCATCACCACCGTGCTTTCCTTCAGGAATTTACAACAGCCAAATTTAAAGGTAAATTTTATTTTTGCCACATTTCCAAGCTATTCAAAATAATTATCGTATAAAGAGCATTTAAAATTTTTCATCAGATGCAAGAACTTGCTTTAAAAATTGTTTTGAGTTGACTATAACACGATGGTGTGGAAGGATTAGCTGGAAGCGTGTAAAAAAATTCGCTTGTTACCATAATTTTATTGTGGATAAGCTTGAGTGCTAAATTTAATTTGAGTTTATTCTGTTGTATTGGATGCAAGCGAGTCCAAATTTTGTGCCCACTTTTATGAAACCGAGACAAAGGCGGGCACAAAATTTGGATCCCAAACGGATCCGATACGAACAGAATGAACTCATTGGCGCGAATTTAAATTTGGCTCAAAACACCCGGCCTTATACACGCGAAATTTGAATACTTTATTTTAAAAAAAAAGTTTTCCAATTGATATTTTCAAAGAAATACCTTTAATAATATATATTTTTTAAGTATTCTTTGATTCCGCGCGCCAAGCAAAGCGTACGTGTGCTCGCCGAAATGACCACAACGTTGATGTTTCTCGTCCAGGTGAACAGCAAAAGTCATCCGCAGCAACAGTCTGCTAGTGGCGGCCTTCTTGAGCACTTCAACGAGCTGATTCCGCTTTTCATTCGCTATGCAGAAATCGCCGTTCCGAAGCACATTCGCCGGGAAAAATCCTACAACAAAGAGCTTGTTGACGAGTTTCACAACTCGCAGGTTCGCGCGCTTACCTGCATCGCATTCACCGCGCGTCACGCACAAGTGGGGCTCATGTCGAAGGATTTTTATTAAACAAAATATAATTTCATAAGTGAAAAACATAAATTATATAATTTAAGCGGTTTGTATTCGCATTATTTTTTATTGAGCGCCAAATTTAATTTGTGTTCTGTTCGCGTTATTTTTTATAGAACTTTCAATAAGCTTTTATTCAAATTTTTACACTTCACATTTTCGTAATACATATTATAAGCTTGACAATAATTCTTTTTTTTCAGCCAATGGTTCTTCAAGTTATCGAAGAGAACGCGTCGGCCATCGTTAACGGCATTAAGCAACTCTTTGACGGCATGCACGGCGACGTGATCCATCAGCGTCGCGATCTGCTCGTACTTATTAAGTTCTTTTTTCAATGCCAGTGCGATATAAAGTCACGCTTCATCGACGTTATTCCGCGTCTTCTCTCCGACTCGCTGCTTATTGGCACGGCGTTTACGGCTCGCGAACAACTCAGGTCTGATTCCGTTTTGGGAATTAAATTTTTACATTCTCTCTTTATACATACTATGAGAGAAAAGTGCGTTATATTGTGTTATTTTCAAGAAATTTCTTAGATTCATGTATTTATTTTAGAAAAAGAATTTTTTTTATAGGAATCAAGTGCACAACTTTCTTGCCGATATTTTGCATCACGTCCGCATGAATTTACCCTTCAAAATACTAACACAGTGAGTCGATTTTTTTGACTATTCTAGTTTCGCATGTATAAGACCGGGTGATTTGAACCAAATTTAAATTCGCGCCAATGAGTTCATTCTGTTTGCATCGGATTCTTTGGGATCAGAATTTTGCGCCCACTTTTATGAAACCGACACAAAGACGGGCACAAAATTTTTGACTTAAGTAATTACCCCAATTTACCGTGTATAAGACCGGCTGTTTTGAGCCAAATTTAAATGAGTTCATTCGATTCGTATTGGATCCAAACGAGTCCAAATTTTGTGCCCGCCTTTTTCTCGGTTTCATAAAAGTGGGCACAAAATTTCGGATTCGTTTAGATCCAATGCAACGAAATGAACTCATTGGCGTTAATTTAAATTTAAAAACGGCCCTATACACGCGAAATTGGGATAGAATTTTTTTTTATAACATTATTTTACTCTATAACAATGTAAAGTTTTTTTTAGCATTTATTTCTTCTCGACCCGCAACTATCACGATCCACTCTTATTGCCGTGTCTTCAAGTAATGTACGGCAAGCTGATAATGAATTTCGTGGAGCCGCTAATCAGTTGTCCAAAACAAGACGAGAGCGAACGAAAATATGTAACTTCTTTCAATTTTCTTATTTATATTATTCTCTTAAAAAGTGCTATATTATTCTCTATCTCTATTTATATTATTCTCTTAAAAATTCTCTTAAAGGTTTACGACGTATTGATTTACGCTATCGAGGCCTATGTGCGTAAAGCCGTTCTCATCGTCGATGTCTACTTGCCGCTTATTCGTGAAAAGTATCGCGTTGGTGGCGGCGCCACAACGACTCGCGAGTCGGGCGTCGTCAAGTCGGCCGACTCTGGCAAAGCAGCATCCGTTACAATCGCCAACGATTCCGCTCAACAGCAACAATTACAAAAGGAGATGCGTCAGAAAGCTGGCGACTCCGCCGAAAACTCCAATCGACAGCCAATGACGGACGCGGCATTGTCGCGAACGCATAACGCCGGCAATTTTGAGCCGGTCGCATCAACGAGCGCCTCTACGTCCACTTCGGCGCCGCTCAGCGGCACAAAGTTAACGATCGACGCAACATCCACTAAAATGGTGGGGTTATCTTAAGCGCGTTTAATAAAGAATAAAATACTTCTAATTTTGATAGAAAAAAATTAACAAGGATTATTATGCGCGCTTACTAATATGCGTCATTAACTGCCCAATTTGTAGAGTAATTAATTAAAACGATATTGAGTGTATTTTTTTTAGCCTGTTTCTGCAGCGTCAGAACAATACCCGTCGACGGACATTCCACAAGTGTCGATACACGACTGTCGGAACATGATTAAGTATATTATTCAGCCCATAAAGCTAATAACCTCTAAGTTACGGGAAGAGAATATGAGTACGTTTTTCAGCATTTTTTCAAGAGTATATATTAGGTTGAGGGGAAAGAAATGCGCGTTTGAGTCAAAAATTTTTTTTATTATAAAAAAAAAATTACAACACTTTAATCCAAAAGGTATTCGCCATTATTATTGACTACTTGTCGCCAACGTCCACGCAAAGAATGGATTCTCGAAGAACTCGGCCGGCTGCGACTCAAAGAAGTTGGACACCCAAATTTTGATCTCGTCGCGGTTTTTGAACTTTTTCTCGGCCAGGGAGTGCTGCATCGACCGGAACAGATGGTAGTCGGATGGCGCCAGGTCTGGGCTGTATGGCGGGTGAGGCAGGACTTCCCAGCCCAATTCTTCGATTTTCTGTGATATGATCTTTGCGACATGCGGCCGGGCGTTGTCGTGAAGAAATTTTGTCGACGCCGTATCCACACCTTGACGTCGCAGTGCTTGATCCACACGGACCAATTGATGTTGGTAGAGGTCCGCCGTAACTATTTGACCCGAATCCAGAACCTCAAAATACACGAGACCTTTGCTGTTCCACCTTTTTTCCGTGGATGTCCGGTTTTGGAGTCGGTTTTGGCGCCTCACCTGGGTCCAGCCACTGCCGCTTTCTTGTGGCGTTGTCGTATTGGATCCATTTCTCATTCGAAGTAACAATGGAGTCGAAGAAGCCTCTGTTCTTGGCGCGGCGAGCGAGAATGCTGGCGATTGCGACGCGTGTCGCCTTGTTTGCGTCGGAAAGCTCGTGCGGCACCCATTTTCCGCACCGATTTACCTTTTCCAGTACGTGCAAGTAGTCGACGATGGTTGTTTGATCGCAGCCAAACTGTTCTGCAAGCTGGCGAGTTGTTTGGCTGGGGTCTGACTCAATGACGGACTTCAATACTTCGTTATCGACGATTTGAGGCCGACTTTCGTGTTCTTCGTCCTCCAAGCTTTCATCACCGTTCTTGAAGCGCTGGAACCATCGTCGACACTGACTTTCGGACAGGGCTTCTTCGCCGAATACCTCAGACAGGGCACGATGAGATTCAGCAGCCGATTTGCCTCGCTTGAAGTCGTACCACATGCAAGCTCGAATTCGAAATTTTTGCTGAAACATTTTCTAAACACTTTTTCTTGTAAAAAACAAAGTAAACATAAATAAGTTATATATCAAACGATGCGGAATAAAACGCTCTTTCTGATAGACAAAACCGTTTTATAAAATCTTTTATTGTACCAGAGAAATAAATGGACAAATGCAACGCGCATTTCTTTCCCCTCAACCTAATAATTAACATAGAACGGGATTTTTATAGCGGCAACTGGAAGAGAAGTGGAACTTCTTTCGAAATTTTTCGTCTACGGTCTCAAGTGCTTGGACATTTATTCTATCGCGACTAGTTCTAGCGGTCCCTATCACAAATCCGTCGGGTTAATATTTTATTTTTAGCTTGTAAAATTTTAGAGAAAAGTTTTTTATTAGAATTTTTTTAGAATGCGTTCGAAGGAAGAGAAAGACATAACAGACACATTCATCGACATTGTTTGTTTTGAAAAAAATTTACTTTCTAAAATATCAATATTGAAAGATAATAATTTTGTATAGTATTCGAGTTTGGAGTCTTCACTGTTTTACGACATTGTTGAGCAGCACATGGAGGTTCATTTTTGACTTGTTCAATTTTTTTTATTACAATACGTTTACTATGAGCTAATATTATAACTAACATTAGGAGAATGCAGTAGAGATATGGAATTTACCTAACAATTTTGAAATTAATAGAAAAAGTACAAAAGACTTTTATTTAGCGAGCTTTTAAGAAATGTGGAATTAAAATGAACGAAAAAATTAACTATGAAAAAAGACTTAAAATATGTAATTTACAAGACCTTAAAAGTAGACGTACTTTACTTGATTTAAACATGATATATAAAATCCTGACTTATTCAACACATCTTGATCTCTGGATTTACTTCCAGAAAAATATTATAAATAATAGAAGGGTACTATTATTGCGAAATCAAAATACCTCTGTTAAAAATCACAATTTTTTTGTCAGAACAATTGGAATAAAATATCGGAAGAAATAATTCTCATAAAGGAAGTTCGCTTAGGCGAGGTACGATCTTAATTAGTGTTATACCACAAAAAACAGTATATTTTTCTCTTTTATACGCCTTACTTGCCACTTATTATATGCCTTAATCCGTTTTTGCCACCGACTCATACAAGTCCCAAAATTAAAAGTAATAGTTCTCACTCTGTGTTATAAAATTTTTTGTTACGATTTAATACAATGTCTCTTGTGGTGTATTTGTAATGTTGTAGACCTGTCGTTTTTTCTCCCGAGTTCGAAACTCGACTTTGTTTTTTAACATATTTTTGTTACATTCGTGTTAACGATGCCATTCGCTTCAAGTAACGTAGTCCAGCTTCTTTTACAATGATTTCCAGTTTGTGAAAGCGGAGAAATTTCTCGAGAGGAACGGAAATTAGCAGAAGACTTTAGAAACTTGCTGAATCAACGTCGAAGATGTTGGAAGTGACAAAAATCAGTTTCAAAATTCTATTTGTAATTCGTTTCTTCGTGGCACAAATGCGTCATTGTTTTTTTAACCTATTTTCATTTTTATTTTTATATTTTATTTTTATTCGAAATGTACGTGCTTATTTACGATAAAATGATTGAAACAAAGTAATATATGATAATACGAACACTGAAAAAATGATAAGGTTCGACAGTATTGGCATGTTCTACTACAGTAGCTGGAAAACATTTTTCAATTAGAGTTTCAAAGGGCGGAGGCGCATTTGTGCCACGAAGAAACGAATTACAAATAGAATTTTGAAACTGATTTATGTCACTTCCAACATCTTCGACGTTGATTCAGCAAGTTTCTAAAGTCTTCTGCTAATTTCCGTTCCTCTCGAGAAATTTCTCCGCTTTCACAAACTGGAAATCATTGTAAAAGAAGCTGGACTACGTTACTTGAAGCGAATGGCATCGTTAACACGAATGTAACAAAAATATGTTAAAAAACAAAGTCGAGTTTCGAACTCGGGAGAAAAAACGACAGGTCTACAACATTACAAATACACCACAAGAGACATTGTATTAAATCGTAACAAAAAATTTTATAACACAGAGTGAGAACTATTACTTTTAATTTTGGGACTTGTATGAGTCGGTGGCAAAAACGGATTACAGTATATGAAAGAGAAAAATATACTCTGTTTTTTGTGGTCTAACTAATTGAGATCTAATTGAGAACGAACTTCTCTTGTCAGTAATAATTCGGATCCATTTTCTAAACGACTCGTGAAAGCGGGAACTCTTAAAACCCAGGCTTATGGCAAGGAAGTGGTTTAATTGTATTTGATTTACTTTATTATCACTTATTATTAAATTGCTGTATTATGACTACGTTGGTGTACCTATAGTACCTGTTTGTCTAATAAATATAATGTTATTTATTTTTAGTTTTTTGTGGAGCGAATAATTCAAAGCGTCGTTTTGCAATCTATTTGTAGCGCTTTACTTGTGCAACACTCGTCCGGCTCGAAAATCGGGAGTGGATTAGTGAAGTATTTGCTGAAACGTTTGCCCGAAATGGGAAGTGAGTGCATTACTTTGGCATGTTTTTTTAACATTTGTTTTACATTTTTTTTAAATGAACATTTAGCGAGTAATGAAAAAGCGATCCTCTACTTGAAGCTGTTCAAACTTGTCTTTTCGGCCGTCACTTACGCGCAAGTCAATGCCGATTGCGGCGGCATGCTTTCGGTAGATTTTAAGCTTTGAATTCAACTTTAATTTTGCCTGCAATCGGTTTTTAAACTTTAGCCATACGTACACGAAATCGTCCAGGAATCCATGAAGCTTTCGCGAACGAGCCGCGAATCCATCAACTATTTTTGGCTGCTGCGCGCGCTATTTCGTTCAATCGGCAGTGGTGCGCACGATCTTCTATATCAACAATTTCTTCCGCAACTTCCACTAATTCTGCAGCAATTGAATCGATTACAGAACAGCGCACATCGACAGTCCATTCACGAGCTGTTCGTTGAGTTGTGTCTGACGGTGCCGGTTCGGCTCTCCTCTTTGCTGCCCTATTTACCACTGTTGATGGATCCGCTGGTGTGTTCGCTCTACGGTAGTGCGACGCTTGTACAGCAGGGTGCGTTTCTCGCTAAAGAATTGGATGGCGCACAATTTTTTATCTTCTTTATCTATTCATTTTATAATTTCTCTAGGGCTGCGTACTTTGGAACTTTGCGTGGACAATTTGCAACCGGAATATTTCTACGATCACATGTTTCCGGTTCGTGCCTCGCTTCTACAAGGCCTATGGCATACGGTTTCGACGTCCGATCAGCAGACCGCTCAGTCCGCCTTTCGCATAATCGGCAAATTTGGCGGCTCTAGCCGCAAAGTGCTTTTGGATGCGCGCACAATCGAGTTTCAGGCCGAAACGTCGGATGCTGGTGAAGGATTATGATTAATTTTATTCCTCAATCTTACTCATTTTGATTAATCTTTTATTTTAAGATCCTATTGTATTCGAACTCACGTCGTTTCGCCAACGCATCGTTAAGCAAGAGGAGGAACAAATCGACGATGAAATTTCGAGTAGGCTTCAGCCTGTACCCTTCACTTGCAATATTTTGCTTCAGGAACTCGTTGAAAGCGCCACAGCCATTTTAAGGTAGAAAAAAGTGCTCAATTACCCTAATTTCGCGTGTATAAGACCGGGTGTTTCGAGCCAAATTTAAATTCGCGCCAATGAGTTCATTCTGTTGTATTGGATCCAAGGGAGTCCAAATTTCGTACCCACTTTTATGAAACCGAGACAAAGGAAGGCACAAAATTTGAACTCGCTTGGATCAACAGAATGAACTCATTGGCACGAATTTAAATTTGACTCAAATCACTCGGCCTTATACACGCGAAATTAGGGTAATTTATATTTAGTTAGGATAGTTTATATTTAAATTTTAGCGAGTTTTTATTTTTTTTACATTTTGTTAAGGTTTATGCTATTTTTTATCATGTATTTAGGTTACCCGGTGGGGCGGAGCTACGCACAAACAACGTTCTTGGCGTGACGACGATGGGTTACGGAAGCGCGACTGGCATCGGTATGCCGCAGGTCCAAGCGTTGGAAATTATCTCTTTCGTACTTTTGGCGTCTATGCGCTCCGAAAAGCTGGCTCAAATGAATGCACAAGAATTGGAAGATATTTTTGCGAAATTCGTCCAGGTTCATTCTTTCTAATTATGTGAAAAAAGGTCTTTTTGTATCTTTGTTTTTTATCTTTAAGCATATCAAAGAAACTCGATGGGAGGACGTACAAAGTGAAACGTTTTATGCACAAATGAACCCAGAACTTCAAAGAGCGCGAAAATTATTTTCCACAGCTCTTGTCGGCTTATTTTGTAAGTGTTTTTTTCTTCTTCTTCGAATTTTTGTTATACAATAAAAAAGAAGGTCGATTCCAACGGGGGAGGATTGATCTGGGGCCTTCACGTATCACGTAATAAAAAAAAATCTATTCTTTTTAGACGCTGTCGTAAATAATGAGCTCAAATCACGCTGTTACACTTTATTCAAGGACATTGTCCGCTATCTTATCCTACAAGTCATTCTTGAATGCGCTGAAAAAGGTGCTTTTTTACACAAGCGCATATTTCGAATTATTTGCATTATTTCATTTATAATTTATAGACAAATCCGACGCATCGGCGCTATGTGCTTTTGTGCTCGTGGACGCGCTTACGACAGCCCTGGCCGACTCGTGCAAAGAATTCTGTCACGCCGTTGTGGCCGCTTTGAAGTTTATAATCGACGCCGTGCGAATGCTGTTGAACGTCGAAATGGTGCCGAATAATTTCTTTATTACTCGATATTTTTAATTTGGCATTATTTTAGATATGCAAAATTTCATTTTTCGACTATCTACTGGAACAAATTTCGCTGTTGTGTTTCAGGTTCAATTTTCAATATTTCTGCTTAAATTGCTGCGAACAAAAGTTATATATTTTATTGATTTTTCACTCATTTAGGAAGGAGTGGTACGCTCGGCTGGGCGGTTGCACGGCTCTTCGCTTTATCATCGAAGAATATCCGTCTGCGTTTGTTCGAAAGAATGCGAATTTGTTTTTGAAAAGTTTTACCGAAGTAAGCTTTTTTGTTTTTGGGATTATTTTTTCGATACCAATTTCTTGTCGCTCTTCAGATTACAAGCGGATTGGCGGACGAGGTTTCGTTTGGCGCGTTAGACTACGCGTCGGTTAGCATGGGTCTACTTGTTCCGATCTGTTTTCCCGTTGAATTGAAAAATTCGGTGGACGAATCAAAAATGCTGCACGTTTTCCAAACGCACATTATCGAGTGCCTGCACGACGCCGAGACGCTTGTTCGTAAAGAGGTATAGCATTATTTTTTAAATTTATTGAATTACCAAAGTATTGATCGATTTTTTACACTTTTTTTTTGTTGAACTTACAGGGATATCAAGTACTGCGTACATTGGCGAAGCATATCGGCCGTTCGACGAACGAATTATTGACGCATTGCGTTACACAAATATTCGAAATTCTTACAAGGGGAATGCGCGATTTTGTTAAATATTCGATGGAAAGTCAAATCGGAGTGACGGTTAGTTCTAAAACCAATTATTACTTTATTTTTATTTTTTAAATTCGTTTTTTAAGAGTTTATACGTCTTTGCGGTAAATGAGAACGGGCTGCGATTGGACATTTTGCCTTCGATTTTGTATAGCTTTATTCGCAATCTACTCATCATTATTGATTCACGACACGAGGAACTTTTGCAGCAATTAAAATATTTGCCATGCGAGTCCAACTTATCGGCAAAAACCATACCTTCCAAGTGTCTCTCCATTCGACGTATGGCCAATGGTAATTAGTTCATTTTTAGTTATTAATATTTTTCTTTTATTGTTTTTTTTTCTAGATGCA
This sequence comes from Bradynema listronoti, assembly GCA_024678965.1. Taxonomy (NCBI): domain Eukaryota; kingdom Metazoa; phylum Nematoda; class Chromadorea; order Rhabditida; family Allantonematidae; genus Bradynema; species Bradynema listronoti. Next base: position 4,479,873 of record JANLNO010000006.1, read on the forward strand.
CTGGTCGCCTGGCTTTGCGATGCGTCAATTGTCGCTAGTGACGATCAAACGACTTTGGCTAAACAAGCCTTTTCTCTGCTTTTAAATAATGCTACCTCAAAAGCTCTGAGCGCAGAACTACAGGAACAATCACAGAGCGCCATTAAAGAAGTAAATTTTATTAGCTTATTTTTCATAAAGACCTCTTACAATTGAAGACTTTAGTAGACTTTAACCGAAAGAAAAATTCTAGATTATTGAACGCTCAAATTTATCTGCGACTTTTTGCGATTTGATCGGAGAGAAATTTTTTGAAATTTTCGCAGAACATACGCACACAAATGACGATGTTCAATTGGAGTCCAAATTGGAACGTTTAAAGTATTTGATATTACTTAATAAATGTTCGAAGAGATTAACTGTCGAAAATATTCAACGCTTAAAGGTTAATTCATCAATTTGTATTTTAATTTTAAGATTAATTGGTTGGCCAAAAAAAAAAATATTGAAATAAGTTTAGGACGACATACGAACTTATACGTTTATTCCGAAAGAGGAAAATACAAAACGGATCGACTTGGAGCACGTTTTTCTTACTCTACAACTTTCCTATGATGTTTTGCATCGAGATTTTGAATTCTTCAAAACATGCTTAACATTTATTGCCGAACAAGAATTTAAGCTATCAGAAATTGTAGGTTTTATTTGAAGATTTTAAAGGTTAATCATTATAATTTTTCTTCAATAATTCTATTATCTTTTTAAATATATTCTAGTATGCTTAGGCTGTATTTTAATTTTAAGACGAATATTGATTGGTTGGCCGTTTTGACGCAGGGCGCTTGTTTGCACGCCGAAGAGGTGGCTGCCTTTTTTGTCGAGCAAATCGGCAAAGTCGACAATTCGTATTCTGCGGCTCTTGCGCAAATTTGCATTGTAAAAAATGTTTTTTTTTCTAATCCGGATTATTTATAATAATCTATTTTTTAAGAAGATTATTCAGCACAAGGAGAGCAAAGAGTTTCAAAAGGTTTTGGCGCTTCAGAATCCCTTAATCATACAAATTTTTGAATCTATAATGGAGGTATACTTTTTTTGCCGAGTCTTTTCATTTAGATTTATTATTAATTAAATTTTCTTATGAAATACACTTTTATTAGGATGTGGCATTTCGCGACTTTAACTTTTTACGCTGCAACAACGATGGACGAATTCCTCTGGTTGGTAGAATTTTGCGTATTCTCAACGTCGTCCTGCAACTCGTCAACGCTGACACGCCTCATTTTTCCGCCGAAAACGAGTTGTTTGACGTGATTCGTCGGCTGTGGAACAGCGTCGCCTTCCGGAACGTTTTCGCGGTTCGTCGCGAATTCTGCGAGGTGGACGAGATTGCTTGTGTGTCGGAGCAAATGGACACGACCAAATACGACGTTCCGGTTGTATGTGCTCAAATTCTGCTCGCTCGATTGCGGTATCGTTTTTTTTCTCCTAGAAACCAATTACATAGTTTGATTATTCTTCTTTTATTGTGGATATTTTTATTCCTTAAAATGCTTAAATATTGTGAATATTTTATAGATATTTGCTATCGTCTTCAGCATCCGATAATGATACAATCGATTTGTTGTATGATTTGGTATATGGCTTTTGTTATCCATACATTTCCGATTTTTCGTTTATGCGAACGTTCATCGACGCTAAACTAATTCCGGTAATTCCTATTAAGCTAGTTTAATGTTCATTTTATTATAACCTTTTTTTATCTAACAATGCATTTTAAGTTTGTTTCTTTGAATTGGAAGCGGAATGCGTTTAAAAAAGTGATCGACATGCTAAAAGCGTTGGAGGAAAATCGCCGCGCGACGGGTGTTGTGCAAATTTGCGATGAGCAATTGGTTCGTTTTATGCAATACGTTGTGATGCCGGCACTATATTTTGCCTTTGAGAATTTCGAAGTGGATTTGGTAAGCGAATGAACGTAAAAATGATTTATTTAGTGAATTTTTAACGAACATTTCCTATCATTTTGTTTTATGCTTTTTGAGGATTTTTTCATTTACCGCGATTTATTGAACGTGTTTTGGTGAATTTAGGTGGTGGGCGATTCGGATTCCGACAACAATTTGATGGCAACCCTAATTTCTTATATCGATAGTGTTTGCCCGCAGAATCGGGACGGCACAAACGCGGCCGGCGGAAACAAGGCGCGGGAAAACGTTCACTGTATGTCGGACACAATGACCATTGTTATGTATCAATTTTGTGTGTTGCTTGTCCAGAATTGTCCCTTTTACATTCACGATATGTCCAAAAGGTGGGATTTTATCCTAGATATTATTTATGAGTTTTTAAAAACATAATTCGTTAGTGTTTGATAATTTCGACATATTTTACAGACATCAGGAAGGAAATCGATTGAGATTGTTTATGCTTTTTGGATGGCCTTGTCTTCAAGCCAACTTTTCGGTATATCACATTTTTTTTTCTTTACAAAAATATTTTATGCAATATTTATTTATTCTTTCTTTAGCGGGACCTCACCGAAAAATATGCTGGTCATTTGCTAATTGCCAACATTATTGATAAGTTCGCTATTAATCGAAAAATTGTCTTGCAAGTGTTGAGCAGTCTCGTTCTGGCGCATCATCACGATCATAAGGAGATTGTGCGCAAAGCTCTCGATATTCTTGTACCTGCTGTACCGCGCCGCATGGACGATGGCCACTTGCAGTTGTATAGCACTATTAAAAAAACCATTGTCGAGGAGAGTCGCAACATCTCACAAGTTGCCGTCCATTGTTTGTATGGCTTACATTAATATTAGCTGATTAAATTTATATGTATTTTTTTATTTTAGAAACATCATTATTCGTCATCATAAGGTCTTCTACTTTGTGGTAATAAGAATTTTACAAAACGCATAACTTGTCACGATGATTTGTGTGAAATCTATTAAATTTTCAGCGACATCAACTATCGCCTTTGATTCTTAACACTTTGCAGCGACTTCTCACCACTCAATACGGATTCGAGTCGAGGCGTCTTGTCGCTGATATTTGCGATATATTCATAAAATGGGAACAGGAACGCCAGAGAATTATTGGATTTAATGAGACGGTAAGACTTTGCTTTTATTTTTATGTTTTAGATTTGATAGGTTAATATCGAAATTTTTTAAATAGTTTTTAACAATGATGGGTAAGTGGCTCATCGTCTGGACTCTCTTTTCCTTTTGCTCACTATTTCTTAATAAAAAAATTTTTCTTTTTGACGAGATAGCATTTTTTTAGTTTATTTTTGGTTTGTGAAGTCTATAGCTCAACCATTTTTTAATAAAATTACTTCAAAATTAATGAGTATATAGAGGTACATGTACGGAACATAACAGATTTTTCAGAATTTAAAAATTCCCATTCTGAACCAAGTTATGGTCCAATGAGCCATTTAGAAATTGGTTACGGAAAAGAAAAAAAGTATGCGTTTTTTATATTCATCTTCATTTTGGGGTAATTTTATTAAAAATTGATTGAGTTATAAACTTCACAAACCGAAAAGAAACTGAAAAAAATGCTATTTCGTAGAAAAGAAAAATTTCTTATTGAGAAATAGCGCACAAAAAGAAGAGAGTCCTTGTCGGTGAGCCGCTTACTCATTACTGGCATTTAAACAATTATTTTGGGCAATTATTATTTTTTCACGACTAGGCTAGAAAATAATAATAATTTTCATGACATTACACAACAAAATTTAATTATTACTGTTAAGAACGTTGGTGAATCCGCGTCTATGGACGTTTCCGAAACAGCGAATACGGACTCTCAAGGCGTTGGTCTGGGCAGCTCAAATAACAATGGATCCAACAACAATCTGGCTAACGGTGTCAATGATTCTATCGATGAAATACATTTGCCAATCGACAAGGCAGTCATTGACGAAGTGATATTTTTGCTTGTGAAGACTGCCACTGCCACATTCGAAATGGTATTTATAAATTAATTTACGCAACATTATTCAGATAAATTGTGACTTGCTTTTCAGGCTTTTAGCTCAATAAAATTTGCTTAAAGACTTTTAAAATTTTAAATTTTTAAAAACCGCGGAATTTTATTCAGTATATTTTGCATAGCTTTATCTATTTAATTATTAGGTATCAGGAAACGTAAACAGTGCGAATAACGAGCAAATTAGCAAACGATGCATTTATTTGCTGCGAGTAGCAATGAAACCGACTATTTTCGGAAACGTTGCGACAATGCGATCACAATGGTACGCAGATTTTTGAACGCATTTCATATATAGCACTTTTTTTTTTTGATTTATTCGTATACTTTATTCGTCCAATGGAAATAAGTTAAACACATAAACAGAGCACTGAATTTTATTCTTATTTATCTTTAACTAATGCATTTAACTCAGGTTTGAAAAGCAATTAACCCTTCCGAATCCCGAGCAAATGCCCAACGAGCAAGCGTTGAGCAGTCAGCTTTCGCAGGTGCAAGTCACGCTCGATCTACTCGTAAACCTGATTCTATATTTGGTTGGTAAAAATTTATTTTTTTTTGTTTTATTTATTCATAATTTGCTTTTATATTTTTTAGCCATCACATGTTATTACAAATTTGTTTCGGAATCTACAGCACAATCTCATAGATTGTCTTAGTTCGTCAATGGTTTGTTTTTTATTTATAAATGCAATGCTTTTTTTTTGATAGATATTTTGATTAATTATTTTAGCTAGTACGAAGCGCGTTTTCGGTAATCGGCCGATTAATGGAGAAATCCAATACCACCGAACACGGCCTCGTTGAGTTTGAAGCATTGAATCAGTTTATCGCCAAGTACATCCACGACTCTTTTGTGTACGTCTTTTTTTTGTGTATTTATTTTAAAACAATTACCCTAATTTCGCGTGTATAAGACCGGGTGTTTTGAGCCAAATTTAAATTCGCGCCAATAAGTTCATTCTGTTCTATAGGATTCATTGGGATTCAAATTTTGTGTCCACTTTTATGAAACCGAGACAAAGGTAGACGCAAAATTTGGACTCGTTTGGATCCAATACGAATAGAATGAACTCATTTAAATTTGGCTCAAAACAGCCGGCCTTATACACGCTAAATTAGGGTAATTACTTAAGTCAAAAATTTTGTGCCCGTCTTTGTGTCGGTTTCATAAAAGTGGGCGCAAAATTCTGATCCCAAAGAATCCGATGCAAACAGAATGAAAACAGGCGGCCCTATACACACGAAATTAGGATAATTTTGATTTAGAGCATATTTCAACTCGCTGTCGAATAGCACACAACAAACGTTGATGGCGGTAACGTTGATGAAAATTATTTATGGTGTGCAGCCGGCATACCTGGAGACGGTGTGTCTGGCGCCGTTTCTTAAAATGCTACAGCGACAGGTGCGCGATTATCAAATGCCTTCGTCGAACGCGAAGCCGCCGACATCGGAGAGCGGACAAAAAATTTCCAACGAGGCGCTTTGCATTTGTCTCGATATTTTGTGGCCGCGTACGAAATGCCTGAACTTTGATGAGAAAAAAACGGTTGCTCAGCATATACTTATGCCGTTGATTGAGAAAGGCGCAACAGATAAGGTGAAAATATTACAAGAAATTATGTTAAAGAGAAATGTATGGATCATTTTTCCTACTATTTTCGAATTAAAATTTAACAAATTCTCCTTCTTTTTTTTTGTAAAGGTGCTGGAATCGTTGATGAAGGTGGTCCACGAACTGGTGATAGACAATACCGGCACCAATCTCGGAGTGGGTCTGCTCATTCGCATGTGCGTTTTTCTGAAGCCACGCCTCACGCACAACGCCAATTTATTGCGCTCGTTTCTCGAGTCTGTGCTTTTCGTTTTCGAGTGCGAGCATTTTTCCAATTGCTTCGAAATTATCTTCAATCTGAATTCGGCCTTTTTTTGGGGTCTCTCTTTCAACGATCATTCGATTCGAAATCGATGCTTTAACGTTTTGGAGAAGTACTTTCCACGCGATCCATTTCATCGGCTTATTTATATTTTTACAAAACAAAATTGGCAATTATTCGGCAATTATTTTTGGATTTCACACGTCGCACATCTACTAATGCTTTCTAATCATGAATTTGTCGCTAGCGATGGTAATTAAAAATAATAAATGCTTTTTTTTTCCTACGAACAACTTAATATTTGATTTAATATTTGCTAATAATAATTTTAGGCCTGAATTTAACGTTTCGACCTCGATTTTCGATAAAGACATCCGCCACATTTTCACAATGTATGGAGCGAATTGTCGATGGTTTTCAGAGACTTGCGACTAGCGATGATTTAATGGAGGTAGATTCGGATACAACCATCGTCAATGGGCACAACAAAAATGGCGGCGAAACGTCGGACGTTAAGATCGACGAGTCGGAGCCAATGGACGTTGATCGGGAGCCAATGAATACGACAAACGGCACAACGGCAGCTGACTTTAATTTACTCGAAACAGAAATTAAAAAAGAAAATGTTGAATCTGGTAGGCGGTGCAAATACGCTTAAACATTACTGTTTAATAAGAAATTTAGCTTTTTTGTCAAATGATGTTCACGGCGAAGGCGGAGCCAAACGAACCGTGCCAGTAGAATTGTTTGAGTCTTGTAACAGGTAGCGCAAAATGCAAATGAAAACTAATATTTTAAATTAAAAATTTATTTTGTAGATTGCTGCAATCAGCAAAAAATAACGAATTGGGTGCATTAATTGTCAATATTGCCGATTATTTGCATTATGACTGGCGTGTGGCGAGAAAAGTTTTTATTGAGGTACTTTTTTGCCGCTTAAAAATCGACTGTCCAATTTTGCATATATAAAATTTGCATATATAAATTTTTTTCCAGCTATTTCGTTCATGTTGGCGCGGATTGAGCGACGATGAGCACGAGGAGCTGCAACGCTTGGCGCAACCGTTCCTTGCTTCGGCGAAGATGCTGGCCCAAAAGGACGCGCCGATCTCTGCCGCTGACGTGTTTCTTGAGGCCTTGGAAACATGCGAACCACCCGTCCAGTTTACTCCGCCATTGTTAAGGCTAGTTTTTTCTTAGTCGTTGGTTTGAAAAGCCTAAGCCTAAGCTCCCAGTTTTTGAAGAAAATTGAGTAAAACTTTTTAAAATTAATTTGTTTTTAGAATTATTTTAGTCTTTTTTTTTTGCTAAATATGTTGTTAAAAATTTTGATTCACGACACATTTGATACATTTTCTACACGCGGACATTGATTTTGTAGACAATTTTGCTAATGCTTTTTTTCTAAAATTTTTTAGTTATATTGGTAAAACGCATAATTGCTGGCATTTTGTAATCGATTTACTGGAGCGAAGAGTCGGCAAAATTCTTCTCAACAACGAGCCGGGACTGAAGAGCACATTGAAAATATCCGACGAAAATTTGGTTTATCTTGGTTATTTTTACAATTTTTCAAATTTATTTCAATGTGTTTTAAGGAAGCGATGGAAAGTTTGGCTTATCTTTACTCTCAACTCAACGAACCGGATCAACTTTGGATGGTTTGGCGACGACGTTGCAATTTTAATAAAACTGCACTTGCATTAGCGCTTTTTAATCAGGTTTATAATTAATTTTTATTAGAATTTTTTGTTTATATTTTAAAATACTTTTTTAGAGCGAGTTTACATTGGCACGAGAGCTTTTTGAAAAAATGATGAATCAACTCAACGAACATCTAGGTCGAAAAACGGACGAAACGTCGGCTTTAAACGTCACTCCTGCTCTTCTTTCCGAAGTTCAATTTTGGGAGCGTTTTTGGATCAAGTGAATTTTCTCTTATAAAATTTGTTTTAATATTATTTTGGAATATTTTTGCTATGCCATTTTTATAACGAACTTATTTTTATCGGTTTTAGCTCTTGCAAAGAGCTGAACGACTGGACCACTTTGTCGAATTACGCGAACAGAGCGGACATAGCAAACGCCGGTCTTCTCATGGAGTCGGCGTGGCACGCCGGCGAATGGCATCTTCTTAACGATTGCATTACACAAGTCGATCCATGCGCCGATCCACAATTACAAGTCAAATCCTCCCTTTTTAAGGCGATGTCCATTGTGAGTATTCTTTTAACTCTCTTTTAGTTGGTTTAAACAAACTTTGCTATTAAAAAGTGTTCAGCAGGTTTTTAATCAATACATTTTTTAACCCATAAGTGACGACGTGTACACTTTTGTGTACACGAATTTAAATTTGTGCAATTATTGACAAATGTGTTCATTCTGTTCTGTATGGATTTATAAACATAAAAAGAATTTGTCGTATAAGAAACCTCATAGGCACATATTTTGATTGTGGTTCCAAAGCTTTACCCAATTAAAGAACAGAATGAAGGCAAACGCCAATTTGCGCGCAATTTTAAACTCAAAACATTCATTGTCACTTATGGGTTAATAAATAATTTACTTGTTACAAGAAAAAAAAAATTAAAATTGTATTGCAATTGTATTATGATATTTTATCGGATTTTTATCCTATTTAAGGTGAAGAATTGTGATCCGACATACAAGGATGTTGTGGACAAGTCTCTACTCGACATTAATAAAAATCTGATTGCTGATTGGAGGCGCCTACCGCGAATTGTGTCCACGAGTCACATTGGCCTTCTTCTTGTGAATATTATAATTTGCATTGTTTTTGTTTAATTTGAATTTATTTGAACTTTTTTCACCTTGGAAAAATTTCTTTTGAAGATTTTAAAATTTTTGTTATTGATTAATGAAATCACAAATAAAGTCACAAAATTGAACTTATTTTTTTTAAATTTATTTTTTGTATTTTGATAGGATGCGCATTTGTTGCATGAAGTCAGCGAGGCAAACAGCACCCTACTATTTTTCGCCACCAATGGCGGGCCGACGGCTCATCTTAGCGTGAATAACGTAAAGCACGTTATGAAATCGTGGAGGTTAGTAAAAATTCTACATCTAATTTATTTAGCGGAAAAGAAAGCTGCAATATTACTGATGTTTTATATTATTTTAAAAGCATTTTTTTTAGAAGTCGTTCCTTAACGCAAATCGATCCGCTAAGCGCATGTATTGATATTTTCACATGGCGTTTTCAACACTTCAACAATTCCATCGGAGACCATTATGTGATTATAAGCTTTTACTAGAACTTATTTTTAATTTATTTTTATTAAATGGAATTTTTTTTAGACACATCAGCAATCCAGCTTTCTTATTCATTCGCTGGCACAATCTCAACTGAATTTGGTGCATTCTCTACGAAAGTCCAATCAAATTGAAATGGCGCTTTGCGAGCTGATTGCGTATGATATTTTTGTTTATAAATATTATTCGCAAATAGTCTTTTTTTTTAGTTTAAATCGCGTGCCGACAATTTTACCGATGGATGGTCAACAGAAAGTTTGTGAGGAGGTTAAATGCTTGATGAAATTGGCGGAACGTGGTACCAGCATATCCGATCGCTTGAAACTTTCCTCTCAGGCAATTCTCACGGAAGCGCTCGACGTTCTTGAGAACACGGAAACATATTCTTTCAAGAAGGAGCAAAGCACACGACTTAACCTCTTGAAAGGCGTACTATTATCGAAACTGGACAGGTTGAATATATTGCCGTTCTTTAAAATCTTCATAAATGCTTAACGACCAAGTTTTTCTTCCTTAGACGTGACGAAACTAGCGCAATTTTTTCGAATGCTGCCTTGGAAGAAAAATCTTCCACCGGTACGAATTCCCAGCTTTTCTGGAAGTATTGGGGCTGTCATTTGGAGAAACTATTTCTCTCGAATCCGTATGTATTAACATATTATTTTATAAAAAATTTTTAATGCTTCGCCATTTTTTAGAATTGAAGTAACGGCATTGAATTTCGGCGTTCAAGCCCTAATCAATTTTCTCGAATGCGCAAAAGCGAGCACTCCAATAATATCGCGCGTTTATTTGGCGCGCGTCTTTTGGCTTATTAAGATGATCAGTTCGGTTGGTGGGGCAACTGTTCGAGCCGCGCTCGACGACGCTCTTGCGAATCACATTCGTGCCGTTCCATTCACGAATTGGCTGTTTTGGCTCAACCAAATTATCGCCGATATTCAGCAGCGTCCGAATCCAACCTCGCCGATGGCCGAATTGTTGCGCCACATTGCCAAGGCGCATCCGCAACCTGTGTTCTACGCGTTACGAGTCGCATTGGGTTCACAATGCGTCACCGAACGTCTTTCACAACTTTTCGCTCGAACTTCAACCTTCATTGAGTGGAACGCATCAATTACGGCGAATAATTGCGATGAAATGCGCATGCATACCGATGCGGACGATGATGCGCTCGGCAGTGCACTTGGCGCGGAGTCGTCGTCCGCCGATTGGCGCGAGCATTGTCTGCTTGCTGTCGACGCGCTCTTTATTCGACAGCCGACAAATATTTTGTGTTTGAACGAAATCCTAAGCGAACTTGAACTGTTTAAGCCATCCAATTTTGAAATGATTCTCTACAAATTGCGTGATCTACTTAACGTTTGCAGCGAGTAAAATTTCTCGACTTGTTTGGGATATTTGTAGTTTTTTAATATTTGAATCTTTCAGCTACGAATTTGCCAATATTTCCGATTTGTCCGATGAAACAATAAAAATAAAAATAAGCAAAGATGTTGTGCAAAAAGCTTCACAATTTGTGGACTTTTTGAATTCCTCTCTGACTGCACTCGATTCGAATCACAAGCATTATCAGGTTTTTTAGTATTAAATAATAAATTCTAAATCATAATAAACATCTATTTATATCCTTTTCTAATATCAATTCTTTTAGCTAATATTGGCCATGCAAGACGAAATAAATACGACATTGAACGATAGCGCTTCGAGAAATCAACTTCAGCGCTTTACCAGTTTAATTCGACGACTTTTGGCCGTCGTTGTACAAGTATTGCGGTTTGAAACAGAAAATAGGTATACATTTTTTTTTCTCAAATTTTTTAGTAGCGCATATATAAATTTTGTTTTTTAGGGAATTCTTTTTGCGAGACACGTCAACGATCCTCGATCGTTTCAAGAATAAAATGGCTACAATCGAGATTTTTAGCGGGCATATTTCTTCTCGGGTTCGTTGTTTTGTCTTTTACACAATTGAATTATATGCTACGTTAAAAATTAGCAAAGCAGTCTAACGAACAAAACACAATGAAACAATTATAATGTAATCGAAATAATTTGATTTTTCTTTTTAGATAGATTATTTTTAGATAGATATGTTAAGAAATATTCTAAGTTCTTATTATATATGTTACGGTCAAAACTTACAATCGGCCAATGTATACTTTGTCCGTAACATATATACAGGGTAAACACAAAGTCCTTGCACACATTTTTTCAATTTAAATTTTAGTACAGTTTTTGGTATATTGTATCATTATGTTATACTCTATTTTGTAGCGCGTAAAATTCTGTACAAACCGTGTTTATTTGTTTTTGGCTATCGATTTTAATTTTCGAAAAAATGAGTTCGAAAGACAAGCGAATTGCGGTCGCTCAACTGTTCAATACGGGAAAAGCAGCACAAAACATCGCAAAGGACCTGGGAATTTCCAGACAAACCGTCTATTACGCCATTAAGAGTTACAAAAAGTTGGGTATTATCGCGGAAAGACGCCGTAGTGGAAGACCGAGTTACCACTCCTGAGAACCTAACAAGTAGCGTTGCCGAATTTATCGAAATTCAGGTAAGTCGTTGAGAAGATTAGAATGAATGAAGACTGGAATACTAAAGAAATGAAGACTGGACGCGAATCCGAAAAATGGCCCGAATCAAGCGTAAGCTTCGTAGCTAATAAGCTGGGAATGGGTCATCACTTGGATGATCGTATGAAACGCGTACGGCTCGACAACCCCTAGCGTCCTTTGGAAAAAAAGACATCTCGGTCGATTTTGTTTACCGACGAAAAATTGTTTACAATTCAGCTTTCAGTTAATCGTCAGAACGACCGCCAGCTTCTTCGAAATTTGACAGGTTTTGTACAGAATTTTCCGCTCTTTCAAATTAACAATGAATTTTTTGAAAAGAGCCTCAGGAACACATTTTGAGGGACGTCGTAGTTCTTTGGAGCCAACAACATTTCAAAAACATTCAAAAACAGACATTCAAAACAGACAATGGACTCTTCAACATAACTGGGCGGCACATTCAGGGCGCTCCACCATTAATTTTTGCAAAATGCAAAGTATCGATCTGTGGGACAAGAGTTTGTGGCCGCCTAACTCGCCCGACTTAAACCCGATGGATTTAGCGATTTGGTCTATTCTAGAGCAAAAAGCCTGCGCCACAAACCACGGCTCAATTGAATCCTTATAGCGCGCTCTACAGAAAGCGTGAGACGAAATCGCCGAAAAAACGCTCGCGACCATTGTCAAAAATTTTCGCGAGCGTCCTGGGGCCCGCGCGGCGACTAAAGGCCGAAATTTGAAAAATCTTTTAAAAGATCTTATATAAAATTTCTTTGGCTTTCATTTAAATGTTTGTTTGTAAATATATCTTTTTAAATAAAAAAAGTTATGGTTAAAAAAGTGTATGCGAAGACTTTCTGGTCATCCTGTATTATATATGTTACGGGAAAATATGTTGCACGGCCATATACGTATTTTCCAGGCCATATAAGATTTTTTTCACATTCATATAAATTTTGTTTTCAATTGAGAAAAAAGTTACTTAACAATTAAAAGAATGATAACGTCATAAAAATTGAAAAAAAGTAAAAATGTGTCGTTTAAAAGTGAATAGAAAACAAAATATAATTAAATGTGAAAAAAAAATCTTATATGTGAAAAAAAAATCTTATACGTATATATTGGCGCTTTTTTTTGACGGGAAAATATGTATATGGCCTGGAAGATACGTATATGGCCGGGAAAATACCTATATGGCCGGGAAGGTACGTATATGGCCGGGAAAATACGTATATGGCCTGGAAAATACATATATGGCCGGAAAGATACGTATATGGCCGTCCAACATATTTTCCCGTAACATATATATTATTGTATGAGGAAAATTTCTGGTTTTACTTTTAGGTGAGCACAACGCACACAATCCACATTGCACATTTTATGTCCATTTATCGTTGCTTTGCGCGGCAAAGTGGTGTGCGTAGATTAATCCAAGTTCGTGCACTAAACGGAAAAATCTATTCTTACTTTTTGGAGCACGGAGACACTAATTCGACCTCTAACTACATTTTACAACTTTTAACTATGCTTAATAAGCAATTCGCCAAGGATCGGGTAATTTTTCTATGACTTTATTTGAAGGATTACGATGTTTGTATCTGAGTAAAAATAACTTTTACCTACCTTATTGACCAAAAATACCGACACTTTTTAAGCATATATATATATACAGGGTGCGGAAAAAGTTCTGCTAATTTTTTCAGATATTTAAACAGCGCGAAAGTACTGTATAAATAACAAAACAATTTTAATGAATAATTAACAAAGTTTATTAAAACTATAAAGATTACTTTAAACAAAAAAAATTACAACAAATTTTCAAAATTGCCTCCTTCGGCCTCGATACATTTTTTTAAACGCTTTGGAAAATTTCCAACGATGGTCGCGCATTGTTCCACGCTAATCTCGTCCCAGGCGCGTGTTAAAGCCATCTTCAGTGTGTCAACATTGGCGTATCGTGTAGCCGAGATTTTTTGCTCCAGGATGGACCACACCGAGTAGTCCATCGGGTTAAGATCCGGTGAGTTAGGTGGCCATACGTCTTTGTTCCAAAATCCCGGAAACAGCTCTTCGCAGGTGACGATGGTCGAGTTGGCAGAATGCGCCGGCGCCCAGTCCTGCTGGAGCACGAATCCACCCGGGCCGAAGTGATTCGTTGCCCACGGCTCCAGTACTTCACGGAGCACTCGCTGCTGATAGCTGGCGGCGTTGATTTTGACGTTTCGCTCAATGAAGACCAGAGGCGTCTTCCCGGTGGCGCAGATCCCGGCCCAGACCATGACCGAGACAGTCTTCTGCTGCCCCTTCTTGAGAAGTTGACGGCGATTCTGGCGGTTGTGGAGTGGCTCGACAGTGAAAATCTTCTCGTCGGTGAAAAGCACTTTCGACAAGCGACCAGCGCCGATCAGTCGACGCATTCTGCGGCATTTCTGCAGCCGTTTTGCCTTCATCGCTTCATTCAAGAAGTGTACGCGAGCGATCTTGTAACTGCGCAGTCCCAGCTTTTTCTTGACGATGTGACGAACGGTTTTCTCATCAACGCCGAGCTCTTTCGCCATCTTCCGCATGGACACTTCTGGATTTCGACGAATTCGGCATCTCACTTTGTTGACGTTCTCTGGAGTGGTCGCAGTGGTTGGACGACCACTTCGAGGACGGTCCGCAGTCCCTCCTGTCTCCTTGTACCTTTTTACGATCCTGTAGACTGTACTTTGCTCAAACCCAGTCGTTCGAATAATGTCCGCCGTCTTCATGCCAGCCTTGTGCAACTCGACAACGGTGACACGTTCATTTTCACGAGACATAACACGGATTTAACTAAATAAAAACAAAATGAAAACCACAATTTTTAGACCCAAATTTCACAAGGAATTCAATAAAATAATCAGAAATACAAAATAATCACAATGACAAAGCCATAATGGCGCAAAATTAAAATTAGCAAAACTTTTTCCGCACCCTGTATATATATATATATATATATATATATATATATATATATATATATATATATATATATATATATATATATATATATATATATATATATATATATATATATATATATATATATATATATATATATATATATATATATATATATATATATATATATATATATATATATATATATATATATATATATATATATATATATATATATATATATATATATATATATATATATATATATATATATATATATATATATATATGCATTTTAGAGCATGTGCCAACGCTTAATGCAGTTGGCAATTCCACGCTCTATAGACATTGGTATTGGTAGCCGATTGATCGAGTGCTGTCCGATAAGCGGAGTCTCGCCGCAGTTTAGCGGTGCGAATTCGAACGTCGGCGGCGTCGATTTTGCGGACGCACTCGCTACGAAAAGTTTACACAATTTTATGGACATTTTCAATGAGACTTTTCGTAATCATCGGCGAAGTTTGCACGCTAGCAATGGTGAGTTCTTTTTTGTATTAAGAATTTTTATATTAATATAATTCATATATATTATTTTTGTTTTTTCTTCATTTGCTAAAATAAATTACGCCAAATTACATTCATGTATTTAGATATCGAAAAGACTGACGAGAACAATTTTTACAACGATCAGCTTTGCTGGCCCGCTGATTCGTGGTCGGGTTCGCTCGAGGTAGTCGACTACTACTATCAGCGGGTGAGTAGTTCGCGCTGTTGTCACAAAATGCTTTTCGACTTGTTTAACGAGATATCATCAAATACACAACCATCGGGCAATGCCAATTTGAATGGCACGTCCGACACGTGGCGTTTTTGTGTGCCTCGCGATTTGCTCAAACGCTGGATTAGTGCCAAATATCCAGATCCGGCTAAATATTGGATTGTGCGACGAAATGTAAACATCTTTTTTTGGATTGAAATTACAATTAAACTAGGTATATTTTTTCAGCTATCTATTGGTTTTGCTCTAATGGGTTTGGTCGAACACGCTCTATTCTTATCGCCGCTTCAATTAAATGGACTCTTCATCGATTTGTCTAGCACACAACTTTTCTATGGTGGATATCGCTTCGATTTAAGCAAAAAGATTGGCGAAAAGGCCGGCTCAAAAATATCAATAAGTACGTAAAAATACATTTAAAATGTATTGTGCGGTATGCAAAAATACAATTGAAATTTATTTTGTAAATAGTAAGTTAAATAATACGATATAATATTAGCAATAACACGATGAAATAATTGAAGAATAATACGGTAATATTTATTGGTAAATAATATGAAAATATTTAATAGTGAATAATAATAAAATAAATATTTCTTTCCCCTTTTTTTTCTTTTTTCTCGCTGCCGCGACAAAAATAAACCAACTTTATTTTTTGGGATTTTTGGACTTTTTTTTTAAATCTAGACTAATATGTGCATAATTTTGCATATTATTTATTGATTCACGTTTGTTTAGTTGAATTGGATGGTAATCGTTCTGTCAGCTTCCGAATGTCCGCGAATATTTCACATTTTCTCGATGTATCCATTAAAGGTTTCGTTTTTTTATCGATGGACTATTACCCTAATTTCGCGTGGATAAGTCCGGATATTTTGAGTCAAATTTAAATTGGCGCCAATGAGTTCATTCTGTTCGTATCAGAAATCCATTGGGAGGTTCAAATTTTGTGCCCACTTTTATGAAGTCGAGACAAAGGCGGGCACAAAATTTGGACCCCTGACGGATCCGACGATACGAACAGAATGAACTCACTGGCGCGAATTTAAATTTGGCTCAAAACACCCGGCCTTATACACGCGAAATTAGAGTATTTTTTATATTCAAATACAAATATTTCATTTTTTATATATATGCTGGCCAAGATTGAATTCTACACTTTCTTCTATGTTTATTAATTAGAATTTACAATATTACACAAAAACAAATTATAACTTGTTCAATAGGCACACTAATAAAAAAAATAGAAATTGTATAATTTTTTTAGTTTGCAATAGTTTTTTAATTAATTTTGAAAAATTTAAATATTTTAATTCGAGTCGAGATTCAATTTTGGCAAAGGTTCACACGTAAGTGTCGAACGTAAGTGTCGAATTTTCGCTATAGGTCACGCGAGCGGTGCGATTTTGGCGACAGCAAAATGTCTGAGTGGAATTTCAATGGATCGGCTTCTTCGGCCGATTCTTTGGGACGTGTTTTACGAGGCGGCCGCACAGAACGGAAATACCAACAATGACGGTGGTGACGCCACCACTACAACACTTAAAAATGTCGTCGTGTTGGTGGAAAATGCTGTGAATGCAATTCTCAGTCATACGAAAACCTATATACCAGGTATTTTGTCATGCAAAATTGTTTTTTCATATTGAGGGCGGAGCAGTGTCCTAGCGGTTGTGCGATAGGTTTCACTTTGCTTGGGATGAAGTTCAGTTCCATCCCCGACCCCACCTAAGTGTCACCATATTTGGAAGACAATAGGTACCACATTGAACAGTGTGGGTGGTACGCGGCGGTGCTGACCAGGCCTTGCAAGCCGCATCAGCCCCATACCGCATGTTTATGCAGCAAACCAACCGAGATTTCGGTGGCTGCCCTCATCCAAACCCGCGAAATGATTAGTCCAAGGTCATTTCCAACGGGGAAGGATTGATCTGGGGCCTTCACGTATCACGTATCACGTTCATATTGAATACAATACAGTAACTAACAATAATATTCATTTAAATTATTTACAAAGTTAAGGCATTCGAAAACTAAAATTAAATTAAAAAATATAAAAACATTACTTTCTAGACGTCACAAATGTTACTTTTATATCTACATTATAATTAAAGAAAAATATTTTAAACAATTTATTAGACATTTCACATATTGATCGTGCTCAGGCGCTTAGGCATTTGGATTCATCATATCACGCGGACAATCTTTGTCGAATGGATCCCAATTGGCATCCTTGGTTCTAACAAAAATTTTTAATTATTGCTTTCCATCTATCTTACTTACATTGCCTACTCATCCAAACTTATACGTTATATAACTTTAAAAGCTTATTAATTATGTATGTCTATATATTCTGTGTATATCTCACTTTTTCTGTTAATGATCTCTAATTTATTTTTTATCAGCAGTTTTTCAATTTATCCCTTTTATTGTCATTGTAATGCATGTATAAATTGATGCTTTAACAATAGATTTTATTAAAATATTACTTTCAAAAAATCATAAATACTGCAACAATAATAGATAAAAAAAATATATTGAACAATTTTTTTCCTTATGTTTTGTAACAAAATATGGCAAATCTTACTTCGTTACCATAGAAACATAAAAAATTTTAATGTCCTTTTTTTGATATGATAATTTTTTGTTCCCAAATATTATAAAGCAAAAAAGTCGCTTTGAACTTAATTTATGACCATTTAGGTTTGTCTAATTATAAGCAATTAGTTTTAAATAATAAATATTAAATCCAAGTAATTAGCTTTAAAA
This sequence comes from Bradynema listronoti, assembly GCA_024678965.1. Classification (NCBI taxonomy): domain Eukaryota; kingdom Metazoa; phylum Nematoda; class Chromadorea; order Rhabditida; family Allantonematidae; genus Bradynema; species Bradynema listronoti. Next base: position 4,498,046 of record JANLNO010000006.1, read on the forward strand.
TATAACAAATATTAAAAAATAAATTATAATAAGTGATGTATGGTAATACTTCGGACAATTCGGATGATGAAACGTCGGCCACGAAGCGTTCTGCGTCTGAGCATAGCGCGCCAGCACAACAACAAGTCATCACTGAGACAAAAATTGCTCGACAATTGGAGCCGTTGCCGCAGATAGCTGACACCAATACGGCAGAAGCAAGCAACAAAGCTCATTCTGTTGAAAAACCAAAAGATATCGATTCGGCAATACCAGAAGAACCTCAGGCATATGTTGAAGAAATGAAAAGGCCTTTTACTTTTAATCAAGATAATGCTCCAATTTTGGGAAAAGGTAAATTTTATCTACTTTTTATATAAAAAGGTTATAATAAACTTTAATCAATATTTTAGAACAAGTCGCTTCGAAAGCACATGATGTACCATTTCCATCCGAATGCCAAGGAGCTAGCGCCCAAGAAAAAAGTTTAAAATTTTATTTTTTTTATATTATGCCTATGAAATAAAACTTTTTAGATCATTTATCCATTGCTTGTCATTTGTTTCCAAGATTGAGCGAAACAAATCTGCAATTTCACGACATATCGTGGAATTATGAACAATCTCCAGTAAATTATCTCTACATGAATATTGTTTATATATTTTTAGCAATTTTGATTCAGGATGGCAAGCAGCGTGCTATTTTGCGCAAACGCATGGTAAAAGTATGTGTATTATTAAAAATCACATCAATAAGATATGAGAAGCGTCCAGTCGAAAGTGAAATTGCACCGATCGAATTTCTCGTTGAGCTAGCATTAGTAGATGGTCGGCCGCGTGCCGAAAATCAAATCGTTTCCAATTTGCATACACTAAAAATATCATTACAAACTACACGTATTGGGTTTCTAAAGGCAAGTTAACAATATGCAATAAAAATATAGGTATATATTATCATTGCGTATTTTGACTCGCATATGTAAATAAATTTATTTTGCTCCAGACTTTGCCTGCATGTAGCGTAATTGTTCGATCCAATTATGCACAGCCTGAAGTACGGCTTCGCATCACGTTACATAAATGTGATAATATAACACAAAACAAGACAGAATCATTGGGTTCTGTCGAGTTAAGACTATTAGATAGTACAGGTCGTGCCGCTTGGCGTGCAGATCAGCCGCCACCACGCTTTCATTTATTTGGTAATTTTCGAATGAATTTCGAATTTTGTGAATTTTCTACACGACAATTGCAAATGCAAGCCGAGTAATAAATTTTAATTTTTATTGTGATTGATTTATATTTTAGTTTTTCTAAATGTATTTTCAGTTATCTTCCCGATGTGTTAATTTGCGACGAGAGTTGGATGGGTTTACTAACTTGCTATCGCCAAATGCTTTGTGAAATAATCGTAAATAGCTTAGAAGATCATCCTCCATCTAGTTGGTTAATATAAATAAAATAAAAAATTTTAATTTTATTTTATACAAAATGTCCCAAAAAAACTTGGACAAGTGTTTTATCAATATTTTATTAATAAATGAAAATGGCATAAATTAAACAATGAATAACCATAATACGGACCTTCAGTGATAATATACTCACGCGGTTTTGAAGTGGCGTTACAGAGTCCCAAACGTGACTTGAAATTTTCGGCGACGGGCCGCAGCTATTTTTTTCAATTTTCTATTTATCATAACTTTTTAAATTTTGTACCATTTGATCTAATTTTTTATATTTGGAGTATTTTTGCTTAATTCTACATATACTTAAAAAAGGCTTCATGAAAATTGGAATAAAAAGTATTTTTAAGAAAATCGAGCAATTTCGATTTTTTTCGACAATTATCTAACTGTCCGCATTTCTTTAATATTTATTGGAGTTAATTTTAAAAAAAGATAATAAAATATTCTGGGTAGCTCCTATGCAGAATTCAAAATAAAACTAAAATCATAATCACCTCTCACCCTAATAAAAAGTTATCATCAAAAACTGTGAAAAATAGCTGAGGCCCATAGCCGAAAATTCCAAGTTACGTTTGGGATTCTAAAGGAGCCCACTTCGAAACCGCCTGAGTATATTATCACTGAAGGTCCGTGTTATTATTATCCATTGTTTAATTTATACCATTTTTATTTATTAATAAAATATTGATAAAAACACTTGTCCAAGTTTTTTTGGGACATCCCGTATATCTATTATTCATATAATAAACGTTTTATTTTTTTTAGAAATACTAAACGACGTAGTTTTGGCAATGTTTCCTCGAATTTTTACCAATCATTCACTGGTTGATGGCTTTACAAAACTATTGATTAAAGAAAAAGTTTTAACGGTTATTATTTAACACATTATAAAAAATTGCTTGTTTTCTATTGTATTAAAAAACTTTTACGCATTGTTGTTACATCATAAAATATTGCAGAGTGCGGAAAGTTTGACGGATGGTTCACAACCAATAAGCGCTCAAAAAATTAACACATTTCGCAGAGTTTTTAAAAACTCTATATTGCCGATATTGATGCGTGTTCCGGATGCGCGCGACTCAAAATCTTTAACACCTAGCGAAGGTGACCCGCTAGCCATTTTCGGCGCGCAGCGTTGTGCACCTCTTAGCGTCTCTGATTTTGCTCTTCATTTATCTGGTGCTCACGCGCTAGATTAGTTTTTTTTACTTTTCTTCAAACTTTATATACAAAATTTATAATTTTAATTAAAGTGTGAAAAGTGAGCATATTGTTAACGAACTTACAATTTAAGTACTGTCTAACGAACATTAATCGTACATGAAATTTGAGCTATGATTATTGCTATTGCAAACCAACAAACAATAAATTGAAAAAAAAACAATAACGTAATATGAAGGAAAAAAGAAAATAAGCTTATCGACTGAAAAATTGTAGAAAACATTTTACAAAGAAACATAATTTTCATAAAGATTCATTAAATTATAATGAAAAATAAAATTAATATTATTTTTTGCAAAAAAAGAACAAACAGCGTATTTTTTAACCAACTTTTTTCAAAGAAAACGAATAGAATTTTTATATGAATATTTTACATTAAGTTTGTACATAAATGACTCTTTTACGTTTTATAAAAGTTTCGATTAAATTTAATTATTTTTTGATTAAATAGTTAAATTAGATTGTTTTCTTTTTAATAATATCATTTATTCCATATAGGCTGCCATTAATAAAATATTTCAATATTTGTGCATATGGTGCATTCTGCATTTCCCATTCATAGACACATTAAAATAAAATATGAAAAATATTAGAATGAGTCAAATCATAAGGTTCTTATACCAATCTACTTATCCCAAAACATTTGCTAAATTTTTCTCCTGCTTACATTTTTTTGCCTTATTTTTTGCTTTCCCAATTATGTTTGTTTTCTTTATGCGTTTAATTTTTTAAGAGGCGAAAATGCTAACGGGAATGCATTTCTGGTCGCATCTTGCTTTCTTTTCCAGGGCATTTTTTACTACTTCTCCCATCGGCAAAATTTTTTAAATTATTCTAAATTTTTTAATTGAAAAAATAAATTTATCATTTCTACGAGACATTTGATTTTTTAAAATTTTATAGTTTAAAGATCATTTATTTATGTATATGTACATGCATATCAACTTAATTATACATGTAAATCAACTAAATGATTTTACTTAATTGTTTCATTTTTTATAATATTTGATTATTTTATAAAATGTTAACGAAATGATAAAGAAGAATAATAGGATATTAAAACAGCTGATGCATTTTTAAAATCTTAAAATATTGTTTTAAAAGCTAAACCACGCAGATTTTTTTCTATTATTTCATAACTTTTTTGTTAGTTATAAACACTTTTAATTTCTATTTGATTTAATTTCTATTTTTAATTTATATTGAATTTGCAATATTTTTAGTTTCAACTTTTTCACTTTTTTTATATAATAAAATCAAATGTTTTATTCAAAATTATACATATTATAATATTTTATAATATTAATATTACTTAATTTTTCATATGAAAAAAAAAGAAAAAAATAATATTAAAAAAGAAAAAAATAACATTGAATTTTAAGAATTTCTTTTAAGATTTCTTTAAGTAAAAGTAGAGAAGGGCTATTATTAAATTTTCCGAAAAATGACTGTTAATTAAAATTCTATTTTACATGAAAAACTAAAGAATTAATGATTAAATTATTATAAAATAAATTTAAAAATTTATTTTATGATTTTTTTAAATTTTTCTAAATAAAAAGGGCAGAAAAAATGTTTTTGTTTGAATAATAAAAGATAAGCAGGTAATCAAAAAGAAATAATAGCAATTAACGTAAAAGCAGTTTTTTGAAAACAATAGAGAAATAGAGATCCAAAAAACCATGGCGATTTGCTTGTGATTTATTTTGCCAGATTATTTTACGTGATTTAAACGCATAAATAAATAAAAAAAACTTTTTTAGCCTCTCTAACATTTGGAAGGTGTAAATGGAAGAAAAAACTGGCAAAAACAAAAGCGAAAAAAAGAAGAGAGAAAAATAGAAATAGAGAATGATGAAAAGTAATTCGGACCGCGAATTGGCGCTTTACATTCCCGCATCTCTAACGCCTCCACCGAAAAATTCTGCTTCCTTGCCTCCCGACGAGGTGCCATCCTCCAGGAACTTTGTAGCGAGTGCAGTCGGTTCTCAAAACGCAACATATAACGAATCGTTCAATAGGTCTCAAGTTGATAAGTAATAATTTAAGATGGTTTTTATTTTAAAAGCAAAAATATAATTAAGCAGTGACAAAGTTCTAATTGCTTTAGCTTTTCTATTTTTAATTGCAGAAACACATAAAATCAAGGATAATAACTAATATTTCTTTGTTTTTCAATTGCTGCTATTATTTTCAACGTTGATTTAAGGTCATATAATTACCGACCAAGATCTCATCACTATTCGCAAACAGTGACAAACGATTATTCCAAAGGCGACAATAGCAAACAAATAAGCGAATACAATGCCGAAATTCGATCCGATGATCGCAAAACTGTTGTAAATCCGACAAAAAGATCATCTCGGCGAATTGCTAAGTCACGAAAGATTTGTGATAAAAGTAAAGATTACTATAATTACAAATAACAATAACCACTTATTTAATTTAAATTTAAATGCAAATTACAATTTTTTTTGTATTCAAATTACAATTAATTTTGTGTAAATCTGTAAATCTCTACATAGTTGGCGCTGAGAATTTCGTTCATCTATAAAAATGAATTAGGAAAATGACAGTGAATTTAAAAATAATTAAGGTCCCACTAGAATAGCACCACATACGAACGGAAACATCCTGCACGTTTCTGTGAATAACAGCGATGATTGTACATTATGCGATGAGATTCTTACCAAGCATACTATAAGTGATAAATGTCAGCATCACGAAATCGGCGCTTCGTTTAATGATAGACACTGTAATAATATTGAATCCGAGACATCATCTACATTGATTGGAGAGAGAAAAAAAAATTTACGAAGAAAAATCAAAAGCCAGCAACGAGTGTACGTGAGTGACAGTGAAGAATACGGTAGTGTAAAAGACGATTACTTCCAATCGCGAAGAAGGACCGCCAAAGACTTGCAAGCTTTTGACGAGAAAATGGCGCAAATTCGTAGCCTTAGGCGTGCTCTCTCCTCACAGGACGATCGTGAAGACACCTATTTAATTAATGCTGGTAGCTGTGTAAAGTAAGCTTTTATTTTAGAAATGTAACAATATGCTAATTAATCACATAAACCTTTTTGAGCATATTTTGAAAATTGGTTTTTATGGTATCTTGTTATAAAAATCTCATGAAATTTGATAGAGCATCATCAGCCAAAATTTAAGGGCACTTCAAAAAATAGATTTTTATTTTGAATTTTAATAAAATAAAAGAAAAATTTTAAGTTACGCCTGAAATTAGGATAATTTTAAATTTATTAAAATTACATAAGAAATTTTTCTTAAATTGATGTGTTTTATTAAAAAAGAAGAAAATGTAGCGAGAAATAATAGAAATATAAAAGAAATATAATTGGGTAAGACAATTTTAATGAAAACTTTTATACATATTTTGTTTTAGTTGTTTTGCTTATAGTTTATTTTTCGAAATTCAATTTCCTCAAAGCGTCTTATATTTGTTTTACGTGGCCAAAGATTGAAGCTACTTGCTAGAAATATAAATGAAGTAAATTTGTTTTGAAATGTGAACCTATAAAAAAAAACTTCGAAAAAAATAAACGCAAAAATGAGAAAAGAAGCTAGACAATTTTTGTACGGGAAGCGCAACATGAAAATACAAATTAAACGTGAAGAAGGAGCTTCCCCATTCCAATGCCATTTCTATTCATTTTATTTTACAAGAAAATTTTTCTCATTTATTGTGTGATTAAAAAACAAAAGTTTTTTATTGTGGTTAAAACACAAAAGTTATACGATTTTTTTCTTTTATAGCATGGATAAAAATCTTTCACATTTTTATTTTCAATTTTAGCAATTCCTAAAAGATCCGATTTCTAATATTTTTTGATTCTTATTTTATTTTTGGATTTTCCATAGTGCATGTAAATTTTTGGTTCTTGTGGGTTGTGGGACCCCAAAATTTTTTTTTTGGTTTTTATTGGTTATTTACCCTCCATTTCATCCAATTAGGCTTACAAAAACTAAGCCTTAGGCTCGAGCAATTAGGCTTAGCCTATGTTCCACTTTGGCTTAAAACTTAGACTATGCCGTAGGCTTAAGAATTTTTTTTGAGTTCCAATAGCCCACAAGAACCAAATTTTTATAGAAATTTTTTATAAAAATTTACAGTAATTTTAAAAATGGCACTAACTTTTATAAAAAACTATAGAAACCAAAAAAATTCTTGAAAATTTATTTTGTCATTCTATTGAATTGGTGCATAATTATTTTTTCAACAATTTTTTTTCCAATGCCTTAATAAGTTTGTAAAAACAAGGAAACTGGCTGGGTGATTTTCATAAACTCCCTTATAAAAAACAAAAATAAATTAGAGTCGGAAAAAATATTGCTATTGTTTTTGTTGAATAAAACTTTGGAAAAAAAGCCGCAATAATTATGCACCAAGATATTTTACAAAATGGCAAATTCGTAAAAATAAAAATAAAATGCGATTTTAAAAGATTTTAAACACGTTTTTATTTATAATTGATAATTGCTTAAGCTAATTATTTTCTTTCCATCAAAAGAAAATTGAATTGGGTATTTAGTTTTAATTTTAGAAAAAATAACTTTTAAAAGATTTGTAAACAGTTATGTAAAAAATCAGATATGAGCCAATTACTTAAATGTATATTTGGAATAAAAATTAATGCTTTCTGAAATAATTAATTTCCATTTTTAATATAGACAAATTATCATAAAATAATTTTTTAAGCTAAAAAATTTGTTCTTCGCATAATTTTGGAAAATAGTTTATTCTTCATTTCTTTTTGAATTTAATTAGTGTGTAATTTTTAACATTATTTTTCGATTATTTTCAATTTTTTACATTCCCATTTTTTGGCATTCCTTTCTTTTGTTGGCTTCTCCGGTTTCAGACGACTGGAATTGTTGGTTCTCATTTTATAAATATTATATCTTCATTTTCTTAATAAGCGCACGGGCCGAATTTGAAAGCTTGAATGGGACCGAAGAAAAATATATATATACATATATCGTTCACTCAAATAAATAAATAAATAAATAAATAAATAAATATATATATATATATATATATATATATATATATATATATATATATATATATATATATATTATATATATATATATATATATATATATATATATATATATATATATATATATATATATATATATATATATATATATATATATATATATATATATATATATATATATATATATATATATATATATATATATATATATATATATATATATATATATATATATATATATATATATATATATATATATATATATATATATATATATATATATATATATATATATATATATATATATATATATATATATATATATATATATATATATATATATATATATATATATATATATATATATATATATATATATATATATATATATATATATATATATATATATATATATATATATATATATATATATATATATATATATATATATATATATATATATATATATATATATATATATATATATATATATATATATATATATATATATATATATATATATATACGAATTAAAGAGAAAAATATTCGGCAATGTATTTATTTAAAGATAAAAAGCATGTACATGATTATTTATGTGCATATAAATGTATGTTATATATTGTTTAAATAATTTTCTCGCTTTGAAGTTGTTGCGTTCGTTGCGCTAATATTATTATGCTATCTTTAACTTCGTGGATATTTTTGCCCTAGCGGCGTCAAAGACTTTACCAAACCTGGACAAGGTTGGAAAATGAACACAAGCGAGCGAGCTAGAGCAAATAAAATGAAAATTATATAGTAAAAGAAGAGCAAAAAACAGAATAATAAGAGCGATAGAGTCACACTTGAACTTGAGCAAAATGCTCAATCCGTTTATTTATTCGATTTCGTTAGGAAGATATACGCCGATGACGTGAGTTTATCAGTTTTTTTACCCCAGCAGTTATTCTTTATAATATTTAGAGCACCAAATTTTATCCAAAAAAATTTTAACGTAATTTTCCATAAAAATGGCCTTTTAAAATAAAAATTTTAATGCTCTGAGACGTAACCGCGCTAATTTTCATTTATAAAATGCAAAAGTATAAAGCCTGATTATTGTATTGTTTTAACAGAATGCCACTAATGACAATTTTTTAAAAATGCGTAAAAAACTGCGGGTTATACACTCAAAATTAGAGTATCTACAAATTTGTTAAACTTACAGCTTGTCACCGCACCGCTATTCGCTGGTGGGCGGAGCCGGCGAGGTATTATCGCCCGCGTTCATTCCCGATGGAATGCCGCCAACGTTCTTGGCGAGTCCGCCGATGGCTGGAGAGATAAAGGACTTATCCACAGACAATTCATTCGCCTTTCGCTCTACCAAATATAATCGTATTTCGTTACCAGTATCTCCCAACTACAGTGATAACATACTAGCAGCTGCACAAATAATCACTATCAACGTCGCTGGTTTACGCTTTCAAACATTTGAAACTACTTTAAGCAGGTAATTCACATGATAAATTTATTAAAATTGAAATAGTTAAATCTATTATTGGATTGTCCAATAACTATCCTGTTTTAAATTAACAACCAAATATTTCGTTAACTTTCCGTTAACTTTCTGAGCACAGAAGTGACTTTATAACCTTATTGTTGTGTATGTGAAAAAGGTGACTTCCGTGGCAGGACTTGAACCTGCGACCAACGCTTAACCGGAGCGCTGCTCTACCGACTGAGCTACACGGAACTTGATCACATACTTCGAATTTCTTCTTATAACTCCGTCATAACATCTCCCCGCTCAAGATGTTGTACATGCAACCACGAAGACGTGGAACATTTTTACGCATAATGATGCAACCACGAAAGATGTGGGACAATTTTACGCATTGAAACTGCGCGACCAACTGCCGGAGTGGTTTTTGAAATAGAAATTCCGGACTTATGCTTGGTTCAACATTATGCGCGGCCTAAGGGAACACTAACTTCCCGGCCAAATACCGGCTTACGACGCTACCTAGCGCAGCGGCACGGAGTTCGAAATGATGACGCTTGACGCGCCATCTCATCCTGATCGCCGGAGTGGTTTTTGAAATAGAAATTCCGGACTTATGCTTGGTTCAACATTATGCGCGGCCTAAGGGAACACTAACTTCCCGGCCAAATACCGGCTTACGACGCTACCTAGCGCAGCGGCACGGAGTTCGAAATGATGACGCTTGACGCGCCATCTCATCCTGATCGCCAAATTGTTGTGTATGTGAAAAAGGTAACTTCCGTGGCAGGACTTGAACCTGCGACCAACGCTTAACCGGAGCGCTGCTCTACCTACTGAGCTACACGGACCTTGATCACATACTTCGAATTTCTGCTTATAACTCCGTCATAACATCTCCCCGTTCAAGATGTTTATACGTTAAAATCATCATTATTTTAAATAGATGAAATCTTCAGACCCAAAAGAGGTAGAACCATAAAATAAAATATACATGAAAGTTCATAACAAGAGCTATTCAACAACATATAAAATTTAAACTCCAGACAAAATTAAACTAATTTTTTAATTACCTATTTTAAAAAAATTGCAGATGATTATGGGCAACCCAATACATCGAAAAACACTAAGAAATAAAAAAATAAATATTATTTTTAATCTACTTATTATATGTATCAGTAACACTTAACAGTAAATTCAAAAAAAAATCGACCTACCGAATCTTGCAGACCGCATTTTGTGAATTTGCCTTTTGTTATTTTCAGCTATACCTAAGGCCAACGTGAGGTGACGAGGCTAGGCCAAGTTTTTTTAAATAAAAATTCAAATGTTTTAATGCAATCCGCTAAAGGCGGTCCGCAAGATTCGGTATGCGAAAAATATTATTATTATTAGGTAATATTTATTATGTGCGGATATACATATTAGGTAAAAAAAGAAAAATTTAGGTATCCGAATTCATTACTTGGTAATCCACAAAAGCGGAAGCGATATTTCAATGCTCAATATAACGAGTACTTTCTCGACAGGCATCGAACTACGTAATTAAATAATAATTTTACACAGACTATTACATTTTTGCATAATTTTACATAATTTTTTTAAAAGGATCGATCCAACATCTTCCTTGTTTAAATATGTAGGATACATACGTATCGATACACAAAAATCATCGACTTTTTCTAATAAAAAGTAGATCATTAAGAAAAACATTTGAGTAGAATATTACGTTGTGATAATCGCATGTATCAAATTTGTATTTTTGTTAGATTTGAGTCGATTCTGCACATCTACCAAACCTGCGGCCAAGTAATTCGGCCCGAATCTGTTCCCATTTCATTGTTCTTAAAGGAGCTTTCATTTTATGAAGTGAGCAGTTAAAATTAGTAATTGTTATATATTTTTCAAAATGATTGTGTAGCAAATTCAATTAAAATTTAAAGATGGGGGAAGAAGTGTTAGAAAACTTTTGGATTAGCGAGGGTTACCAAAAGCCTGCGGTCGATGAACTTCCTATCAATCGAATACAACGTTGGCTATGGCAACTTATGGAGCATCCGGATTCATCATTATTAGCACGCGTGCTTGCTTTCATCTCAGTCGCTGTAATCATCATGTACGAGATTTTGAAATTAATTAGACGATATGTATACTATCGCTAATAGTATGCACATACATATGTGTATCTTATTAAACCAAATAGCTATTGCATTAATATTTTTCAGAAGTATTGTTTCCTTTTGCGCAGAGACACTGCCCGAATTACGACGTGAAAGCGATTTAAACGGACGTGAATGGTCTAGTCCATTTTTCTATGTCGAATTTTGTTGTTGTATTTGGTTCTCCACTGGTGAGCCTATTTTTGTTTGTAAAAATTGACTCAAATGTTCCTAACAATTTATGTTACGGCCAAATATAAGTAAATTAAATAGGTATTTATTAAGTAATAAGTTTCCAGCTTTTTATTGTTATCTAAAATAATTTAATGTATGGTACATTAAAAATATTATTTCTATATTTATTATAGAACTTTTTTTGCGTTTTGTGAGTTCGCCAAGTAAATCGCAGTTTATGAAGTCATTTCTCAATATGCTGGACTTTATTGCTGTTGCACCATTCTTCATTAATCTTTTGTGGTAAATACTTTTTATAATCTTAATCTAAGACCAAAATTAATAAAAGTTAGTAAGATTATCGCGTTACATTTTTAATAAACGATTTTGTTTTGTTGGTTGAATATTTCATCGAACGCATTGTCAGCCGGATTGACGACGACGCTGTCATCTGTTGATTTCGGCGGGAATTCAACCAGCGCGAGCTCAGCCGCTGCTGCAGCAGCCGCCACATCATCCTCGCTATCATTTTCAGTATTGCGGATAATTCGATTAGTTCGTGTTTTTCGCATCTTCAAACTGAGCCGACATTCCGTTGGGCTTCAGGTAAATTATATTATTATACAAACAAATATCCCAATTAATATACAGTCAAACCTGTCTACTATGGCACCCTCGGGACCATAGTAGACAGATTGCCATATTAGACAGGTTTTCCAAGATAAGCTTTTTTTGTTGGGACTGAGCATAGAAGAGAGTTGCCATAGTAAGCAAATGCCATAGTAGACAAGTTTGACTGTATATCTATTACAGGTGTTAGGCAAAACGTTTCGAGCATCAATACAAGAATTTTGCTTGCTAATTTTCTTCATGGGTATTGCATTAATTCTTTTCTCAAGCGGAGTGTATTTTGCCGAACAAAACGAATTAAATACCAAGTTTACCTCAATTCCAGCTTCATTTTGGTTTGTGTTGGTAAGATTTCTTAAATGTTTAATCTACAGGGTGTCCCACTAAGAAGTTCTTTTTTTAAACTTGAATAACTTTTTTATTTATGAACCGATTTTTCTGAAATTTTCAGGATCGACTATAAACTCTTTGAGAAATTTTTTCGCATAAAAATTTTTTTTGCGCGCGCAACATATTATAGTGCAATCGACGCGGAATTTCGCGCTCTTTTCAATGCCGTTAAAATCAAGTAAATTGCTTCACTCTATCAAAAGTTATGACCAAAAAACTGAAACCAAATATGCAAAAATTAAAAACTAAACAATCAATTTGTCATCATCTATACATACTTAATTTTTGCATATTTGGTTTCAGTTTTTTGGTCATAACTTTTGATAGAGTGAAGCAATTTACTTGATTTTAACGGCATTGAAAAGAGCGCGAAATTCCGCGTCGATTGCACTATAATATGTTGCGCGCGCAAAAAAAATTTTTATGCGAAAAAATTTCTCAAAGAGTTTATAGTCGATCCTGAAAATTTCAGAAAAATCGGTTCATAAATAAAAAAGTTATTCAAGTTTAAAAAAAGAACTTCTTAGTGGGACACCCTGTACATACATATATGTTACGGCCAAAGCTTACAATCGGCCAAAGTATACTTTGGCCGTAACATATACATATTAAGAACGTCGCAGTAATGAATTTGAGATTTCTGAAATCGATACCAAAAAATTGCCAATAATTAGAACAATAAACTATTTTTTCATTTTAAATGAAAAATATGACACTTTTTTAACTTTAGTAATTCTTATTCTAGCCAATTTCTAATATTTTGGATTTTTTAAAAATCTTCATCATTTTACATGTAGCTGCAAATTTTTAAGTCACTTTTACAAAAATTTTAAAAATAACTTTAGTTTTTTTTAAAAATCAATCGTTGGTGGCACCCTGTAGTTCCGAAATTTTGGTAATTTTTTCGGAAATCGGAAATTGGCATGGAAAAATCGCTGAAAATCATAATTCCGCTACATCTCCGATACATATTCCGTCGGATTATTTTAAAGACTTTTATACATATACATGAACTAAATATTATAGGCAACAATGACAACAGTGGGTTATGGAGATCTCGTACCACAGGGTGTCTACGGAAAATTGGTTGGATCAATGTGTGCATTAATTGGTGTTCTCACACTAGCGCTTCCGGTGCCCATAATTGTAAATCATTATTAATTAAATACAAATTAATATCTACAAATTTATAATTTCAAATATAGAGAAAGAGAGTTATGGAAATTTTAGGTAGCCAATTTCAAACATTTCTATCGGCAGGAATGTCGATTAGCACAAATTTACCGGCAGCAGCAACAATTGATACATAATAGTAATGCCGTACTGATTACTATGGAAAAAACGCCTGTCGATTCAAAAAATTCAAATAATTACGATGGCGAGTCAAAGCATACAAAGCAAGCCGTCTAAATTCCTTACTCATATAGTGCATTGAAAAGTTTAAAGTGCCATTTTATATTTATTTAATATTTATTTATTAAAAATATCTACATTTTAATAAAAAAATATCTCATTATTTCATTGATTTGCCAATATACCCTAATTTCGGATAAATAAGACGCGGCCGTTCGAAGAATTTTTGAATATTAATTTGGCCTTCATTCTGTTATTTTGTGTTGGTTAAGAATAAAATTTAAGAAACATCTTTATTAAAGCGGACCAAGGATGCAGGTTAAAAATTTTGAGCTAAACCTCGTTTATAACAGAATGAAGGTCAAATCAATTGTTGTGTATGTGAAAAAGGTAACTTCCGTGGCAGGACTTGAACCTGCGACCAACGCTTAACCGGAGCGCTGCTCTACCTACTGAGCTACACGGACTTTGATCACATACTTAGAATTTCTTCTTATGACTCCGTCACAACATCAATATTCAAAAATTCTTATAATGGCAGCGTCTTATTTATCCGAACTTAGGGTAAATGTATCACTAGAAAGTTTGAAATGTAAAACAATAAAAATTAATTTGAAAAATTATAAGTACATAAAAATAAATATCAGAAAATTATTTGCATAAATATAAAGCATATGTTACGGGAAAATATGTTGCACGGCCAAATACGTATTTTCCCGGCCAAATACGTATTTTCCCGCCCGACGGCCAAATACGTATTTTCCCGGCCAAATACGTATTTTCCCGGCCAAATACGTATTTTCCCGGCCAAATACGTATTTTCCCGGCCAAATACGTATTTCCCGGCCAAATACGTATTTTCCCGGCCAAATACGTATTTTCCCGGCCAAATACGTATTTTCCCGGCCATATACGTATTTTCCCGGCCATATAAAAAATTGTTTTCACATTCATTTAAATTATCGTAAACTTTCTTTTATCGATAAAAGTTTACGATAATACGATAAAATTTACGATAAAAGTTTACGATAATTTAAATGAATGTGAAAAAATTTTTTTATATGGCCGGGAAAATACGTATTTGGCCGGAAAAATACGTATTTGGCCGGGAATATACGTATTTGGCCGGGAAAATACGTATTTGGCCGGGAAAATACGTATTTGGCCGTCGGGCGGGAAAATACGTATTTGGCCGTGCAACATATTTGATTTCGATATTAATTACATATAGATTAAAATATCCTCGCGTAAATGCATTCTTTAACTTCATTTATCATAAATGATTCATGCAGCTTTAAAAAGTTGAATTCGAAATTTCATTTGTTTTTCCAATTTTCTTCATACATTATTTTTTTTAGTTTTTGCGCCTTTTTCAAAACGAAAATTCTATTAATTCTAATCCAAATTTATCTTTCGCTAGTTTAAGCGAATAGTATTGTCTTAATTCGAGAATATTTTTTATCGGCATTTGAAATTAAGTTTATTTTATAGCAGTTTTTAAACTCAAGTTTTCATCGATGCTCGTTCAACTTAAATTTCAAAATGCGAAATAAAAAAATTTCAGCATTGCATTAAAAGATTTAAGTTTTCTAATTTTAGAAATATAGACCGCGACTGCTTGAACAAATTTAAAAAATTCTGTTATAATTTCATATATAAAAAATCTGATTTTTTCAAATATTCTTCCAAATATTCTTGATCTCTACGATCTTTTATTGCTTATCCGGGAAGGGAAAGGAGAGTAAATGTTGAACTGTCGAGAATTGTACATATTATATGTACATTTGAAACTAGATAGGGTATAAAGTTTGAAAATTTCGAATATGTATTTCAATATTACCTATTAGAATTTGAATTTTTTAAATCTTCTGTTACTTTTTTAAACATTTTTATATTGTTTCATTTTTTCATCGATTCATGTCACTTTGTTTCTTTTCGTCATCAAATAAAAAGAAGAAAAAAGTCAGTCAAGTATGGCGAATTCGTGACTTTTAATTTTCAATTAACGCCTTTTTTTCTTTTTCTACTGCCACCATTTTACTTTGGACATTCACTGTTTCATAAAATGCCGAATGTCCTGTAATTACATTTTTTATTATCAGCACCCTCAAAAAGTTGGCATAAGATGGGAGCTACTTCCATAATCACATTTCGATTATTAGAATATATGCATTTTAAACCAAACATTAGTGGATCAAAAATTTTCTTTATATCTAGCTAATATTAATGAAATTTGATTATTTTATTAAGCGGTTTTTTAATTAGAAAAGATTTATTTATATATTGCAAGCTATGAAATAAGTAAAAAACATGTCATTCATGTCATTTTTATTTTGCTGATGTAATTTGTTTTGATGATCATATTTTTTACTTAACAATAAGATAAAAATATGAGTAGATTTATTTAATAATTTTACAAATGAAATTTAACTAAATAAATATTTATATGTATGCATTTCAGACTTATAAATATGTATGCATGAACGTGTAATGATGCGGAATTTTATTTTCTTAATTCAAAAAAAAACAGTTAAAAAGCATTTTCAGAAATTGAATTTTTTCCCCTTGGAAAATTTGATGTAAAAGTTTTTTATCAGTGCAAAAAAACATTCAAATTCAATTGTCTTTTCACGAAAATTAAAGCAAAAATGAAGATATGAGAAACAAAGAATAACGAAATAAAATTTTAAACAAAATAAATTATAACAAAATAAAAATAAAATGAAATAAAGGATGAATAAATAGAGAAGTGTAAGAAAAAAGTATTCATGCGTAAAAATTAACTCTAAACAATTTGCCATTGTTTTTGAGTTTAAATAAATTTTTCATTTTATTTAATTTATTCAAAATCTATTTACAATATTTTCCCGGTCATATAATTTTTTTTTCACATTCATCTATATTTTGTTTTTTATTCAAAATTCACTTTTAAACAACATATTTTTACTTTTTTTTCAATTTTTTGATATAATAATTATTTACTAAATTATTTTTTAGAGTGGTATAATGTTTTTTTTAAATTTCATTTACAACAAAAAAATTTTTTTAAGAATGAAAAGTTATTTTATTAGTATTTTTAAATCAAAATTCAAAATCATTAATCAACAAACAATATTAAAAAAATAAACTGATAAAATGTTATTATTTGTTGGCAGCTGCGGCTCTGATGATAACAACGACTATTGCATTGTCGGCTCGACTTTTTGCAATTATATTTGTTCTTATTGCATTTTCCATTGCAATTGCAATGCACGTGCCCCTGTGAAGCTCCGGTGATCGAGCTAGCTCCAGCAGCGGCACGAATACTGATTTCATCGTGCGGAATATCGTTGACGCACAAGAATGAATTGCATGAGTCGATTTGGTTTCGTGCGTAGGGCTGAGACAGGACTTCATGTTTAGTGCCGGTTTTATAAAATCCATCTTCGATGAAAAGGCCCATTATGTTTCGAGCGTCTATTTTTGATCGATCTGCAGCGGGAACCGGCACACGAACGCTTATGCCTACGTCAATGGGAGCCTGCTTTAAAAATGTAAAGCAATGTTATATGTTTATGCCCACAAAAGGTTTTTTTCCTAGGCTACATAAAATTATTTAAACTACCGTCTGTTAGATGACTCGATCATTTTTTCCGCTTGCTCACATTAGCCGATAAAAGCTTTTTTTTCTATGTTCAGATTGTAACAAAAATCGATTATTCAGTTCTTCTTCCTTTTCGATTATTGTATGAAAAGTGACGTCGCGGCTGATCGCCTCCTAGAAAACAAATTGTAAAAGCATTTAAAAATTAATTTGATTGTTTCGTTTACTTCCTGGATTGTGTCGATTTCTCGGTCGAGGACTCACCATCAATAATCTCGTCAAAATTCGGCTGTTTCTCATTTTTGACAACAGGCGCTTTTTTGCCGAACATTGCTTCATAAGATGTGCGCTTAATACCGGAATGGAATCGGCTGTTCATAATCCACTGCACCCTTGGTAATTCCTTGACCCATTCGGCTGTCAAATGATCGTACAGTCGAATGGAAAAGATATGTTAAATATTTTTTTTAATTTTTTAAAATTGTGAATGGCGCGGTTTGCCATGCACGATTCGGGAATGAGGCCTCGTCAATGATTTTATTCACAAATTCACGACCGTTGTCGGAATGGAGAATGTCGGGTAGTCCGAAAATAGAGAAAATTCGGCCTAAGTGCTTCGCTACTTCACTAGCAGATTTTGTTTTTAATGCATTGAGCACCAAATTTCGTTAAATGATCCTGCAAAACAAATTTGATCCAAATTTGGACCTCCTATTTAAAAGAAGATATAAAAGAAAAATAAAATCATTGAAAATGACTTGATAGACCATTATGAACTTGTAATCTTATCGGGTTGTGCCTGGAAATCGATGAGATCGACTTGACACCGACTATTAAAATCAGAGGAAACAATCGGCTTTACGACAACCGATTTTTTCACTTTGGCTTTCTTTAATTAGTACGCTACATATGACGAAAGATAGATTTCGACGATTTTTCTAAACATTAAAATTGCATAAAAAACGATTTGGCTTCGATAATCCATGATATTCGGCGAGATTTAAACACATAATGTTTCGACCGGCGTGGCGAAAACGATGATGTATTTCATGCAAAATACCAAAAACCTCAGTATTTTTCAGAACATATTTTTCACCGAAAAGAAGACATGGAATTTCGCCGAAAATTTTTACTTTGTACCGGCTGATCTCTAATAGATCTCTAGTAGATTTTTCGCCGTTTTCATATTTTATCAAAGCATTTACACGTTGAGCCTACGCTTCGGAATCGAGAATATATTGGCGCTTTTTGTTTATTCTCCATAGAAAAAATTTTTCCTCAAAAATTTTTTGCATTTCTAAAATAAAAAATTTCTTTGTCCAAATCACATTACAAAATAAAAATTAAAAATTACAAAAAATTATAAAAACTACCAAAAAAGTTACTTAAAAACAATTAAAAGAATGGTAACATCACAAAAATTGAAAAAAAATTAAAAATGTGTCGTTTAAAAGTGAATAATAGAAAACAAAATGTTATCAAATGTGAAAAAAAATCTTATATGAAAATAAGCATATGGCCGGGAAAATACGTATATGGCCGCACGCCAATTTCACTCCTGCTAAATTTTGATGATAGGAAAATATGTGGTCCCGCAAAGAAAAATATACACGTTAAATTACATGTTTGACTTTGTTTATAAAGAATTACGTTTGAAAGTAAATAACTTTTTTTATGCATGTATGTGCGTATATTATTGAAGTATTTTCATGAAACAACAATATTTAATTAAGATTTTGAACTGATAAAAATTTTATTCAAATTAACAATATAATTTTATAAATATTAACATAATTCGTCTTCCTCGTACCAGGCGACTTCTTCTTCGTGGTCGATTTCAACGTCGTCATCTAGAAATACTTCATCAGGCGTTTCACTGCGGTTTCTTCGTCTGACGCGAATTCCCTGGCATCAGCAAAACACATAATTAGTTGACGTCTCATGAAAAATGAAAGCCGATCCTCCGAATTTACACCGAAACATCTAAAAAAACATACATCAGATTTAGTTTTTTGAACCAGAGACAGCCGATTAACATGAGCCTTTGCCAACGCTTCTGCTTTTCTTTTCATGCTATTTTCCCGCGAAATCTTTCCTCTAGCGCTCGCCTCAGACAAGTTCATCTGAAAATAAAAAATGTTAAATTTAGACCTTAGTTTACTCTTTGGACAAGAACTTTTTCCGTAGGACACCAATCATTATAAAAATTCACACACTAGTAGAGAACTTAATGGGGAACAAGATCTTCAGATCATTTTTAAAATCCTACAGATTGTTTTTAATAAACACTTACTTTTATGCGTATATTTGATGTCGACGAAGCAGGCATCGTTGTGGATGTAGACGGCGTTGCGACGGTAGACTCGACTGGAACCGCCCAACGCGCCGCTCTAGCCTTCGCCAACGCTTCCGCTTTTCTTTTCTTGCTATTTTCCCGCGAAATCTTTCCTCTAGCGCTCGCCTCAGACAAGTTCATCTGAAAATAAAAAATGTTAAATTTAGACCTTAGTTTACTCTTTGGACAAGAACTTTTTTTGTAGGACACCAATTATTCTAAAAATTCACACACTAGTAGAGAACTTAATGGGGAACAAGATCTTCAAATAAATTTTATACTGTTTATGTAAAAATGTTGGAAAATTCCGAAAAAACTTCTGTCTGCAAAAAGCACTAATTTTATAGAAATCAAATTATTTTGTAAAAATTTTATTTTTACCATCATGTGTTTATACACATTAGATTCGCTATTAAATTTGCTATTTTTTATATATATGTACGTATTCTATATTAAGCAAATTTGTTAACGTTATTTTCACGTAAAATTTTTTTTCAATTTTGAAAATTTTTTTAATGTCTATCGTCATTTTGAAATTGGCGTGTGGCCGCGTAACGTGCTTTCCCCCAACATATACAGAATAGGTAAAACACATAATGCGTCACACATATCTCTATGGAAATCGTGGTGAGACAAAATCGGTTTAACTTTCACAAATTTGGCTTAACTTTCGTTTTTCTAAAATCGCCGACTTAATTTGACTTAATTTTGGCAAGGTTGGGGAATGCTTCTAATTTTAGACTTAATTTTGGCAAAGTTAAATGTTTTTAGTTTTTGATTTAATTTTATCAAAGCTAAAAAATGCTTTTAACTTTTGACTTAATTTTATCAAAATTCAACGAATGATTTAATTTTCGTTTTCATCTTTATAAATTAAAATTGCCCCAATTTTTGATTTAATTTTTGTAAAATTAAAATTTCCATTTAATTTTGCTTTTAACTTTGACTAAATTAAGTTAAATAATTAATTTTGATTTTAACTTTGGTTCAATTATTAGGTTAAGTTTCATTTAACTAAAAAATTGGTTTCTGAAACGATATTTGACCGTTATATTTATATTTATTTTCTGAGACTAATTTATATTTCCTGCGACTAACAAATTTTTTTTTATTATTAAAACTCATAAACTTGAACGGATACTCATTCTCGCTATGTTCATGTATAAAAAGATGTTTGCATTCGTTTTAAAATCCATTTTTCTCACTCCTCTTAAAAGTTGTTGGAAATATCCATTATACTTATTTTTAAATTTCCATATTTGCTTTTGTTTTGGTCGAATAAATCTCGTGACAGTCACCAAAATTTAACAATTTATTATTTTGTTGGAAAGCCAAAAAACTAATAAACCAATTTTCGAATAACTATTGATTATGAGATTTTAAAAGTCTTTACAAATTTTAAACTACAAATGAATACATAATAATTATTCTTTATAAAATTTTTATATTTCTTTGAAATTTTAGTTGTTATTAACTCAATAATTATTTTGTTAATATTAGCAGTTTAAATTTTCTCTAGTTTAACTTTCGCAAATTTGGCTAAAAAATTTATAGTCATTTAAATTGACTTTTTGCGCATTTAAATTGAATTGAATACAATGTTTGAATTTATTAATAATGAATATTTAAAAATTTAAATGCTTATAAAATGTTAATTATGTTAGCCATTTTGATGATTACGTTTATCTTATATTATTTTTAATAATTAAAATTATATTTCGCAATTATATTTATACCAAAGATAAATTTTTAATTTTTTTAAAAATAGGCAAAAAAGCGTCAGATAGAAAAAAATGGAAATTTAGTATCTCATTTTAAAGGATTTGCACCTGTATTTTTTCGTATGTTTTTCGTATTGTGTGGAATAAATTTCTCTTTCGAACAACCGATTTTAAAAATTGAATTTTTTCTCTTGTATTAGCTTGGCAAAAAAGTACTTCGACAAAATTTAACTTTTTTTTCAATTATTTATAACTTTATTCAGAACAAATAATTTTAAACAATATATTCACCGTTGACATCAATAACTTTTACCCATTTATCAGGTAAAGCACCTATGCCTTTTTCCCAGAATTCAGAGGACTGAGATAAAAAAAAGTTGTCGACTGCCATTTTGAGGTCGTCATACTTGTCGAACTTTTTTCCGTGCAAATAATGCTTGAGCGGTCGGAACAGGTGGTAGTCAGAAGGCGCAATGTCCGGTGAGTACGGCGGATGGGCAACCGTGTGCCAGCCAAGTTCGGTTAATTTTTGGCGGGTGAAGGAAGCAACGTATGGTCGAGCATTGTCATGGAGCAAGTGAACTGTTGAACGTCTTGGACGTTTTTCTTGCATTGCATCAGCCAATTTCTGGAGCTGATCGATGTACACAGAAGCTGTGACAGTCATGCCTACGGGCAGCAACTCGTAGTAGATCGGTCCCTTCGCATCCCACCAAACACACAGATGATCTTCAAGGCTTGTATCTCCGTTCGCAAAGCGGTTGAACCAATTGTTGACCGTCGCACGATGAACAGTCCCTTCACCAATTATGCTGTTGATATTTGCAGCAGCCGCGCTTGCACTCTTGCTTTGGAGTAGATGATAGCTCGAATATGGTCTTTACTAATCATTAGTGAAAATTAACAAAACTCTGCGCGCGTGTCCTTATATACTCATATAATAATAGTTTCGAGAATGTTCTACAAGGCTATCAAACTTATAAAATTATTTTAATTATTTCCAGAAAATTTTAGAATTTTGAAATTTTTGTCGAAGTACTTTTTTGCCAAGCTAATATTTTTTATAAAATTTTATTATACTCAGAAGAAAATTTAAAAAAAAGAAAAGAAAATCCCAAATTTGTGGAAGAATTTTTGTTCTAGCCCAAAATAATACCTCTTTTTTATTATAATTGTTTATTTTGATTTTGAAAGAATTTTCTTTATTATTTTTTATGGAAATTTAAAAATTTTATTCGACTAAAGGTAAAAAAAAGTTTCAAGAAAATTTGCATTTTTATTGCATTTTTCGTCTTTTAAAATTTTCATTTTCCAATACATATTTATATATTTAAAAACATGTTTTTCAAAAAATTTGTTCCTCCATTTTTAGTACTTTGAAAGGAATTTAAAAAAGAAGAAAAAAGTTATTTTGCTTAATAAAAAAAAATCGGCTAAAGTCAATTCATTCAAAATGATTGATTATGTGAACAAAAATGAGGCACAATGATAATTCGCGAAACAATGATAATGACAAAATGACGATTTCAAATGATTTCGAGAAAACGAATGGTTCATTTAAACTTATCTAATAATAATTCTTTAATTCTAAAATTTTGTTTAAAGAATAAACAAATAATTCTAATTGCTATTTTAAATATTCTTTTTTAATGTACAATTTTATGTAAGTACAATTAAGTAATATAACTAATTAATTGTATTTTGAATTTGTTGTTTCGTTTATACAAACCGAATTTGCTGACTGCGTGCACAAAAAAATGATTTCTTTTCATTAAATTAAAAAATTTGACTGTTTTCCATTATGCTTTTTAATTTTTTAAATCTGATTACCTATTCATTATTATTTATTTAATAAATTCAAATTTTTATTAAAACTGAAGCTTGATTAGAGTATTTAAACAAATAATTGAAAACGGGAATTTATGGTTATAAAAATATATATAAAAACAGAACAAAATTGCGAGACGAAAAAAATGCAAGTCATCAAATGCATGCACTATGTGCTGCTTTTTTTTCTTTTTTGTCTCTATTTGCTGGGAAAATAGTATTTTTCGCTAAAATTAAAAATTACCCGGCACAATTTCTGTCGGAATTTTTGGCATTTTGGCAAAAAACATTTCGTCAAAAATTCCCTAATGAAATAAAAGTTTTATTTATTTTGTCCTTCTTTGTTGTTTTTTTCAATCGAAAAATGACAAATGTAAAGAAAATGAGAACGTGTAAAAGAGTACATTTTTTGATGAACATAAAGAAAACGAAGAAATAGACGAGAAACCACAATAAAAATTTTATTTGCCACTCAAATGTGGAAAATTACACTCGAAACGACTCTAGCTACTAACACTTGTAAATAATCACGAGAAAGACAATTTAATAAATTCTTAAAACAACGAAATGAAAAACAAAAACGTACGTAAAGTACACGTAAATACAAGTAAAAAGCAAAAATTTTTAGTAACTTTAAACATTATAAGCGGAGATATATTTTAGGAGAATTCGAAGGCTAATAAATTTTTAAAGAAAAATATGGATTTAAGTAATGGAAAGTAAGAGGGCAAGGATCATAATCAACAGCAATGGGAATTGAAGAAAATGGGAAAATGAAAAAGGCCTGAGATTTAAATTAATTCCCGTCTTTACTTAATTTAAGCTTAAAAAAGAAAAAAAATGTGTTAGCATAAAACGTAGTCTGAATAAAAATGAGAACACCTTTATTAATTGTGCCAAAAATTGTATTTTTATGCATATGTGCAAAAAAATTTTAAAATTTAGAGGTAATTATTTTATTTTGATTAATGTTCTTTAAAGTAAAAAAAAATTGTTGAACAACGTGAATATATATTTAAAACATTTTGCTGCTATTTTGGAATATGCACATATAAATTTAATTAATCTAAAGAAAATTTGTAATTTTTAAAATTTTTTTTTCACAAAAGCTTTTAATTTACGAATGCATGAACACTTTTTTAAATTTATTTTTACATATAATTTACTGAAAGCTTATTTTTTAACAAAAATTAATAATAATGTATTTTATTTCGCTATTTATAAATTGTTTGCAATGTCCAAGAAGCTTTTCAACATTTTATAGTAAAAACTATCGATTTGAATAAATTGGTCCAACTAAGATCTCAAAAACGCCGGAAATTATTTGACACCCTACTATGATTTCACTTTTTTGATTTTTTAAATTTAATAGAATTTTTTAGAGTTTTTTTGAATTGCTCAAAAAATAAATTAAA
This sequence comes from Bradynema listronoti, assembly GCA_024678965.1. Classification (NCBI taxonomy): domain Eukaryota; kingdom Metazoa; phylum Nematoda; class Chromadorea; order Rhabditida; family Allantonematidae; genus Bradynema; species Bradynema listronoti. The sequence goes on from JANLNO010000006.1 coordinate 4,522,805, forward strand.
TTATTATTATTATTATTATTATTATTATTATTATTATTATTATTATTATTATTATTATTATTATTATTATTATTATTATTATTATTATTATTATTATTATTATTATTATTATTATTATTATTATTATTATTATTATTATTATTATTATTATTATTATTATTATTATTATTATTATTATTATTATTATTATTATTATTATTATTATTATTATTATTATTATTATTATTATTATTATTATTATTATTATTATTATTATTATTATTATTATTATTATTATTATTATTATTATTATTATTATTATTATTATTATTATTATTATTATTATTATTATTATTATTATTATTATTATTATTATTATTATTATTATTATTATTATTATTATTATTATTATTATTATTATTATTATTATTATTATTATTATTATTATTATTATTATTATTATTATTATTATTATTATTATTATTATTATTATTATTATTATTATTATTATTATTATTATTATTATTATTATTATTATTATTATTATTATTATTATTATTATTATTATTATTATTATTATTATTATTATTATTATTATTATTATTATTATTATTATTATTATTATTATTATTATTATTATTATTATTATTATTATTATTATTATTATTATTATTATTATTATTATTATTATTATTATTATTATTATTATTATTATTATTATTATTATTATTATTATTATTATTATTATTATTATTATTATTATTATTATTATTATTATTATTATTATTATTATTATTATTATTATTATTATTATTATTATTATTATTATTATTATTATTATTATTATTATTATTATTATTATTATTATTATTATTATTATTATTATTATTATTATTATTATTATTATTATTATTATTATTATTATTATTATTATTATTATTATTATTATTATTATTATTATTATTATTATTATTATTATTATTATTATTATTATTATTATTATTATTATTATTATTATTATTATTATTATTATTATTATTATTATTATTATTATTATTATTATTATTATTATTATTATTATTATTATTATTATTATTATTATTATTATTATTATTATTATTATTATTATTATTATTATTATTATTATTATTATTATTATTATTATTATTATTATTATTATTATTATTATTATTATTATTATTATTATTATTATTATTATTATTATTATTATTATTATTATTATTATTATTATTATTATTATTATTATTATTATTATTATTATTATTATTATTATTATTATTATTATTATTATTATTATTATTATTATTATTATTATTATTATTATTATTATTATTATTATTATTATTATTATTATTATTATTATTATTATTATTATTATTATTATTATTATTATTATTATTATTATTATTATTATTATTATTATTATTATTATTATTATTATTATTATTATTATTATTATTATTATTATTATTATTATTATTATTATTATTATTATTATTATTATTATTATTATTATTATTATTATTATTATTATTATTATTATTATTATTATTATTATTATTATTATTATTATTATTATTATTATTATTATTATTATTATTATTATTATTATTATTATTATTATTATTATTATTATTATTATTATTATTATTATTATTATTATTATTATTATTATTATTATTATTATTATTATTATTATTATTATTATTATTATTATTATTATTATTATTATTATTATTATTATTATTATTATTATTATTATTATTATTATTATTATTATTATTATTATTATTATTATTATTATTATTATTATTATTATTATTATTATTATTATTATTATTATTATTATTATTATTATTATTATTATTATTATTATTATTATTATTATTATTATTATTATTATTATTATTATTATTATTATTATTATTATTATTATTATTATTATTATTAAAATAATATAATAATTAATTTAAGGGCATTGTATATCTATTATGTATTTATAGTAAATATTATGCCGAATTTATAATATTAATTAATTCGACTGGTGTGGAAGGAGAAAACAAATCATTTGTTATTTTGTCCGGTCTAATTGTTGTTGTTGTGAATATATTTGTTTTATTTGCTATCTTCATTAATGCAAAACTATTATTGGATGTCGGAGAAATGCTGACAGCGTTTGTTACATTAGCAATTTCCTCTAATGATTTTCGAGTTGCTATTGTAGTATCAAATATTGCATTATTTTTCATATTTTCGACATTTATCGTATTAATTGTTATTGTATTTTTGTTAGTTTCACTATAGTTATTATTTCCATCATCTGTAATTTTTTGTCTTTGACTAACTTTTTCTAATTCACTCCCATCTGGCATAAATGAACCTTTTGTTGTGAATGTTTTTTCAAGTTTCACACTTCCGAAACTGTTACTACTACTCATTTCTTCGGCTTCTGGAATAAACTCTCGTTCATTTAATGATTCATTATGAGGTACGAACGATATTTCTAGTCCGGTATCAACGTCACTTCTCTCCACCATTACGCCGTTACCGATACTTCCATTAATTATAGTTCCCTTTACATTATTGGTAATATTAGCATGTTTATCATTAGTCTTTGTAAAATTTTTATTTTTCAATTTAACCATTTTTGTTAAAATTTCCGTTTTTATATTTTTAATTGCTACCATTTCCGAAAAGTTCGAATGCTTTTTCGAATTTAATTCATTTGAAATTTTCGTTATTTCATTACTGGCATTTTTGAATGGCCATTGGAAAGAGATTTCTAGTCCTGTTTCTAAATCAGTCGTACTTTGCGACCAGGGCCTTGTGAATGAGCTTGTATCGGGAATAATTTCTAGTTTATGTTCATTATCATTCGTTGGCAAATTCGTTGTTAACGCTTTCTTCGTATATCGAATAATTTCAAGATCACCATCAGTATGATACGTCCGTAGTGGTACGTCCGTAGTAGAATTCGGGTCTCAAAATTGAATTTGTTCAATTTGTATGCGTGAGTAGTGTTATATGGGGTAATCGAGGTCGGGGATCACGAATCTGATATTAGTTTTTGTGTAAAGTCCCTCTAAAGGGTCCTAATGGTCCTAAATAGGGTCTTAAAATTTTACACGCTCTAGGCTCCCCCTGGGGGTTAGCGGGGCAGTGTTTCCGTTTTTTTTTTCAAAAAAATTCCTTATTTCGGATCAATACGAATGGATGTAGTGGGTAGCCGCTGTATACCGTACCCCATCGTCTGGTTATTATTATTATTATTATTATTATTATTATTATTATTATTATTATTATTATTATTATTATTATTATTATTATTATTATTATTATTATTATTATTATTATTATTATTATTATTATTATTATTATTATTATTATTATTATTATTATTATTATTATTATTATTATTATTATTATTATTATTATTAAAATAATATAATAATTAATTTAAGGGCATTGTATATCTATTATGTATTTATAGTAAATATTATGCCTACTCGTCGATTGCAAATGTTGTTAGCGAATATTTAGTAAAAAAATTCTATTCGAATGAGTCGAGCACGACGGAAGGCAACATGTACACGTGTTAAGCGATGACAATAAGCGGGATTGTCTCGCGTGCAACCGTCGCGCTGACGTCTGCGTCAGGAGAAATTTTGTCTCAAGATCTTATTCTCAAGAAGACAAGTTATTTTTCTTCTACTTACTCCAGCATGTCGAACACAGTTTTGGGAAGAGATCCAACGCCTTCCTTATCAGATTTTGCCAACACAACACAGAGTTCGATAACTGGTGTTACTGCACCATTGGCACTTTTACGTGCCGTCGATTCGTATGCGTCAGGTAATTGGGGCTCGGCTTTGGTCACTGCCGTTTCTTCCAATGATCCTGAATATGCAAAAACAATGGGACTTATCGAAGCAATGTTTGCCGACGATTGCGTTTTTCAACCAACGCCTGAAAACTACGTTATGATCGTTGCGTTTTGCATAATTTTTTGTCTTTCTGTTGTGGGCAATTCTGTCGTCGTCGTAGTTATTTTACAGGTGAATTCATAAATTGGTAAAAGTTAATTTTTAATCGAAATTAATTTAGCAAATTTAAAAAACGCTATTTAATCCGGAATATATTTTAAAGCGAATTTCGAAGTTTTTCTAATTTTTATTTATTAGGCTCGTTAAATTTTATATTATCGAGTTAATTTACTTTTTTTGACATACAATACATACATTTCGATTTGATTACTTAATAAGTAACACATATTATTTAATTTAGCAGCGTTCAATGCGCTCTGTGACAAATTTGTATTTATTAAATTTGGCCCTTAGTGACCTTTTGCTAAGTGTAGTGTGCATGCCGCCGACGCTTGTTAGCTCCTTGGTGTATTGTTGGGTCTTTGGCGATCTATTATGCAAGCTACTTGCATACCTTCAACGTATACATCATATTATTATTTTTTAAATACTTTTTTAAGTTAAATTTTATTATTTAGCTGTTGTTGTTACTGCGAGTGCTTATACGTTGGCGGCAATTGGTAAAAAAATTTATTTACATCTAAATTTTATTTTGATTAGCTATTTTTATTTTAATTGGTTAAACTAGTAAATCAAATTGTCTTTAGCACTTGAACGATATTACGCCATTGTAAAGCCATTGCACTCGAGAGTTTGGCACACAAAGTAGGCTTTATTTTCAATCTATTGAATAATAAGTATAAACACTTGAAAAGATTTTTTAATGTTTGAAATAAAAATGATAAATTCCGGCTAAAAGCATAATTTATTTATAAATTATTTTTTCGAGAATTGTTAAAAAAGCAAGGCTTTTAAGATCTCATGCACTATTGGTGATTGCCTTTGTGTGGCTAATATCGATTATAGCAAATCTTTTTATGCTATTTATGTACGAGCTGCGCACATATAATCGTAACGGTCTCAATTGTGCACCCAAATATGACGCGTCTGTACATTTTGCTTATCAGATTTACATGACGGTTGCCTTGTTAATCGTACCACTCGTGATAATGACCGTGCTCTATGGTGCGGTTATACGCACGCTTAGGTCCGGTATCAAAATGGATATTGCAGCCATTGACGTCAATTCGAACGGTATTTAACTTTGAAAAGATATTTATTTGTTAGTTTAAAAAAACTCTAAAATAAATGGAAACATTTATTCTTTTTAAATACTTTTTAATATAGAGCATAGCGAATTGTCTAACAATCTCAACAATAATATTCGAACAAATAGTCCGCTTGGCAAGCAGGCTAGTACACGAAGTAAGCTAAGTTACTATGGCTATTCGACCCGCAGACGCGAGCTAACACAATGCCGTCAACACAGTGGTAATATCACAGAAAATGGAACCGGAAAGTTTGACGCTAATAGTAATAATGGAATGCCTAAATCTTCTCGCTGTTCATCTCGCATTAATCGGTTTAATATTTTTAAATAAAGTTAATAGATTTACATGACGATTATATATAAAAACAAAATTTGCTAATTGATTGATTTTTGAGTTATTAAATTTGTATTTTTTTCTATTTTTGTAATATTAGAACTCCGTGGTCATCGATGATTTACATTCGTTGTCCAAATCAGTTCAATAATCCATTTTCACTACGTGGCAAAGTGTCAATTACTGAGCGATCGCAACAATCATCTAACAATGCGAAAACGTATAGCGCTCAAAGCAGTATTGACGATGCGTCTGTGGACGGTCGCAATGCACGTCAGCCAACATCCACGTCGGCAACAAATGCAAGCGGTATGCGCAGCATACGCTCTACCCATAGCGGTCGAACAGCGCTTGTTAAACAACGCCTCATTCGCATGCTTATTGTTATTGTGATAGTTTTCTTCTGTTGTTGGACTCCATCTTATATTTGGTGGCTATTGCTCAATGCTCAGGACTCTTTCGGGGTAGATTTACGCACATACTCCATTAAAATTTTATGCAATTTCGTTTTTAGACATTTAATGTATGGAATAGTGGTTTGAACACATTCATTACAGTACTCACTTATCTATCTTCATGTACAAATCCGATCACTTATTGTTTTCTAAACAGTAAATTTCGCAACGCTCTTTTCCTTTCGTTTGGTTGCAAGCGACTGAGTCGACGTGCAACTGTTTGTGCACATGTGCAACGAATGTATGGTGCACAATCACCAAATACGAACCTAGTAAATGGAACAACGCGGATTGTACAACGTCCATTCCATTACACCATGATCGACACTATGCCAACAACGACGGAGGCATCTACTGAACGCGGTTATAGTGCCAACGAAACAGCCAGCACTGATTAATAATGCAAGTGGTGCGGATGGTAAAACACCACCTCCGCCACCATCTTCGTTATCGTCAAGTGGCAATCACAATGGAATCTCAAAGTCAGTGAAAACAGCCAAATTAGATTCCACGAATTCAGTTAATTCAAAGGCAATACTGTCGAGTAAATGTTTTTCTGTAAAAACGGAAAATCCAAACAGTTCAACACCGAAGTAGAAATTATTTTAATTTTGTCAAGTATAACGAAAGTAACGAATAAAAATGTTGTAGGAGGACAAATTCACTCGGACGATTTTATTTTTTTTAAAAAATGCGAATAGCTTTTGCTCGGCGTTTCGCTATAGCAACAACAACAGTACGCGAAGCGGTTTATCGTCGCTGACTGATGATGCGCAGCTTGTCGCGGTTGATGCAGTCAATGGGATGTCAGATGATACTGGATGTTTGTCACCAAACAACGATTGTTCAGTAACGAAAAATTCAGCAGATAATGGAAGACCGATGAGATTCGTCAATCGACCGTGAAAAAAGTGCAGATAGCAATGACGCACAAATTGGATATGGCACGCTACTAACTCTTGAACTTTTTTTGACGCCGTATCGGCATAATCATTTATCAGGAAATGCGCAAGTCTCCACTATTGACGACCTCGAATCTTTGCGTTCGAACAATATATTCAACGAAGATAATAAAATAAATGGCGACGATAATAGCAACATTAATCATAAGCACCTTTGTTCTGTGGGAAAGGAAAAAGTCGCCAGGGAATCAAAAATTTGATCGACATAAATCATTTTTCCATTATAAATGATAACACATAATTATTTTAAAAACCTAAAAAATTTTGTTTTGCTTATAACGGGAAATGTTGACAAATACAATATCTGTATTATGTTCTCAGTTCATTTATTCTCATAAAATTCATATTTCAACCAAGATGCCTTATTTAATATTGTTAATTTAAATAAATTAATTTATATATCTACATACGACATAATATATTGATATTTAAATGTGTTTATGGAATCAAAAACATATTGTACAAAATTTTAAAGAATTAGAAAAAGAGTTAATTTTACTAAGAACTTTTTTTTTAATATTAATAACCTTTTTGCTGAACCAATCTAGAATAGATTTCGAATCAGCACTTTTAAGATAAATTTAAATCTTTAAAATTATTAATTTGCTTAAAGTGCGAAAAAGCAAATATATAGTAAATTAACCATGTCGAAAAAGGTAGACATTGAAAGTGTCGCTAAATTTGAATTTCGTTAAAATTTTTGCAATTCGTGACTTGCGACTCGAGTATGCACATTAAAATGGCAACATTTTAAATCGCGAGTTTATGTGCACATCTTATTCACATTCGATATCAATGCTCACTTAGCATCATTGAAGCCTCAATAATTAATAATGCTAGGTGAGGAATGCTAGATGAAGATTGGCCCCTCAATTGAGGTTTCTTTTTGTAAAAATTGCATTTTGAAATTTTCATTGGCATTTCAACGTCAAAAAATTTTACAGCTTATTTTTGAATTTTTTAATGTTCGCGCAAAAATTTAATAAAGGCGCTTTTAAGCTTTAAAGCAAATGCATTAAAATTTTTTAATGCCTTGCAAAAGAGAACTGCAAATGGTGTAAAAAAGTACTTTTTCGACATTATCTTGTTGCAAAAAAGGTGTGAATATAGAGCTCATATAGTCCTGCACAAAAAATCATAGTTATATTAGCACCCTCAAAAACCTAAACACACAAAAAAACCTTATTAAAATTTGTATTTGATAATCAACCCGCACACCTTTTTTGCATCAAAAAAGGTGTGAAAAAGATGCGAAAAATGGCAGTTCCTTTGTTGCAAAGGTTTTTAATGCATTAAAACAATTGTTTTTAACGAAAACGCCCTAAATTCTTAATGATTTGTGATGATTAAACTTTAGAGCATTTTCACTTTTCTTCTCACTTTCTTATCTAAAAAATAAATACTAAAATGGGATCTTTTTAGCATTCCCAAGTGTGTCCATCATAAATCATGCAAAATCTCCTCAATTTTCCTAAACCTTTTCTAGAAAACATTTTGAAAATCTTATTTTAGACTTATTTTAGAATTTTTTTTTTACTTTCCATTATGCATTTGAATGAACCTACAATCGCGCCTTCCGAGAATGAGGAATATGTTGCCGATGCTACGCAGGTCATAGAAATTAAGCTAGGTCAGTAGCACTTTTGATATCGTTGTTTTTAAGAATTTTATCTTCTTTTTATCTTCATTTTATAAATGAAGGTGAACTTGTAAATATTGTAATCATCAGCTTTTTTTAGTGGATAGTCTTGACAATTTAACTCAACAAAAGAGCTATTCTCCCGAGTTTGTTCATCAGCATTTCGGCCAGGCGTACGTTTTTTTTAAACTTTTCCTTTCATTCATTCAACATTTTTTAATTTTAGCGAGACAATTGTGGGCTATAAAAATCTTAAGATTATCGTTTGCTATTCAGACTTGACGCTTTTTATTTATCCGATTTTCACTTTTGACAAAATGGTGAAAGGCGGCGATATTGTTGTAAGTTCTTACTAATATTTTTGGAAGGAAATTACACATGTTTTACACATTTTTTTAATTTTTTTTTTTTGAGGAAGCCAATCATAATTTTTCGCATTTCAGCCCGATGATATTGAGAACAAAATTCTCGACCAGCTGCCGTCCACCCAACTCGACGCGCTCATTACGGACTCGAATAAATTCGCGGAGAAATTACGCGCGCAAAGGACGTTTCAACCACCCGGCCAGTTGATCTACAATTTTTCCATTAGTACGTTTATTTCGCGTTTCATTTTATTCAAATAATATTTATAGTATTGGCCGTTTTAACAACTATTGTCTAACTTTTTACCTACGATAAATATAAACGTGGGGTTTTTTGCATCCTGTAGAGCATACCCAGTTTATGGGGACGTGTTTCAGCGATTTTTAAAATTTTCAATTCTAGCATTTTTAGAGATGAAAATGCAACGAAAAAAGTGCATATGGCTGAGCATTTTTTTCGAAATAATGTTTTAGCTATGATAAAATTCTTTCGGAGTGATCAAATAGACTCGAAATTTTTGCTGTGAGCTCCCCTCACCTACACTATTACACTCCATAAATTTGAACCTGATCGATTGGATAGGAGCCGAGTTATGAAACTTCAAAAAAATGTCAAAAATGCCGAAACTTGTCATTTTTTGCAGTTTTTCGTCATTTTTCGACGTTTTTTGAAGTTTCATAACTCGGCTCCTATCCAACCGATCAGGTTCAAATTTATGGAATATAATAGTATGGGTGCGGGGAGCAAAAATTTCGAGTCCATTGGATCACTCCGAAAAAATTTTATCATAGCTAAAACATTATTTCGAAAAAAATGCTCAGCCACATGCACTTTTTTCGTTTCATTTTCCTCTCTAAAAATGCTAGAATTGAAAATTTTAAAAATCGCTGAAACACGTCCCCATAAATTGGGTATGCTCTACAGGATGCAAAAAACCTTACGTTTATATTTATCGTAGGTAGAAAGTTAGAGCAGAATTGTCAGAAAATTATGGGACAACCCAATATAATTCTAAATTAAACCAAAAAAAAAATGTAATACCGATATGATGACAGGCTGAACGGGCGCTGGCATACGCATCGCAGCGACGAAATTCTTGTAATCACGCTCCTCCGACAATTTTCGCGCAATAGTCCAATTGTTGGGCGAGGCGTTGAGGCGCGTCACTTTGTGACGACGACAACGAAGGCGCGTTGTGCCATCGCTGGCGTTTGTTGCTAATGCCATCGTGTGAATACAAGAAATGCTAGCTTTCTGCCACGTATTATAGCGGATAATTGCGAAGAAGCATAAAAAAAAAGTTAGACAATAGTTGTTAGAAAATTATGAGACGAGGCATGGTTGTGCCTGTTTGGAGCATTATTCCAAATTTTAATTTGTTTCATTTTTCAGAAGACAAACATAATAAGAATCGGCTCTTTCAGCTGCACAAACTCGAAGGCGATTGCGACAACGAGGCGATCCGCTTTTTGGAGCGTGCTCAATCGCTGGCCTTTTGGTACATTGACGCCGTCAACTACACGGACCACGACGACCCTAGATTCTTCAATTATTTCCTGTGAGTGTGCTGCCCTAATATTTGTTAAAGGCTTTTTTCTAGCTTTTCAGCCACGTATCATATTATAAACATTTCTGCAGATTTTTTTAAATTTCAATAATAATTTTTAAGATTCGAGAATTCCACGGATCCGGAAAGCAACTCGAGACTCACCTTTGCCGGCTACTCTTCGCTCTATCGCTTCTACCACCATCCGGATCAGGACCGCGTACGCATCTCGCATATTCTCGTCGCGCCGTCACATCGTCACTCGGGCATCGGCTCGCGCTTTCTCAACGCCATCTATCAGGATTTGTGGAAGGACGAGCGCGTATACGACATTACTGGTTTGTCTATTATTTTTAATGCATTTCGCCCATGCCAAATACATAGTTTTTATGTTCAATATTTTGAGAATTCTGCTAAAATTTAAGCTGAAATGCCAGCCGATTTGTTTATCTACATGCGCGACTATGTGGATTGCGTGAATTGCTGCGAGTTGGCCGAATTCTCCAAGGACAACCTCGTTAAAGGATTTAGCAGGGCGATGAGACTCAAGGCAAGGGAGAGGTTCAAAATTTTCCACGTAAGTTTTTCCACTTTTAGATCTTCTTTTTCGGCTTTGGATGTTCGAGAATTATTTTTATTGAGGTCATTTTCAATAAAATCCTTAACTATTTTTTAGGATCAGGCGCGTCGCGTCTACGAAATTCTTCGACTGGCGAATACAAACGTCTGCCGCGCGGATGAGTTGGCGGCCTTCAAGGCGGACGTATGCAATCGACTCGAGCGTCCGTTGCTTCGCTCCAAACGCGACTACACGAAGATGAGGAAGGCGCTCAACCCCAGCGAGTTGGCCGTCGTTCAGGAGACCAACGACCCGGAGACGCGCCGTCGGCTCGTCGACGATCTCTACGCGAACACACGGGCCGCCTACGACGTCGTCATCAAACGGCTGCGTCGTTTTGAGGCGAAGAAATTTTGTCGCTGAGAAGTGGGGGAATGAGGAAAGAGTTTTTATTGAAAGTTTAAATAAAATGGAAATTGACATTTTATTTGTTTATTGTATTTTAATTCTTTTTTGATATTCTTTTGTCTGACAATAAAGAATAATTTATCGTGTCTCATGAGCCTGAGCGTAGAATTGTACTGGAAAAAAAAGATTGTGGAATGATGTTTTTTGTATGATTAAGGTTCATAACTAAAAAATAAGTAGGAAGGAACGAAACGCTTAAATATAGCAAATGCCGAAAGGCAACGTTTTTTTTTTTGATGGATTGCTCTTCTCGACGATTGGGGTGCAAACTGGTTAATACGATAGTTAGAAACATATAAAAAATTTGCTTGGTTCTTCTGTGATATCGGGCGACCCTAAAAAAAACTTCTTTTTTCAAAAGCATTTTAAGTTTTTTGACATGAAAAACTATGTTTAAGTTTAATCTAAACCTAGTCTTAAGCTTAGGCTAACCTTAAACACCTGATACTAAATAAATTTGAATATATTAAAAAACCTAAAAATGTTTTGAAGAAAAGTTATTTTTTTGGGTGGTCTGATATCACAGAAGAACCATTTGCTTATTAAAGCTTTTCGATTAATTCTCCATCAATTACGTTCTAAATCAAATTTCCAAGTAACTTGGAAGGAAAGCTGCGGTTAAATAAAAGTTTACTTTTTTCTCTGTCAGGAACTTTTTTTAATTAGTGGTACTAATGAAGACCCCTCCCCATATGATATTTTTAGGATTTGAACTTATTATTTATAGGTCTAGGATTAGGCTTAACACTAGGCTTAAAATTAAGCCTAAGGTTAACTCAAAGCAGTGGAGACTTAGATCTAAAAAAACATATGGGGTGCATAAATCACCAAAATAGGGATTACATAAACGTCATCCGGATGTTGACTATGTCAGGAAAATGTCCTTCAACATGGTGAGAAATACTTGTCTAGAAATAAAATTTAAATTAAATTATGAAAAATTTGTTCCATCATATTTTTATTCATGAAAAAGCATTTCATTCCAAAAATTTCAATGAATTTTTGCAATCTAGAAATTTTTAAAATTAAAAAAATTATAAAAACGAATGGGATCTGAGGATTGAATATAAAATTTTTTGGCAGCTTTGAATGGTTTATGATTATGACGAAAAACAATGAAAATGCATGGGAGATTATACAATTTGTGTGGCCTTGAAGCATTAAAATTTCTCATTTCAATATTTACTAAAACGCTAATTTTTTTTTTTTGTATTTGTTCGAAAGGAAAACATGTTTGTAATACTTTTTGGGGGTTTCAAAAGCAAAATTCAAAATATATCCTATCATCATTATCCCGAAAACGGAATTAAAAAATTACAAAGTAAAAGGTGTGTTTAGGAAAGTCGCAAGGCTACCGCGATTTTTTTTAGTCGAATATTTAAGAAAATATTCAAAGATTAATCACTCTGCATTAATCACTCTTTTTGAAAAGCTCAACGACCATATTGATGAAAAAAAAATCGAGAATTAATGCTCGTAATAATAGGGGGACGTAGAAGAAAAAATAAAAATCAGAAAAAAAAGATGAAAACGGAAGAAAAATGAGCGAGAAAAATTTTAAAAATTGAGCAAAACTCTCTAAAAAGTGAAATACGGAAAATGCCATATAGGGTATGCATTATGTAAGTGAAAGATATCGAATCATCTGGCATTATGACTATTGATGCTAATTCGCTATATGTCAAATGCTAATGATTGTTGCTCGAATATTCCTAAAAGGGTGATGTTAAATTAGGAAAAAATAATGATAAATTAGACATAAAGTAAGTAAATTTTTGTTTCAATAAGTCAAAAACAAACCTCTTTATAAGTGCGATGGAATTTTTCTAACAAATGTTCCTTTTCACCGGCTTCTAAAATATTTATTGAAAAAAAATTTATTAAAATTTTTAAGTTAGTATTTGTGTTAGCATAAGCAATATTTTTTTTACAAAAACAATAATGTCTAGATTTTTTTCTAGCTCGTTTGCCACTCGTAATAATATTGTCAATATTTTATTCATTATTTGAAAAATTCCAATTAGCAAAAGCGACCGCTGTTCAAACCTGCGGTAGTGGTGGCCGTCGAAAGTGGAGCGCCTCGCTCCATATTCGACACCGAATTACTAAAACGTTGCATTCTCGACAGTGTTTGATCCATGGGCTCGTGCACAATGTCAATGAGATCCTCCGGCCAATTGTGGACGCCTGTAAGCTCGTAATTTTGAGCTTTAATACAAAATAAAATTAATCAAATAATCATAAAAAGCTCTATTATTTACAAAATGATTCACAAAATAAAGTAAATCAAATTAGGTTAATTTAAAAATATAAAAAATAATAATGCAATTATTTCCTTATTTACGCATCATAAAATAAGAGATTAAATTAAAATTATAAAATTAAAAGATGTATATGCAAATTGTTAAGTGATTAACGATAATAATTAGCTAGCAATAAATGAAAAGAATAATAATTGAGCAAAAGAGTGAAAAGAGTGGAGCGTGCCTTTGGCATGTTGTTCTGCCTCGTTAGCTACTTCGACGTCACGCGCCGAGCCGAGCTCTGGACGACGGATGAGACTGCGTACAGCTGCCTGCGCTGTGTCCGTCGCCACCGGTGGCAAATCGTTACATTCCACATCCACATCAATGCTTCTGGTGTCGGCGCCAACCGCCGGTACGCTTGGCGGCTTCGCCGCGCTCGACTCCGAATCTGCGGATTTTATGTGTCACATGTCCGTGTTAGAAATGAGAAAAAAAGAAAAAAGATGTATAAGAATGGAATGAAAAAAGTGTAGCAAATCAACACCAAAAAAAAAATCAAAGAAAATTGTATATAGTGAAATAAATGTGCAAAACATATAAAAGAAATACCCGGAATGCTATAAAATTTAATCACCATAAACCTTTTACGTGTATTCCCAAAATAAGCATATATTACTAGAAATGCGCCGCCACATACGTGGCGAACATAAACTATTTTATAAGTAAAAGCGCTCTGTCCGTTCCACCGAAAAATATTTGAAGTGTTTGAAATCCTAGATAGCCGATATGCATTCAAAAAGTTTGGTTCAACTGGAATCTTAAAATCTTAAAATTTTTATATCCTTTCGTCAAAATTATTTTGAGTCTTTGGAGTCCTAAATAGCTCCTCTATTTACTCCTACTCCCCAAACATTTTGTGCCAAATTTAATCTTAAATTAACATTTCTTTTCTCCCACCGTGGCGACCTCAAATGCATAATAAAATTTAGGGCTCTAAAAAGCTTCTAAAATTTTTTTTTTAGTGGCTTCTTTCTCGCTTCACTTTCATCTTTCCAAAATGTTTCTGAGGCCTTAAATATTACCATATCTTCTTTTTTTCTAAATTTTATTTTATTTAAATTAGTCGCTTTAAATGATTTTTCTCCTCTCGCTCACACCTTCAACACTCTTCTAAAATGTGTCTTAAATGACACATCTTTTACTCTCTTTCTAAAATTGTTTGACATTATTAGGATATTAATGGTCCTCCTCCCTTAGAGGTAGCCTTCTCTCCTATCTCACAATCCTTTCTTTCAAATAAAATGTTTGAAATTTAGATGGCCCTTACCATCGTTTTTAACCGTTCAAAAAACTTTTTTTCCATTCGCCCTTCTCTCTCATTTCAAAATGTTTGGCATTACTGAGATTTTAAATAACCCACTTTCCATTCATTCTCCTCCCTGCCCTATTCTTAATATGTTTGGCGCCGTGTAAAAGAGCATCGCGAAAATGTTTGAAATCTCACATGACTCAAATCAAAAAATTATCTTTGCTTTCGGTGCACCCAATGACTCCACATTTATTATTTCAACCATCCTTCTCTTCCATTTTCAAAATTCGATAAATTGTTTGTTGCAGCTGGAGCCTCAGATATTTCTCTACTCTCATCTACTCCTTTTTCTTTAAATTGTCTGATTTTATTTGTGCTTTAGATAATTTCCCTCGAAACTTTTCATAAAACATCGCCGAAATTTGGGACCTGTTTCGTCCGATCCGAAACGCGCTGAAAGCATCTCCCTCTTTTCCACACCAAAAAATTTGACACTTTCCTTTACCCTCTCCGATTCTTTTTAAAATGTTTGCTGTCGTCAAGCTCTTAGCTAACTCGAATTTAAAATGACTTAAATTTTCAAACTTACGCATTCTATTCGATTATTCCATAATTCCGCTATTATCTCAAAAAATTAAAAACTTTTAAAGTACGCCGGAGCATACATACTAATCATCTT
This sequence comes from Bradynema listronoti, assembly GCA_024678965.1. Lineage (NCBI taxonomy): Eukaryota > Metazoa > Nematoda > Chromadorea > Rhabditida > Allantonematidae > Bradynema > Bradynema listronoti. The sequence continues at coordinate 4,538,501 of JANLNO010000006.1, forward strand.
TCCATTTCTTTTTAAATACTTGGTCCTCTCTCACATCCCCCTCACTCTTCCGCTAAAATATTATTGAGATAATAAAATGCAGTTTGGATTTTGGTTACAAAATATTTTCCGTTTCCCTTCACTCTCTTCTTAAATGTTTGGCCCCGCTCAAATAAAAAAATTATCCCGATTTTCGAAGTCTCCATACTCAATTATTCTAAACTCCGCTCAAAAAAGTTTTTGAGAACATATTTAGGACTCAAAACAGGATCTCACATATTTTCCTGAAAATGTTTGGCGCCGCTAAATTTGGATCAAAAATTATCTCGATTTTCTGACTTCCCGCACTCGAAAACCACTTTTCACTATCATCATAAAAAAAATATTGGAAGCCTTTTTAGGACTAAACGACGAGTGTCAGATTAAAAAATTACAGCGCCGCTGGACTCAGATCAAAAAATGACCTAAATTTTTAGATTTTCCATAATGAATCACCTCATATTCCACTACAATCTCGGAAAAAATTTTATAACTCAATCCAGGACCCCAGATGAGTCAAAGCAAAAAATTACCATGATTTTTGAACTTCTCACATGCAATTGCCCCATACTTTACTACAATCTCGAAAAAAATTTTAGGATCCTACTTAGAATTAAACAGGATCCCAAGTGAGTCAGACCAAAAAAATACGGCGCTCAGATCAAAAAATTACCTCTATTTTTGGATTTTCCATAACTAATTAGCCCATATCCCATTAATTTCGAAAAATTTTTTTTAAAACCCTATTTAGGACGAAACAGGACCTCGGAAGTCGGGTCAAAAAATTACCATGTTTTTCAGATTCTCCACACCCAATTACTCCATATTTTACTTTAATCTCGCAAAAAAAAATTTTTGAGACTTTATTTAGGACACAACAGAAGCCCAAATGGGTTGGATCAAAAAATTACCTCGATTTTAGGATTCCCCACATCCAATTACCCCATATTTCACTTTAATCTTGAAAAAACATTTAGGGATCCTATTTTGGACCCGGTACAGAATCCCAGAGAGGTTGGATTAAAAAACGGATTTCAACTTTGGCATCTCCGACCCTGATTTGTAGATGGTCCCAGTCTTGAAAATTTTTCGAATTCAGACCGGAAAGGCCTCAAAAAACGTTCATTTTCGTGACGGACCCACGAACGGACGGACAGAAAATAGCGCTTTATTGCGAGAAAAATTACGAACGTTTGTCAAGTGCACTACCATAATCATAGTTGGATCGAGACGCGGAAGTTTGCTGTTGATAGTGTCGTGAGCGCGCGTCAAAGGTCGACGAACTTACTCCACCGCCCACGCCGGCTGTGTCACTGGAATAGCCAGTGGTCGCGCCGGTGTGCGGTGATCGCGATAGAGAGTCGAGCTCGCGTTGCAGGCTCTGCAATGCGTCACGACGCGACGCGTGTTGACTGGATGATGGAGCGGCCGGACCAGGTCGTGCGCCATCCAACAACGTTTGAGACGCATAGCGCCGTGGACTCGTGCCACCGCCGACGTCTGACCGACTACGATAGTTGTAGCGACGCGAATCTGTTGTGCCGGCCTTATCAATGCCGCTTGCTCGACTAATGTATGACGTACCGGACAAATGTCGTTGCCGATAGCCGCTGCCACCCTCTGAAAAAGTTAGTCAACACTGCAAAAATGTACCCAGAAATTCCAGACTAAAAAGTCGTGAAAAAATATAATATCAAACATAACTAAAATCAAATTGGCCCTGCAAAAGTTGTACCCAATTTGAGGTGTATTTGTAGAATTGGGAAAAAAAACAACATCAAATATTCGATCAATTCTCAACGAATAATTCAAAAAATTAATCAATTACCGCGACCCAACGCCGACGCGGATAGCGAGCGATGCGCCCGACCGAGACTGTTATAAGCACCGTCAAAGTCACTCTCGTATTTGAGATAGTCGCCGGGCGTGTAGTGACGACGGAGCGTCGAGCGACGCGATTCCGCCGCGCCGGTAGTGATCTCCTCCAATTCTTGTGTTAGTTGCTCTCCCGTTGACGAATAGCCAACCATATCGGGATGTTGATTGTCTATAAAGTGCGATTATTTTACAATAAAATTTCGAAGAAATTAATTCACTTTCCAATTTTTAAATACACTTACAAACGTGATAGATCTTGGTGGAATGAATCTCGTCGCCTTTAGTTTTTTCAAGCGAAGTGAGTCGTTCAGTCAACTCAGTAACACTCTGCTGAATACGACGCGAGTCTTCGAATGACTGAAAATTTTTTAAAAAATTTAAGTTGTAATTTTAAAAACCAAATTTTTTAAGAAAAATTTTAAAGAGAATTTAATGTAATTACTCGTCCGCCGTTCACTCCGTCTTTAAAGCCGTCAATGTAGCCTTGCTTGAACTCATCGTTGTGCGGATACTGTTCGTCCAAACGTTTCAAAAGTCCATTGGTAATACGGTCGCCGAAGGTGCCCGAATAGCCATCGCGAAAACCTTGCATGTAGCCGGAGGAATAGCCAAGCTTAGAAGCCGGACGTTGTGCCAAATTTGACATGGATGATGTCATACCACCAACGCCAGCGTCGCGAACGCCCTTTGAGTAGCCCTCTTGGAAGCTTAAAAATAAATTAATTTCAATCAAATTAAGCGTTTAAATTTTTTTAAAGACATTTTAATTATAAACTCTTACTAACCGATCGTCATATTGTCTATAGTTATCCCGCAGACGCATTCCACCATCCGTTCCAACGTCGCGTGCATCTCGATAGCCCTGAGAATAGCCCTCCTCGAACTGACTACGTCCTGTGCAATTTTTACCATTTTCAACGCATTTATTTGTATATAGTAATGAAAAACTAGAAAAATTTACCATATTTCTTATCAGTTGGAAGTAACGGATCAAGTTGCCCGTTTGCATGACCCTTTCTTCGACGTCGTCTAAATTTTATTTTATTTTTTCTCGATTTCATGTAATTAATTAAATATTAATTATTAGAATTAGAGTAAGTTACAGCTAGAAAATAAAAATAGGAAATTGAAAAACATACCCTTGCAAACACCATAACAGCAAACATGTGAGGAGAATACAAAGAAGTAGTAGTAAGAGTAGTAGCAATAGCCACCACCAAGGCCAGCCAGCGGTGAGAAACGGCGTCGCTGAAAACATTCACAATGTTCTCGAAATTAAATATTTTTAATTTTAATTTTGGATTGAATGTTAGCTTTTCAAAAGAGGTAAATTTCCCAATCATTCACAATATATTTTTTTATTTAGTTTAAATTTATAAAATAATTGTTAAAAAAGGAAAGTAAACAAAAATTATACATTATAAAACTGGAAAAACATCGATAGGTTTTACAACACGCTGCACAACGTACATAAAAGCTTACGGCATGCAACAACAACATAACAGCCATATGGCTATTATCGCCACGATAATAACGACGAGTACAACACGTACCGGAGCCACGTCAGGTGCTCGCATAACACGTTGCCACCATTCCTCGTCTAAAAAGTGTTAAAAAAGGAATTGAGGTCTAAAAAAGAGTAGAATAATAATACGAAAACGCAATGTCGTTTAATTAAGGAAAACGTAGTCCAATTTGGAAAATTAAAAATAATATAATAATGGAACAGGACAACGAAAGAAAAAAAAACCATTTTGATAAAATTATATATTTTTAATTTTCTATTTTTTATTTACCATTAGGATAAATAGCCATTACAAGTTGCTAATTTATGAAACGAGATATTAGGTGTGAAAATCGTCACCATAATAAATGCATTCTTGGATAATTAAATATTGTCGTAAAGGTAGTCAAATATTGATCGCATTTTATTTGTCTTTTAAATTCGAGATAACTTTTCTTTTTTAAATATGTATTCTATGAAACATCAATAAAAAGCAGAGCAAATTGCTGCTAATTTTCAGCTGCGTAAATCGCTCGAAACATTTTCCCCTTTTTTAATTTTTTATCTTTATATTTTCTATAAAATTTATTTTCATTCTCCATACAATTCCCTTATCGATTTGTCATTTTTATAAAATTTAAACTCATTCATTTGTTTTTTATAATAAATTGACTTTTGAGGATGCCGAATTAAATTTTTCATTATTTCCAATAATTTTTAATTCTATTAGCTTGGCAAAAAAGTACTTCGACAAAAATTTCAAAATTCTAAAATTTTCTGGAAATAATTCAAATAATTTTATAAGTTTGATAGCCTTGTAGAACATTCTCGAAACTATTATTATATGAGTATAAGGACACGCGCGCAGAGTTTTGTTAATTTTCACTAATGATTAGTAAAGACCATATTCGAGCTATCATCTACTACAAGTGGCTCCAAAGGAAGAGTGCAAGCGCGGCTGCTGCAAATATCAACAGCATAATTGGTGAAGGGACTGTTCATCGTGCGACGGTCAACAATTGGTTCAACCGCTTTGCGAACGGAGATACAAGCCTTGAAGATCATCTGTGTGTTTGGTGGGATGCGAAGGGACCGATCTACTACGAGTTGCTGCCCGTAGGCATGACTGTCACAGCTTCTGTGTACATCGATCAGCTCCAGAAATTGGCTGATGCAATGCAAGAAAAACGTCCAAGACGTTCAACAGTTCACTTGCTCCATGACAATGCTCGACCATACGTTGCTTCCTTCACCCGCCAAAAATTAACCGAACTTGGCTGGCACACGGTTGCCCATCCGCCGTACTCACCGGACATTGCGCCTTCTGACTACCACCTGTTCCGACCGCTCAAGCATTATTTGCACGGAAAAAAGTTCGACAAGTATGACGACCTCAAAATGGCAGTCGACAACTTTTTTTTATCTCAGTCCTCTGAATTCTGGGAAAAAGGCATAGGTGCTTTACCTGATAAATGGGTAAAAGTTATTGATGTCAACGGTGAATATATTGTTTAAAATTATTTGTTCTGAATAAAGTTATAAATAATTGAAAAAAAAGTTAAATTTTGTCGAAGTACTTTTTTGCCAAGCTAATAATTTTACTTTTACATATTTTGTCTAGTTTTAAAAAATAGAAAAACATGAAAATCATTAAAATATTTTCAGCAGTAATTTTCTTCTATATAAATTACTTTTTTTTCATTTTTAACTGTTATAAAAAATTAACTAAAACTGAAGAGCAAGATGCGATGAAAAAAATAAATATGTGTATTTATATAAATGAGAGAGAAAGTAATAATAGATATATTTTCTATAAAATTTATTTTTGAAGATTATCACCACTGCGCGTTTATCGCGTATCGGCGTGAATTGCTGCGGTTAAAATTTGTACAAAAAAGTCACTTCCGTTTCGTCTCACTTCCGTAAACGTCTTCCTTTCCACAAATTCATCACAACTTTAACTATTTATAAACTCACGCATTTTCGTAGAATAGAAAAATTGTTTTGAATAAAATGTTGCAACAGAAAAATAAATAAAATTAAAAAGAAAAATGAATTAAAAAATAGATAAAAGAAAATAAAGTGTGAAAAAAGAGGAAATGAAAAAATGAAAAGGTGCAAGAAAATAGTGTCAAAATGAGACTAGATATAACGGAAATTTTTTTAATTTTTGTTTCAATCACACTAAAAATAAACACGTGGTATTGACGAAAAACATAAACATACATATACATGCAAAAAAACGAGGCAAAAATAAAGCTAGCATATTTTATAACAAATTAAATAATTTTAAAAGCAAACAAACAAAAAATGAATCTTAAAACATATTCTAAAAGCAAAATAATATTTTTAATAAATTAACTTATGATAGACTAACCGCGTATGCGCGCCACCACCGGTTGATTATCGGCAAGCATCCATTTCTGATAGATTTCATAGTTGTAGGTCTTATCTTTGATAAGTGGATAGTTGAGATAGCCGCCGATCACGCTACCATCTCCGATGCGAACATTAGTAGGTGCCGTAAGCGTCTCAACGTTGAAAGAGGCAGCAACATAATAGGGAATCTTTTTGCGATTGGCGGTAACCTTGTCTGTCAATAGTGTCCAATTGGTGTCGCCGGGTGGATCACGTTCGTCTACTACCACGTAGTATCGGCTATCAAATCAAAAAATACATAACCAAAAATTAAAATATTGTTCATCTCAAATATTTTTATTTTTATATTAGCTCTTTAAAAATATATTATTTGGAGATACGACAAAATGGGATGAGACAAAATGGAATGACTAAGCCTAAAACCAAAGCTTAATTAATAAACTAAAATTAAATCGGCTCAGCAAAAGCTGCGTCGAAAAGGCTAAAGCCTAAGTCTAAGATTAGGCCTAAATCTAAGCCCCTAAAAAAATTTAAACTTAAATTTAAGCCTAAAAACTTTGTCTTTTGCTTCATCCTCTTTTATATCGTCCCGTTTTGTTCTGTCCCAGCACCGTTTATTTAAACGACATTATAACTTCTTTCTTACGTAATATTCTTTTCGGTTGCTGCAGGCGCGACGGGCACCTCCCAAAAGGTTCCCGACGAACCAATGTTCTCGACGTGATACGGCGGTGGTACAATACAGCAATTCTCCTTGACTTCCGGCGTGTCGCTAACAACGAGTCGTGCGGCTAGCTTCCATCGATTCCATATACCATTCACTTTGGCGCGTACTTGGAACGCATATCTGAAAAAAAAAATGACACGTAAACCAACCAGAATAAAATCACACAAAAATCAAGCTATAACAAGCACACGTACTCGTCAGGATTGTGTGGAAGATTAAAGACCAAATAGCACAGCCGATTGCATGGATCTTTCGGACAAAGCAAATATTTGCGATGTTTCTCCGGTTCCTCCGTCCAAAAGGCGCGCTGTTGGTTGAGATGAATATAGCGGACCTATAAAAAAAAGCGAATGTTTTATAAACAAACATGTACTATAATCAAAACAAATAATTGAAAGTAACCTGATAGTGTGTGGCAAGATTGAGATCAACCGGCTCCCAGCTCATTGAGGTGGCGTGATTCGTGCGATCACAATGCTTAAGATTCTTCGGCAGATACCAACCCGGCGGCAATGTCGAGTAGACGCCCCACGCCGCATCGTTGTGCTCCTTCGGTCGCAGCGTGACGTTGTAAGTGATGGCCGGCTCTAAACCGCCAATCACAAACTCAATGGCTGTCGGCGAAACGTCGAATGTCTTTACCGTATTAAGCCCCACGCCAGAATAAATAGACGCAAGCGATTTGGCCGTAAGCTAAATTTAAAATTGCATCCTCATTTTCAGCATATTTTTTATTCATTATAATTCTGGAAATTCATTCAAGCCGAACAACCCGTCTATATTCTTTATTTTAAACAAAAAACGTACAATATAACCGCTATGAGCGGTGCCCCAAACCGGATCCCATTCGACGGTGAGCGTCGTAGGCGTACGATCCTTGAGGCGTAGGATGTGAATTTGTCCAGACGCCAATGTCGACCACGCTCCCCAGATCATTTCACCGTAGCCGATTTCGGTTCCGCCCTGTACCGTAATGTTGTAGATGGTTTCCGGAAGTAGATCGTCAAAGCGTATCGAGTTTCCAGGCACTTTTACGGTGTAGTTTCGCGCCGGACCCAACTCACGTGTGTACGTGTCGACGGGAGCGATTGTCACGCGATAGTGCGTGAGTAGGTCGCGATATTCGGGTTCGAAAATCTCCGGCGGATTCCAGGTTACGTGAAGCATCGTCTCCGACTTTTCAATGAGTCGCAAATCCATTGGAGCCGTGAGCCATGCAAGCGGACTATCGGCTAGAACACATAGATATTAATTAAGCAATAAAAATCGCTCGTATCCAACTGAAAAGCGTACTGATGTCGGTAGTGGCGAAATTGCCGGAAATAAACCATAGCTTCTTAGCCTGAAAAACGCCCTGAACAGTGACATTGTAAAGCGTCACTTTGCTGAGATCGCGGAAGTGATAAGCGGTCTGCGAGCCGGGCGTTGTGAAACGACTCGGATTTTGGTCGAGTTGATGCGCCACCGAAATGAACACCTCGTACTCGTCGATGGTCTCGCCGATGACGGCCGGCGGAATCCACTTCACCTTGAGGTTGTCGTGACCGGCGGATAAAAGCCGCAGACTACCGCCCAGCGTTGTGTCATCGGTTTGACGAGTGGTCGAGAAGTGATCCGACGACCAAGGTCCCCAATTGCCGGACGAGGATTGCGCCTGTACGGCGAAACGATACGTGGTCGACGGTTGCAGGCCGTTCACCGTCGTGCACAAATTCTCAGGCGTTAGAATGGGGCTCACAAAGCCGGTACACGTCAGTTCGTCGCCGCTCAACTCGACCTGAACCGGCTTCGAATCGTCGGTTCGCGGACTATACTTGAGTCGATAGGCGATAACCGTCGACGTCTCGGGATACGGCGGCAACCACGTCAGCTGTATGGACGAGGCGCGTGTCGAAATGGCGCTCAGCTCACGCGGCGCGCCAATTTCGGAGCCGGTGGTACGTGCGTCGACGGGTTCCGACCACGGTCCGGAGCCGACGGACGTAAAGGGCCGTACGCGAAAACGATAAAGCGAGCCGGGCAAAAGGTTTGTCACATCGGTGCGCGTTCGCGGACTGGTGCCCTCCGAGGTTCCTAAAAAAAAATCGTTTTTGTAATTGGAAATAAAATGAGATCACAATTTGGCAAAAAAAATTATACAAATACCTTTATTCCATTCGTCAAGACCGGTAATGTCGTACTCGTATTGAGTGATTTCACCATTCTGTTCCAGACACTCGGGCGGCTCCCAGCTAAACGTGAGCTTCGTGTCGAGGCGCGCATCAACACGCAACGAACGCGGCGCGCCCGTCGGCGTCGCGTCTTCGGTCCTGAAGCGACGCGCGGTCTTCTTCAGCGGGAAGCTGGCGGTCGCCGGCAAGCCGGGCGGACGCCGCAACGTGACGGTTACCTCATACTCGGTGCCCGGCAAGAGATCCTCAAGAAATACCTGCTTCTCTTGCACGTTCTCGACTACGATCGGCTTCGCGTGCGCTTCGTCGATTTCGCCGCCTTTGCAGCCGCCGATTTTCACCGGTCGGTAGGCAATATCGACGCCGTACTTCCAGTCCTGATACTCTTCCGGCAAATTCCAGTTTACCTCCGCTTTTGTTGGACCCTTTGGTAGAACCTTAATACAAACGGACATACAGCTAATCTCTGACATGTAAATATTTTGCTTCATTTCACTCGCCATATGTTAATGAAAATACACTTTTTAATGGAAAAAAAATCGCCATAAAAAACCTTGACGAAAATTTCGGAAGGTGCCGACTTTGTGACGAACGTGGCGCGATTGCTCCACTTGCTATGATTCGGCTCGGAGTCCTCCTCGACCGTTTGTGTTCGCATTTTACCCTCCCAACGTGTGCCCGGCAACGTTTCAAAGACGATTTCACGTTGGGACGCCTCGTCCACCGGCACGGTGATTGCGCCCTGCGATGTGGAATTGGAATATTGTAACACAATCTCGACGGTGTCGCATTTCCACGTCGACTCTTCCGGATTGTCCCATGTAAAGCGAATCGATTCGAAATCGATCGCCTCAACGCGCACATTCGACGGCGGTTGTTCGGGTTCTGTAAAAAGGTTATAGTAGTTTTTAGCGAGTCATCAATCAAGTTAAAGAGCCACTTCAATCAAGCTCATAAACACGTTTTATTAGATTTGTTTTCCAAAAAAAAATAGATAAGTTTTGCACTTTTTTCCAAATTGGATAAAATTATATAGAACAAAGGACGGGGAACAAGCTCTATGAAGCCGATTTTTCATTTTGGATTCTAATTTGAATGCAAAAATAGTTTGTACATTAAGTGAGAAAAGTGGGCATAATAGAAAAGGCAAAATTGGAGTAAAATTTTTGCTGTCGCAAGTTTATAGTCATTCGATTCAGAATTTTATTGGCTTTCTTTTGTGCATACACTCTTTATATTAAAGCAAAATTAATATAGCACTTTTTTCCAAATTGGGTAAAATTGTATTGTGACTTGCGACAAAAGCAACATTCGTCGAATAAAACTTGTATAAAATCTATGCAAATGTGAAGGAATCCAAAGAAAATATATAAACAAAGTACATTTTAGAATTTAGACCACCCTGTGCTAGTATTTATTGATAAAAATTCACCAATAAGTTTGTTTCCATTCGGTATTATTTTAAATAAACGCACTTCCGCACTTGGTGACGGCCTTCAGCTCGGGACCGGGACCGCCGCGCTTCTCGCCCTTGCCGACGACACGCAATCGGAAAAAATACTCCGTGGACTCGAGCAGATTTCGCACCGTTGCGCGATAGTCGTTCTGGCGTGCGCGATGACGCACAATGCCGTTGTGCTCGGACCAGTCGGCGTCGCTCTCCGACTTGTACTCGAGCACGTAGCCGAGAATATGCTCCGCGTCCGACTCCTCCAGTCCGTGCCATTTCACGCCGATGCTTGTCGACTTTACAAAGTCGAGCTGCAGTTCCTGTTCGAGAACCGGAATGTCTATAATAAAGCAATTATTTAACAAAAAAAAAAAATAACTTTATTTTTTCTATAACGAATGAATTTATATTTTAAAGTGAAAAATCGATTTTCAGGTAATTGTGCACATTAAGTCATTGAATTTTTGCGGCTCACTCTGTTTCTCAGTCCTAGTGAATAGCGACTCGCTCCAGTCGGACCAGTCGCCGCGCTCCGTATGCGCGGCGACCTGAACCTCGTACTCCTCCTCGGGCTCCAATCGCGAAATACGATAGCATAGGCGGCCGCGTTTCGCCGCGTCCGAGCACTCGAGTTCAAAGGCGGTAACCTTGATCTCTTTGTAGTTGAATTTATCGCGAGGAGTATAGCGAATGCGGTACAAATCAATGACACCATTGGGCGGCGATGGAGGAAGAAAGGAGATTTCCAACGCTGTGGGAAGCAACTCCTCCTCGCGCAAATCCGTCGGCGGTGGCGGAGCTGTAAAAGGTTCAAAATTGCCTTTACCTGCTTGAAATTTTAAGTCCTTTTCTGGTTCTGTTTTCAAAAACAACTAACCAGCTGGCAAAGTTTTGAAAGTGATCCAGTCGGTGAACGGACCAACGCCCTGACGGTTCTGACCGCGTACTCGCGCGCGATATTCCGTATACGGCGTGAGCGCGTCGAACGAGACACGATGCGCGGCCGTGTGTGCGCTCACATTGTCGCCGCCCCACTCGCCCAACGCCTCCAGCTCGTAGTCGTAGCCGACAATTTTACCGTGGCGCAGCTCACACTCGATCTCATTCCACAGCAATTCGGCGCGCTTGGACGTAACGGAGGAAACGCGAAGATTCTTCGGCTTGCCACTGGGCACTAAACAACGGGTAAAACATTTAAAAATCTGTAAAAAAAAATAAAAACTATCAATTGGTTTCATTGTTAAATAATGTTACGAATTATACGTACCATCCTCTTGCGTGCGCATTGTAACCACTTTGGATTTTGGCCCTTCCTGAGTTGTGTGTGCCGTGACGTGAATGTCGTACGTGGAATCGGGTAGAAGATCATTAAGATCGACGCGCTCCTCGCGCGAATGTACGGTAATCGGCTTAGTGGTGGACGGGCCGCATTCGCCGATGGCGCGCAGCTGATAGACGATCGTATAGCCGGTAAGCTCGCCGTTGGGCTCGTCGGGAGCGCGCCACGTCGCCTCGCCGGAAGTGGGCCCGGTCGGCGTGGCGCGCACGTCGCTGACGGCGGAAGGCGCGCCGCCCGCCGTTTTAATGAGCAGCACGTCGCTCCAGCCCGACTCGCCGGCCTCGTTCTCCGTTCGTATTCGAATCACCCACTCGGTGTTCGGGCCCGAGTCAAACTTGTGCTCTTGCAAGCCACTAAAAAATAAAATGTTTTCTAAGTATTCAAAAAAAAAAAAAATTACGATTCATTCTACGAAAATCTATCCAAATGCTCATTCTCTATGCTAAATAAAGAAATACATATTCAATTTATTCGATTTTTACACGTCGATTACTTGCGTAATTATTCAGCTATATGAAAAATTTCCACTACATACTCGGGCACTTCGACTTGTCGCGTGGGCTGTGTCCCGTTAGTGAATTCCACTCGGTAGCGAATGCTCGAACAGAACCAAGAGCCCTTGCTTGGCGGCTGCCAACTCACCTGCACTTGACGCCATTCGGGCGATTGAAGATTGATGTTGGTTGGAGGTGAAATGGGTGCTTAAAAATAAATTCATTCTCAGATATATGCATGCTATATTCATTCTGGAACGAATAAAATATGCTAATATAATTTAAAATAATTTATCTTGCCAATTAGGTCTACAGCAAGGTTGCCAGATGAAAATAAAATAAAAAAGAACGGCTGGGCACGAAAAAAATATTTTATTGATAATTTCCAACAACAAAAAAGATTTTTTTTTAAATATCTGAATTGGTCTATTTCGTTAACTTTTCGGGTCGGATTCTTTTATTCTCTCAACAATTAATACTTCTCGGAACTCCTGATCCTGTGTCTAAGAGAGCCATTCTTCATGGAAAAAAAGAACAAAAAATGGACAAAAGAACAAAAAATAAAAAAGAACAGACCCCCTCAAAAAAAGAACAAACCTTTTTAAAAAGGACATCTGGCAACCCTGGCCTACAGCCATTTTTATTATTATTAATCCTAAAACAGGCGCTACCCGCACAACCGGTACGCGCCTGCGCCTCGGGACTAGCTTCGCTGATACGCTGACGATTGTCGACGACTTTGATGCGTACAAAGTAGAGCGTGTCCGGACTCAGCGACGTCAACCGGCTGTGATAGCCGACACGACCGGGCTCGTGGCGCACAACCTCGCCGTACTCCATCCAAATCGGATTGTCGCCGGCGCGCAACTCGATAATGTAGCCGGCGACGCGGTTCTTCGCGTCCGTCACACCGTTCCATTCCACGTTAAGCGTATGCGCGCCTTCGGGCGTCACAATCGGCGCGCCGATAACCGCCGGCACGCGGAATGGATCCGTAGCGAATTGCGTCCAAATGTTGGGGCCGAATCCGCGTTTCGTGCCTGCAGAAAGCGAAATGTTGTACGTGGTTTCCGGTTCGAGATTGTCGATAAAATAGTCCATTTTCGGATGATCCAAAATCACCTAAAAATTCATAATCACTAACTTTTAAAAGAAGTAAAAATTGAGTGGGTGCTAATAAATGCGAAAAAAATAACATGTATTCTCACACTTACCGTTTGTTGACGTGCATTCGGCTCAGCCATAGACGCGTATCCCAATCGATATTGCGTTATGTGTCCGTGCAAATCGACGGGCGGCTTCCATTTGACGTGTAACGAGTGATCCGTCTTCGCAATTAGCTCAATAGCCTGTGGTGCGTCGGGTAGGATTTGCAGCGTGTTGGCGATAATCGCCGCACTGTACGGACCGTAGACGCCGCCTTCGATGCGCGCCGCCACCTGTACCCGATACTGTTGGCCGCTCTGCAGGCCGGTGATGTTGAAGCAGAAGCGCGGCCCGATCGCGGGACACTCCAAACGTGGGTTTTTTGTGTTGACTTCAATCTCCTGCCATGCGCTATCCGCCAGCAGCTGATAGCGTAGCTTATAGGCGTCGTGCGGACCGTATGGAGGATACGGCGGCAGCCACGAGATGACAAAGAAGTCCGTGCCCTCTTGTGTAACCACCTGTAAATAGCAATTGTATAAATTTAGGTAAAGATGAACGCCAGTTTCTGTTAGTTTCAAGCACAAAAAAAAGAAAAATTCAAAACACGCTAACCAAATCCTGCGGCGGAAGCGGTGCGTTCGCCTTTGCGGTCATTACGTCCAGATTCTCGGTGTTCGGACCGCCGCCAATGCTGTTATAGGCTTTGACGCGCATCATGTATTTCGTGTACGGCGTTAAACCCTCGATGGTGACACGCGTCTCGGATGTGTTCGCAATCTGGCGTTCGAGTTTCGCCCAATCGTCCTGACCCACAATCTCGAACTCGTAGTTGAGAATTTCGCCGTGACGCTGCGAGCAATCGACGGGCTCCCACTCGAAGCTAAGCGAACGCTCGAGTGCGTACGTCAGCTGCAAATTCAGCGGCGGAGCGCTGGGCGGCTGCTGGAGAGTGGCCGCCTCGCCGGCCTCTTCCGGACCGAGTTCGGTGGTGCGCGCGCGAACGCGCACCTCGTAGAGCGAGTTGGGCAACAGGCCGCTAAGCGTGTAGTCCAAGTCCTTGTGATTGTAGACGGTGACAAAGTCTCGGCTCACATCCCGTGGCTCCTCGTCCAGACATGCCAGCCGATGTTTCAGTCGATAGCTAATATCATAGCCGACAATTTGACCGCGTTGTTCGCCGGGCGGCAGCCAACTGACTCCAATTTCGTTCGGCGAAATCGGCTTCAAACGCAGTTCGCGAACCGCGCCGGGCGCGCCCTGACGCGTCATAATGCTCTGCTCGGGACCCCACGGACTGACGCCCACCTGATTGCTGGCCCGAAGCCGAACTATCCAACGGGAGTTCGGCTCTGCCGGAAAGAGATGATCCGTCTTGTCGCCGAGCACGGTAATAATCCGCTCGGGCTGATTGCCCACCCGATAGCCAATGTCGACATTCATCTGATCGCAGTTCCACATGTTCTTAGCGAGGCGAGCCCACGAGGCGCGCACCTCGTTTGTGGATGGCGCGTCGAGTCGAAGCGCCTGCGGCGACTGATCGGGCGCCGAGCATTTCGTATGACCGCGCACTTCCGGCGACGGTGCCGACGGTTGATTTTGCATGGAGACGCCGACGACGCGCAAGTCCACCGCGCTGTTCGTCGGCAATCCATTCACCGTCGACGTGTAGGTTTGGCGAGCGCGCTCACAAGGCACGCGTCGCTCGTCGCGTTGCCAACCGCCGCTTTCGGCGCGATATTCGACAAAGAAGCTGCTGCATTGAATGTTCGACGGAACATCCCACGCGATCGTGATCGAAGTCGATTTTTCGTCTAGAATGCGCGGCCGTTGCTGGATGCCGAACGGAAGTTCCGCATCCGTGAACATATCGACGGTCAAACCCTAAAAAACACACAAATAAATCGAAGTTTTTTTTTGTAGAAATTATTAATTGAATGCACAATAACTATAATAAATATACAGAAAAAATTTCCAATAACTCATCAAACTCTATAATAATAATCTAAAAAATAATTTTAATTGATCTTTTTATGCAAACGAATTACCTATACCCTAATTTCGCGTGTATAAGGCCGGGTGTTTTGAGCCAAATTTAAATTCGCGCCAGTGAGTTCATTCTGTTCGTATCGGATCCGCTGGGGAGTCCAAATTTTGTGACCGCCTTTGTGTCGATTTCATAAAAGTGGTCACAAAATTTGAACCCCAATGGATTCCTGATACGAACAGAATGAACTCATTGGCGCCAATTTAAATTTGGCTCAAAACACTCGGCCTTATACACGCGAAATTGGAGTAATTGAATGCACAAATTCGTCAATTGATTCTCACCGGATGAAATTCGTTTTGCGTGGCCGCCTCGACCGTAACCGAATACACGGTTCGAGCGCGAAGTCCGCTGACGTGATATTGTAGGGTGTTACGATCGACGTTGAAGGTACGCGGAGGCTCGCTGCGATCCGTCGGCGTAACCGTAATACGAAAAGCGGTAACGCGTTGTTGATCCGCCGGTCGAATGGTCCACGCAAAGTGCAGGCTGGACGAGGTGCCGCCGAGACGCGTCAGCGACGTGATTTTCACGGGTCCGACGTCGACGCGCGGCAGCGGCTGCCAGGCGGTTTGCTGTCCCTTTGGTTTTACGCCCAGCTGCAATACAACGAAAATGAAATTTAATATTAATTGCTTCGTTATTTTTGAAAAAAAAAACTTTTTAAATAGGCACAATAAATTTCTAGAATTTGCCTCAAAGTTGTAGGACTGATCGGGTTGTAGGCCGTCGATGCGTCCGCAATGCGTCTGTTGTGTGGGCGTGCTAGGCGGCAACTGCTGCCGGCGTATCACCTCCATCTCACAGGGGCTGTACGCCGGGAAAGAGCGCTGTTGTGGCGGCGTCTGCGATGGCGCGTTGGTGGGCAGCCAACGACACGTAAACTTATCGTAATAGCCGGCCGTCTGCGGATTGGTCTGCCATACCAGATGCGTGTCGGCGGCGCCGCTTGAGACGATACGCGCGTTATGATCGATGTTCAAGGGCGACGGGGCGGCGCCGCCGCGAGCCGTCTCAAACGGCACGTCCGGCGACCAGGGACCGGCGCCGCGACCGGTGAACGCGCGCACTTTTGCCACGTACCGCGTGCCGGGTATGAGACCGCGCAGTTGGACGCGCGTGGCTCGCGACATTTCCGAGATACGCGGCACGCCGGCGGCGAAATGATCGGCGGGCGTAATTTCGTACTCGTATTCGGCAATGTCGCCGTTCGTCGTCACGCACGGCGGCGCGTGCCAGCTCAGGTCGGCCGTCGACTCGGCGACGTTGTCCACGCGCACGTGTGCCGGGCCGGAGGTCGGCACCGACTGATCGGTTTGGATTTCACGCGTCACACGCTCGCCTAAATGAATGAATGAATTAAAGTTATACATAATAATTTATTGGGATGTATAGTCAAACCTCGATTTAATGACACCCCTAGGGACCGAGCCTAGGTGTCATTAGATCGAGGGTGTCATTAGATCAAAGTTTTCGAAATTAGCTAGCGCCACTGAGGAATTCCTGTCTCAATTTCTGTCGATCAATGCACTTTATTCGCCAAAAGACCAGGGAAGCAAAAAAAACTGTAAAGCAATAAAATCGGGAAGCATAATTCTTAGAGCAGCAATTCTTCCTCATCCTCTTCTTCTTGGTGCTTGGCAAAGATCTCGGCGATGGTTGGCTGGCGCATTTTCTTCTGACGGAGCATTTGCATCTCTTTGTTGATCTGATGATATTTTGGTGGCAAAATTTGAACATAATGCCAAGAAAAGATGAGCGAAAAGAAAATTTGAATTTAAAAAAGAAATTTGAGATCAGACAATGCATTTTTACTTTGGGGGACCAAGGTAAAAAAATGGCCAGCTGAGCGCAATGGGTGTCATTGGATCGAGGTTTGGATTCCTTATAACTTTCATTGGATCGAGGTTCCTTACAACTGTCATTAAAAGAAGGTTTTTACGTTAGTTTTCGTCGGAACCGAGAGCCTAGGTGTAATTTGATCGAAGGTGTCATTAGATTGAGGTTTGACTGTATATGTGGTGAGAATGTATGTTGTACATGCAGAGACTATTGATCTATTTGGAGTCAATAATACTACTCCAATATTCCACTTTTGACTTCAATATAGTTTGATTAACGTTTAGAGAGAAAGAGAGAGAGAGAGAGAGAGAGCCGCAATCACCATCCAAATTAATTCCATCTATCGATATTGGCAAAAGAAAAAGGAATTGAACCTGCAATGGTTGTACGTGCTGCAACGCCGACGCGATACTTGGAATGCGGATTTAATTGCGAAAGCGTAAACGTGGGCCGATCGCTTGTCAGCGTCACGATACGCTCGTCCGGCGTGTTCTCACACATACCACTAAAAGAATTTTCTCCGTCAATTAAACGTCGTTAATTGTTAGCGAGATCTAGTGGCTGTGCGATAGGTTTCACTTTGCCTGGAATGAAGTTTAGTTCCACCCCCGACCCCACCTAGGTGTCACCATATTTGGAAGACCATAGAGATACCACATTGCACAGCGTGGGTGATACGCGGCGATGCTAACCAGGCCTTGTATAAGCCGCATTAGCCCCATAACGCGTGCCTATTATTATTTTTATTATTAAAATGCTGTATTATGATTATGTTAGTGTACCTATAGTACTTTTTTTTGTCCAATAAATTATTTATTAAATGTCGAAAACCAGCCGATATTTCAGTGGCCCTCATCCAAACCCGCTCATTTCCAACGAGGGCAATTTATTTATTTTAGTCCCTGACTCCTAAGGGGAGCAGTGGCCTAGTGGTTGTGCGATAGGTTTCACTTTGCCTGGAATGAAGTTCAGTTCCACCCCCGACTCCACCTAGGTGTTTCCATATTTGGAGAACAATAGGTTCCACATTGCACATTGTGTGGGTGATACGCGGCTGTGCCAACCAGGCCTTGTATAAGCCGCATCAGCCCCATACCGCGTGCCTATATGCAGCAAAACCAGCCGAGATTTCGGTGGCTGGATGGCTCTCATCCAAGCCCGCAAAATGATTAATTCAAAGATCATTTTCAACGGGGAAGGATTGATCTGGGGCTTTCACGTATCACGCAATTATAAGCAAATAAACTTGAATATGTGGTAAATTCTCGGACTACTACCATAGTTCAAGTGCTCCGAACAAGAACAAAACACCCAACCGTGATATCATTTGATACGAGACTTCATAGCCGGTCACTTGTCCGTTGGGATTCTGCGGAGGACGCCACGAGAGCTGTACGGAATCGGCCAACGGATAGGCGTTCAAATCCAGAACCGGTCCGGGCGCTAAAAATTACGGGATATTTCTTAAAAGAAATCTTACAAAAATGAATTCTTTTCGGTTATTGGAGCAAAAATTTTCGGTTTTTTGCAATTTAACTTTTGCGGATTAATTTCAAGCCGAACCCAGACTCAGATCTCAGCCATTAAGCCGCCTGGTTTGGCTATGGTTTTATCGTTAGGTCAAACCGAAAAAAGATATTTTTAAAAAAAAATTGAGGTCTAATGACCGAAAAAACTAAAAAAATAAGTGCATTTTACCAGAAGATAGAGTCTGCGAGCTTTGCGCACGCGACCATGTGGACGCGCCGGCCGGATTGGCGGACTGAATCTCAAAGTGCCATTGCGTGTAGGGCTTCGAGTCGAAAACGGTGCTCGACTCGCCCTGCGTAATATTGCGATAACCCTGTGACTCGGGACTACTGTAGCGTATCACGTACCAAATCCGATCGCAATTCCATTCCGCTTCGGCGATTGGCTAAAAGATTTGCTAAGCCATAAAAAAAAGTCTGAATGTTCGTGCACGACGACAAACCGAAATAATTGATGTAAAGAGAAACTTTCTCCAAAGAAAAAATCAAATCTTTAATTGCCTATTCCCAAATAATTCCCCAATATTCCCAAATAATATTAAACCATAAAAATGTATATTCGTCTAATTTTTGCTTTTAAGCACAGCATTTTATTTCAATAATAATAGGGACAATATTCTCTACTCGTGCATCCACTTCGATACTTCATTTGCTCATGCAAAAAGAAAGAGAAAAAACTTCTTAATAACCTTTAATAGCCGGATTATATCGCCAAATAAATCTCCCACCTGCCAGGAAAGTCGAATTTGCGTTGGTCCAATGGGCGTGACTTCAACGTAGCGCGGCGGCGAGCGCGGCGGCGCGTCGCACGTCTGTGCGCTTTGAACCGTCACCGACGGCGAGAGAAATGCGGTTCCAAAGTTGTGATCCACGGCTTTGACTCGCACCTCCAGCACATGTCCCTTTGGCAAGTCGTTGAGGTCGACGGAGTAGGCGCGTTGCGGGCCGGCAAATGTCACCTAAAAATGTAATGTAAATTTATATTATCAATTACATTAATCTATTATATTGTAAATTCCTATGCATAAATTTACTTTATGCGGATGTTCCTGCCAATTTGGCGCCGTTCGCGGCTTCCACTCGACGACGAAGTGATCAATAAGTTGTTGCTCGTTAGTGACGCGAGTACGCCAGGAGACGCTCGGCACGCCCTGTGTCAACGTAACGAATGGACCGTCGATGAGCGCGTCGGCGGCCGCGTTGGCGGAACGCGTGGACACGGACGCGCTCCACGGCGATGCGCCGGCCATGTTAACGGCACGTGCGCGTACCGCCCACGCCGAATTCGGTTGTGCCTCAAATATGTAGCTGCTCTGGCGAGCGTCCACAAGTATCGGAGTGTTGACAGCGTCACGCGGTTCATCCACCTGAATCTCGACGCGCAACGAATCGCAACGCCATGAACTCTGAGGCGGCGGGCTCCACGTGACGCGAACGTGACGTGGATCAGGCGCGTCTACGGTCACTTGCGACGGAGGATGTGTGGGTGCTTGACAAGAGGATTTTGCCTCAACCAACTCCGAATCCGAAAGCACGTACGAGTTGCGATCCAAAGCTTGTATCTTGATTTCGTACGGTTGGCCGGCGTGAAGACCGATTAGCGCCTGCGTGTACTCTTGTCCATCGCCAACATATGGTACAATTTGACTAAAAATTTAGTAATCAAAAACGTTTGGAATATTGCCTCATGGAATCGATACGTCTCCTCTTACCCAAAGGGATTCCAGCCGGCGTTTTGACCCGGCGGACGATACAAAACACGATAGCCGAACACATTGCGTCCGTTGCCTACGCTCTGCCAACGCACTCGCAAAACGGAACCCTCCTGCGCCACTTGCGGTTGCGAGATGAGCGCTATAAAAACAAAGGCAATTCAAATGCCTCTAGGAATAATAGAAAAAATCAAAGCAAACGCACACACGCACACTTAGAAGAAATGAATTAGCGAAATATTAATTAGAAAAAAGAAACCACTCGGGTTAATCGTCGTATTAATTCCAATTTTTTTTTGTTTAACTTGAAATCTTAAAATTAAAATCTTAAGGCAAATTAAAAAAAAATACACAATTTTTTTTTAATAAAGTTAATTTTTTTAAACAAAAGCATAATAATAAAAAAGGGAGTATAATAATTTTTAAAAAAAAAGCACGAAGCAAAGGATAGAACAAAGAGGAAATTCGGAAAATAGTTAGCGCGTCGACATTAAGCGCACGGCACACACTCTTTAGAGTATACAGCGGCGCGATAAATATAGCGCGCATACTTTATTGACTATCCGACACGTCGGCAAAAACAGGCTTCCATTTTTCTTAAGCGATTAAGATTTTTTCCATTTTATTTCCCTTCTTACATATTTGATTGCTAACTAAATAAAATCATTATACATATTATATTAGAGCTGCATCAAAAGTAAAAATTTCTTCCGAAAGCCCAATTGAAAAATCGAGAATGTAATAAAAATTGGGAATAGGAACCAAGCTCAAAAGTAAATCTTTAAATCTCAGGTTTTTTTAGTCCGAGACCGAGAACTCGATGTAGCTCTAATACCTACATATGTAAAAAGAATCAAAAAAAAATTTTTTTTTGCTTTAAAGAAACAAAAAAAATAAAATAAAAGATAGGAAAAAATAAAATATGAAATAATAAAACCAGTTTCAAATTTTATAATTCCACTTTAAAAAGGCCCTCTTTTAAAACACTAATTGTTGTATAAAAATTTTTACTCTAAATAATTTCGTTGGTATACCCGCAAAATGCTCAATAAATTGTAAAAAAATAAGTTGTTTTCGGGGAGAAATTTGCCAACGCGCCGTTTTATTGTGCCAGCGCGATGCGATCCCGTCCACTCACCGTCTGAGCGGCCGCTAGCTTTTAGATCCATGGAGTAGGAGTCGCCGCGACACCAGAAATCATTGCGCGGATCGCATATGGAGCGGCGAGTTCGACGATGAGTGCCGTTCGCGACTCGCATCATCGGCGTCAATGATGCACGCAAGCGTGGTGGAACTTCGTTGGCTGTAGATTAGTTCAACAATAACGCAAATTTTCCAATAAACGATAATATAAGCCCGTTTGAATTGAAAATTAGATCACTATTTTTGTGTGAAAAAAGAAAAGAGAAAACAAATAAATATATTAATAATGTATTCCGGCGTATAAAGAAAAATGAATGTTGTCAACAGTTTTATACGAAAGGCCTTATCCAAAAGCCACCATCATCAATATAATATATCAGCAAGCAAGATCGGGCGAGCTTTGAACCATAATAAGTGTACTCAATAATTTACCTCTAGTAATCAACTAAATATATTTTGTATGAACTTATTTCGCATCCCCACAAGCATGTGTTATAAATAAATAAAATACAATCAGGAAAAAAATATGCTTATAATATCATTATTATCATTGAGACGAGCAAAAATATATTATTAGATTTTTCCACGAGCTTTGCAACATGCGTTTTTTTTCTTCTAATTACCACTGGCGAATTGTTCAGTGTTATACGTTATTCAAACGCACGGCATGTCATTTTAAAACATTAACTATTCAATTATCCATCTCTGGACTCTATAAAGTTATGCCAATAAAAAATTATTTCTTTAACCCATAAGTGACGACGTGTACACTTTTGTGTACACGAATTTAAATTTGTGCAATTATTGACAAATGTGTTCATTCTGTTCTGTATGGATTTATAAACATAAAAAGAATTTGTCGTATAAGAAACCTCATAGGCACATATTTTGAGTGTGGTTCCAAAGCTTTACCCAATTAAAGAACAGAATGAAGGCAAACGCCAATTTGCGCGCAATTTTAAACTCAAAACATTCATTGTCACTTATGGGTTAAACTAAACCGTTTTTATTATAAGTATTATTTTTTTTTGTTGGAATAAAGTTTTGTTGCAAAACTCGTTAGCTGACCTAATGAGTATGTATGCATTTAATTTAGATTTGCAAGTTGTTGATAAGAGCGAAAAAAAATTACCTGGACGCTGTGCGGCAGCGGCTGGGATATCGATTAGCGTGACGATCGCGGGCGCCACGGGACCAGCGCCCAGCCGGTTGGCGGCCGCGATTTGTAGACGCCAACTCTGCGAAGCGCTGCCGCCGCCGTCGTCGAGACGATACTCGCGAGCGCGTCCATCGACGGTGCGCTGCACGGCCGTGCCGTCGACGGTTCCGCTAATGATAAAGTAGAGACCGCAGGCCTCGAGTGTGGCCGGAAACGACCAGCGCAGCACGACCGCGTTGGCGGATTTGCGCACCAGAGCCACTTCTGTGGGCGATTCGGATATTGCTATAAAAAAAAAGAATTTCAGAAATCAATTTTTTTTAAGAAAACGTAACACAAATGCATCTCGCCCGTACTGGAGCATTCGGCGTTAATGGACACGGCCGGCGAAGTCGCGATGGGCTTTCCGTCGCCGCCAATGGCGCTGACGCGAAGTCGGACGCCGGACGGCGAATCGCCAAGCACCGACTTCTCGAATTGGCTGCGATAGGCCTGTTGGCCGGGCACGTTGGAAATGTAGCCGCTGGCCGGACGCCAACCGTCGGCGCCTTGCGCCTTTTGTTCAATCTAATAGGTACACAAATGAATGATTTTTTTTTTATTTTATAATGTTTATTTTTATTTTATAATGTTTATAATTATTTTCTAGCATTGAGGAAAAAGATAGTCATATTCTTCTCAGTATTCATTCGATTTTCGATTCAAAAAGGGGAGAGAGTAAAGAATCCAAACAAATGCACTTTATCTTCTTTACCTGATAGGCGCGTACGGCCGACGGATCGCCGACAACGTTCCATGAGACGACAATTTTCATTGCGGGGCCCTCCTCGGCCTGAGGATTGACTAGCTTGAGGCTGCCGCTGCTGGTGCCGACGTCATCGGCGTCGTCGTCAAAGCCGCCGCCGATGCCCTCCGCCGATTGCTGCGGCATGGCATTTTTCGTCGTTTCTGGGAAGGTGAAAATCTCGGATGCGGGCTCGCCCACAACACCGCCTAAAAATACGTCAATTAGCTTCAAATATGTATTTTTTTTAAATATGGTATAATGAAATATAATGTTTCTAGAAGTTCGAAATAGACGCGGCATTTCGACGAATTTTGACTCGGCCTTCATTCGGTTATAAATGAAATTGAGCTCATAATTTTCAATCTGCTACCTGGGCCTGCTTTATTAAAGATGTTTATCAAATTTTATGCTTAAGGGACGCATGCCCTTCAATATGCATTTTCTGACAACATTTTTTGACGCCAAAATGGCGGCAATTTAAAAATATTTATGAAAAATTTTTTTTTGTAATTTTTCCTGTTTTTTATTTTTAAAAGATTAAGACTAAAAAAAATTCTTGAAAACGAGAAAAAAAAATCAAAAAATGTTGTCAGAAAATGCATATTGAAGGGCATTCGTCCTTTAACCGACACAAAATAACTGAATGAAGGCCAAGTTAATATTCAAAAATTCTTCGAACGGCC
Source organism: Bradynema listronoti (assembly GCA_024678965.1). Taxonomy (NCBI): domain Eukaryota; kingdom Metazoa; phylum Nematoda; class Chromadorea; order Rhabditida; family Allantonematidae; genus Bradynema; species Bradynema listronoti. The sequence continues at coordinate 4,562,509 of JANLNO010000006.1, forward strand.
GCGTCTTATTTACCCGAAATTGGGGTAATTCGTTTAATCTAATATAATCTATCTATTTTATTTATAGTCTAAAAATTCAACAATCCCAAATATATGCAAAATTATCGGGCAGCTATAATTTAAAATAAAATAAACGTTGAAAAATTGAGTGGCCCTATAATTTTGAACAAGCTGAAATAAGGCAATTTACAGTATTTTTCAAATTTCGTAAAAATATATTTTGTATAATGTAAAATTAATTACTCCATCATATTTTCGATCTAAAAATAAAAATATGGCATCTGGTAAAGTTTAACGTCGTTTCACAAATTCAGTTAAACGTTATGCCATTTTCTAAAGTGGCGCTATAATTTTGCACAAAAGTGTATATATATATATATATATACCCCACGTGTCGGAAATCGCTCGAACGGATATATTGTAATTGACGTTGGGCGATAAACGCGCGAATACGTGCGTGAACACACCGCCGGATATACGATGCTGATAGGTGCGCGCGACGGTGACGCCGTCAGCGCGCAGCTCTTGCGCGCTGACCTCGTACGCGTCAATGCGCGCGTCGCTTTCGGGCGGCAACCAGCGTACCTCGACGCTGGCATCCTCGCGCGCCGTCACCCTCAAGCTCGTCGGCTTTGACGAAAAAGGCGGATTCGCTTCCTCGCCGCCTAAACAAAAACTTTATGTGTGTGGATTATATTCAGAATAGGATTAGACCTGCTTCAACGAGAATGAAGAAGAGTGGACTGCCGTGATCCGTCCATTCCGAATTGTGAAGTTCGTAAATCAGCTAAATTCAGATTTAAAAAATTAATTTTTTTTATACACTTTTGAGTCAACTTTTGTATTAATTTTATCCTGTATTAATTACATCCGCCGTATATTGTTTGTCGTGTTCCAGCTCGCTGAGATCGTGACAAAAGTCGTTGGCCTCGGCGACATTCGGCGGACAGCGAAATTGTGCCGGCGGCTTTGTGATAACGGTCCATTCGTCCTGATTGGAGTGCTTATACGATAGCCTAAAAAGTATTCCGTATTTATTTTTAAAAGGAGTAATCAAAAAAGAAAAAAAGTCATACTTAAAGTTGGCGATATTGTCGCGATGCTCGCTCAACGGCGTCCACACAATGTAGGATTTGGGCGGCGAGAGAACAATTCGCAGCCGATAAATGTTCTCGCCCATCTCTTAATCGGATATATTATATACTAATCAATGCAAAAAAAAAGAATTTATCGAATATTTTCGGTCGACTAACCTTGATCCATGGTGAGTCCCTCGACGATTTTGCTCCAGGGCGAGTGCGCGTTTCCCAGCCGACTGCGCACGCGGAAGAGGAATACGGTCTGGGTCGGTAGCTCTTCGACAATTACCGTTGGCGTTTCCGTAAATGAGGTTTCCTCCGGTGGAGTGCCGTCTTCCTGTTTCCAGATCTATAGGAATAAATGTACTCCTGTGCAAAATTTCTAAAGTGGCGCTATAATTTCGAGCAGGAATGTATTAATTGAACAAATTTAGGCCAGAAAATAATAAAATTTTGTGTTTTTATCGCCAACCGTGTACTCGTAGCCGATGATTTTCCCCTTGGTTTCGTCGCAATTGGGCGGTTTCCAGGCAAAAGTGAGCGTACTGGCCGTGCTCTCGACGTGAATGCCGCGCACTGTGCCGCCGGCACCGTCACAAGCTGCATCGTCGCCCTGCGCTACAAGCGTCTCGCGCGTCCGCGCTACCACCGAACCGGCGGCGTCGACGTGAACGACGCGCACGCTGAACGCGTCGCCCAATTCTTGGGCACTCGCCGTGACGGAATAGCTGGTCTCGTCGTCGGCCGCATCACGATCTTCGTGCAGTCGTAGCCACTTTTGCCCGCCATCAGCATCATCGCCTTTAAGTCTATATTCGATAATGTATTTCTTAGTCTTATTTTCCGGCGGACTCTTCCAGTGAATCTACAAAATGTTCCATTTTCGTTCATTGTAGCTGTCCACAAAATTGAGAATATTTTCGCGTATTAATATAGAAATCATTTTTATAAAAAAAATTCAACATATTTTTATTTAAACAGTCGAAAGTTATTTAAACAGTCGATAATAACCTGATAGGTCAGCGCGTTTTCTTTAACAATAACTGGTTGATCGACCAATTCCGCCGGCGTATTGTCGCTGGTGGTAAAATCTACGCGATAAATGAGGCGAGGCTCATGATCGACATATGCCACGACTGCTACAATGTACTCGATATGTGGTGTCAAATTCGCAAAGAAGAAGGAATCCTGCGTGGGAGCCACACGTGTACGATCGATGCGCTTTACTTCTTTGCCTTCGGCTTCCTCCATTAAGATCACCTTAACATTTATCAATTATCTTGCGATAATTCTTGTACATTTCTTTTTTTTTTGTAATACGCCGGAGAATTTCTATTAAAGTACATTTGAATACGTATAATTTAATTTACTTCATAGTGTTGAAGGCGTTCATCGTCAAGATGTTTCCACCGAATTCGCGCGTCAACGTTGGATTTATACTCCACCGAAATATCCGAGGATTTTGGTACTAAAATAATAGCATTTAAAAATTTTTACTTTAATTATTGTTATTAAAAATTTAACGGACTTTCATCCCCCTTGGTAGTGACACGCAATAGCTCTTCGTTCCACGGACCTTCCACACGTCCTCGGTCGACAGCACGAACGCGTACCGAGTACTCGGTACCAGAGAGCAAACCCGTTATACTGGCCGACGGTTGAGCAACTGTTTGTCGATGCACGTCAAAGCTTTGTTTGTGTTTGCCGCGCAATTCGATTTGATACTCTCCGACGCTGCCGCATTCGGGCGGTAGCCAAGCGAGAGCAACGCTAAACTGCCCTCGCTCTTTCATTTCAACATCGCGTGGCACTGATATTTCGTCACTTTCACACTTGATGCTCACAATTTCGTTGCGAGCGCGGATTTCAGGTGTCTCGACAAGTACTTCATTGTTTACGCCAAGAACTTTTATTCGCACAAAATAAGATATCCCGGTTGGCAGGCGTGGTATCTATAAATTACTGATCTAATTCTTTCTTTTTAATTATTGATCTAATCTACAAATTATTGATCTATCTAATAAAATTATGCACACGAATTCGATAATTTTTCGAGAATTCGCACACGAAGGTTTATTTAATGACCTGCACACGATATTGATGATTGGGGCCCTTATAAGGAATGACACCCGAATGAACGTTCCATTGTGTCTCCTTTTCGGCACGATATTCAACAATAAAGCCGCGTACAGCCGAGTCTGGATGATCGCCACTCTGAATGCCTTCCCACTCAACGGTGAGCAAGCTTTCGCTACGTTCCTTTCGTCGAACTCGTAAAGAGTTAAAATCATTGTTTTCTTTAATATAATAATAAAATATTTTTCTTTAATTATTGATATTGCAATAAAGAATTTGATTATGCAAAAATAAATTATATTTAAAACTTACGTTTAAAACTATTACTGATTCTAGCGTATAAATTTGATGATTTTGAATAAATGGCGCCTGTTGAGTGAAGGAAATTGAGCAAAACTACGAAAACAATTAACGAAGCGAAATGTTTTGAGAATGGAAATAATTTTCTATAAGTACATCTATCGTCATCTTCTTGTCTTCGACGATATCGTGCCATCCCTTCTAGCGGTTGAGAGCCTGATGAAGAAGGGCTCATACTACACGCTCTAAGCGCTTACGTAAATTTAATCTTTAATACCAATAAAAGTGTATATAAGAATAAGAACATTTTTAGTTAAAAAAATTCTTTAAATATTAATTTTTCAATATTTTAAAACATTAATATTTTGTTTTTTAATAAACTTACAAAAATTAAAAAATAAAATATTATATATTATTAAAAAATTTGAAATTTGGCAATTAATTAAATTGTTTGTTAAATGTTTATTTTCTGGACATTGTTAGGAAGTATTAAGGATAAAAAATATGCGTTTGCTCACTTGTACTTTTTTGAGTACATACAAGAAATTCATGTCTAAACAAGTGGAAAGAAAAAAAACGTATTCCTTTTCTCTGAAAACTTTTTTCTTTTAAAAGCGTGAAATTAATCAGTCTTCACCTTTTGAATTTCACGCAAAAAATATTTTATATAATTTTTTTATGGTTATTTTATCTAGTAATCAATTAAACGTTTTTCTTTTATAACATTTTAGAAGAAACAAATCAAAATAATTTGAGAGATGAAAAAAGTAAAAATTCTCGCACAGCACTCAATAAAAAATTTATTTTTTTCATTGTGCCGTAATTATATAAGAAAATTCAAAATCAATTATCAACATTAAAATGTATGGAAACAATTTTGATATTAAAAAAATGTAAATTAACTTAAGTGGCCTATTAGGTTAAGATGTATATAAATTAAACCTATTAATTATATTTCTGTATACATTATCATTTTAATCAGTTTATGGAGCTATTTATTATAAAAAATAACAAACCAAAATTTATTGTAAATTTTATGTAGTGCCATTCATTTATATCCCGTATTGTGTACAAAGACAATCAGTCTCAAACTCACTTTTGTTAATAAAATAAAATGAAAAATAAAATAAACGCGATTTTAATGTGATTTGTTTTCAATTCCCTAGAAATTCCTTCAAAAACTTTATGGTGCTTAAGTGTTTTTAAATTTATCCTCACGTCTTGCTGAATTAATGACTTCCTACAAAAAAAATCTTTTCAATTTTTGCATTTTCAATAAATTTTTTTCTATAATATTTTGAAAATTTAAAATTGGAATACAAAAACACAAATATGAAACTTACAGACCATCACTTAGGAGTAAAAGTCGACGTAAACTTAAAAAATTGGAAATTTAAGTGTTATTTGGATTGAAGAAAAAATGTGCAGAAAAATAAAATAGCAACGAAGAAAAAGCAACGATTTTGCATTTTAATTTTTTAAAAATACAAAAATTTTAATGATAAAGCTCACTCTTTATTTAAAGGTCACATTAGTACAATTGTACTAGTTAAGTATTGATGCGGCCCATTACGTTTTTTGTAAAATTAAAGTAAAAATATTTTCTGTAAAATAAAAGTAAAAAATGAAACTTAAAATTGGAATACAAAAATAAAAATATTTACTAATAAGAAAGTAAAAATATATTTTAAAAAATATACTAATATATATGTTTACAATATTCTTGAATAACAAAAATGATATATTAGAATTTTTACGTAAATTTTTTTATAAAATTAATTAACTTCAGAATTTTCCGAAACTTAAAAAACGCTTATTTGACGTAATTTTCATGCAAAAAGTATTATTGTTGTAAATATTCTTATGGTACTTTTGAAAATCATTGTACATATAATAAAAATATGATTAAAAAATAAATTAAGACATATGCATACATACCTACACTTACATTTAAAAATAATTGGACATATTAGATGATTCTTGATTTTAAATATTTTCAAACAAAAAATATTTTACAAAATCTAGCAAAATTTTATAAAACATTTTGAGAAAATTTTTTCAAAGAAAATATTTATAAATGGGAATAATAATAATACAGGTAAAACCACATTTTATAAAAAGAAAAGCAAAAAATAAAAAAAATACGCAAAATAAAAAAAATAGTAAAAAATTGACGGTGATGATGTAAAATACATGGTGATTTTAGGACGAATTGATTAAATAAAAACGCACAGAAAGATAAAAAGTGAGAAAATAGAAGAGATCTCGGCTTTGTGCTATCCGATTTCTTTAAATTTTTTTTTGCATGTTTTATTTCACCTACATATTTAATTAATCAAATCATTCAACTATTTGTTTTTTTCTCATCATATTAGCATCAAGTTTACAATTCCAATATTTTCTTAACCATTTCACGCAAAAAGTTTCCAACATTACACTAATTAGTGCAACCATTTACATGTGTATGCATTTTGGATTTTAATATGTTTTCAAGAGTCTGGAACAAAGAAATTTTTCCCGCCGATATTCACACTATTTTAAAAAAAATTCTTAGAAGGACGATAGACCACTGTGAATGTGTTGAAAGTGGCACTGATGCACGTCTGAGACCAAATTACAGTCGAAGAATCTGTGAGTATTGTAGGCAATTTTTAAAAACATATTGAAGCCAAGAGCAATTTTGGAAATGTTGTATTTTATTATTGTTTTATTTAAAGTTTTATTTTTATTTTTTGAGAATGTTAATTATAGTCTGTTGAAATATTTAAAAAATGTAGAGAAAATTTTTGAACTGGTATGTATTTCTCTATTAAATTTTTTTCACACATTTTATGTATAATATGCAATTTACATATAAGTAAATTAGAAATGTTTTATGATCATTAATTTTTATAATTTTATTAAAAATTTTTAACTTAGGTATGGTATTTTCGAATACAAAAAAGTGTCCAAAAAAATATTGATTATTTTAAAAACCGTTAAGAAAGTAAGAAAAAGTCGAGAAATAAAAAAGCAAACCTTCGTGCATTGAAAAGATCAACTTTCATATTAATTTACAAAAAAAATTTTGCGGAAAGAATTTTTATTTTTTTAGCGCAAAAACAATGCATTTTTGCTTATGATTTATGCGATATCAATGCTTTTATATGTATATTTTTGTATACCAATGCACATACATTACCTTTTAAATACACAACATATTTCTCAATCTTTGTTTTGTTATATAGATCCCAATGTAAATAAACAACAAAAAAAAGTTTTAAAATAAAAAATAGTCTAAAAATATTTAAACTATTCAAAATATCGAAAAGAGCAAAAATTATGTAGAAATTCATTAAATAATTTTTTTTTCATTAAAAAGGTATGACTCATGCGCATTACATAAAAGGATGAACAAGAATTCGACAATGCAATTGAAAGGAAAATATCGAAGAAATTATGTTGAGTCAGTTCGAATAATTTATAAGGGAAAATCATCGGGCACACCTTAATGGACTTAAAAAATTATCGAATTTTATTACTCTCTCTATTTCTCGTGAGAAACGAAAAAAAAGAAACCAGTTTGTATTGTAGATCATCAGAATTCAGACCATAATACTGAAACAAAAAATTTTCACTTCCATTAATAGGAATTGTTCATCTTTAAAATTTTTTTTCTTTATCAATATTGTCCAAAATTTTTTACTTTTACACGTTTCATTTAACTCTTAATAAAACATACCTAAATTAATATATCCGCGTATGGTGTGTAAAATGGGAACTTTTTGGAAAATTTAATAAATATATATCAGTTTAACAATGACTTAAACTTATTTTTGTTTGTGTGATAAATCAATAATAAATAAATAAATAAATTTGTGGTTTTTGCTTATGAAAATCAACGAAAAATTAAAAAAAAAACATATTCATTAAAGACCCAATTAAGGATAAAGAAATAATCAAGGCTAGCACCATCGCCAAACCGCACACTTCGAGGCGGCGGTGCGTGTCGCTGATTTCTTTCTCTCTTGATGATTTCCTGCCGTTATCGTTGCGGCGAATCTCGATGGCTGATTTGGTCATAAACTATTGCATTGTGATATAAAATATAAGTGAAACTTTTTCGCGTTATTCTTTAGCGCAAAAGTGCGTCCTCAACTACGAAAAAAATATGATCAAAAGAAAATAATAAAAATGTGAAAATATATGTAAAAATAATGCAAATGCCAAAAAAGTGGTAGGATGGTTGTGGTAATGAACCGAAAAGGATAAATGTGATAAAATTTTTTATATTGGAAAAACGATTTCTAACGATCTATAATTACAAATAAACATTAAATTGTGTGCGTACAAAAAAGAATTAAATCGACCTGTGAGTATTCATAAAGATATCTAAAATGCACCGAATATACACAACCAATTAGAATTTAGCAAACTAATTTATAATTAAAATATTTAAAAATAATGTATATAACTAGTTGAAATGTAAAAAATAAATAAAAGTACCTCGTTTAACTTAAAAATTTTAAAAATTTAAAAATCCTAATAACAATAACTATAAGAAAACAAGAATGTTAAATTTTTTACAATTTTTGGAATTATTGTTACATTTATATCGTTAATCTATTGAAAATTATGACTTTTCAATAAATTAAATATTCGATATTAAATTAAATATTCGAGAATTCTACCGCTATTGAAAATAGTAAAATTTAGCAAAAAAAGTTATCGTCAAAATCTTATAATAATAAATTATATTAAGATTGCAATGAATTGATATTTTTGTCAACGAAAATAGTAACAATTTTAAAAAAGTTGTCTTGAGTAATGCCGACTTGGTTAAAAAAACTAACAATTTATGCATGTGAGTAATCGAACGTTGATTAAATTTTAAAATGATTTATGTATGTAGTACATAATGTAATACATATGCATATTTGTAGTTGTATAACGAATACTATGTAATACCCCGTTTTTACTGTGTAATACTGTCTTTGAAACTGAGCGGAAATATGTAAAAAAGTTTGCTTACGTTAAGCACGTATACGTCATACTCTAGTTCATTTTTGTAAAGAAAATACATTGGATATGGAGAGATAAAATAAAATTGATGGGAAGAAAAACAAACGAAGAAAACCACTTCTCTCATTACCTTTCTCATTTTCAGAGCGCATTTCAACGCCGCGCCGCCGCAATATTGAGCGATTATTTTATTGGGAATGAAAACCTTTTAAACGTAATTTCAATTGTACTGTGAAAGGCTTTCGATTTTTTTCTGATTCCATTAAAAAATGTAAAGATAAAAGTGCAGAAGGGAGAAAGTGTTATGTTTTTATTTAAACAAATAAACATTTATTGTACATTAGTAATCTCGGAATAAATTATTTAAATTATTTAACATTAATTTAAAATAAAAAAATATGAATTAGCTTTAAAAATTTTATTTTTTAACACTAAAGGATGCGTGCATTTTAATTTTCCTCCTTTCACTTTTCCGAAAAGGGCCATCAACGCAACACGCACAAACACTCACACTTATTGAGCGTCGAATGTAACGGATAAAGGATTTGTTTTTTGACACAAAAATACAAATTCTTTTTACAAATAATGCATGAATTAAATAAAAAATAAGTTACGTGAATGAAGATATTTCACACATTTTGCGGGATAATTTTTTGATAAAATGCAATATGTACATCAATTTACATATGTACACACTTAAAAATACAAGTAGCTGAAAGTTTTTTGCTAATTTATTTACGTATAGGTATAATCCACAACGAAAAATGTGTTTAAAAAATTTTTATTTGGAGGTTTGATATATTTGAAAAAAATATACTAGTAGCTTGGCAAGGAATTAACTTCTTTTATAATTTTTTTAAATTTATTTTATTAGTTTAAAGTAATCTACAACTAATAAACATAAAGAACCATTATTGCCAATGAGATCTTGTAATTTTTCTGGATGAATGTGATTAATTCTACGCCAGCCGGAATTCAATTTCCGCTAGCGTAGAATTGAATTTCGAAAGGACTTAGAATCAAAAAATTCGGTCAGATACGTTCTGAAATTTTAGAAAAAATTCGAGTTAATTTCTTAATAATATTTTCAGAAATGATCAACCAACTGATTATTTATTTCTGACTTTTTTCTTCAAATCAATTTAATTTTTAAAGTTTTAATAAATACTTAATAACTTATTTGATTAAATAAATGTAGTTCATAAATCAAATGCATTGTACAGGTGCTCCAAATTGTCGCTGGGATTTGTTTTTGTTATAATTGCATTTGATTCCCAAGACTTTAGAATTTTGTTTAACCTTAAGCTTGTCGATATTGGTTTCGATTCACGAATTTGTTAATCATTTAAACTTTTTTGCCATTTTTTCAAAAAACAAGACATTTTCATTAGAGTGGTTGGCATAAGAATCAACTCATCCTAAGCATTAAGCCTATTTTGGATTATTTTGACTTTTTTTTTAGTTGAAATTGGAGGTAATATTTGTTTTAGAAAGCAATATTTAAGCTATCAAATGAAAAAATACCGAAAATCAATTCGAAAAATTGCGTTAATTTAATTTTACACATTTTTGACCTTTTGAAAAGTGGCAAAAAAGTTTAAATGATTAGCAAATTTGTAAATCAAAACCATTATCGACAAGCTTGGTGTCAAACAAAATCCTAAAACTTGGAAATCAAATGCAAAAAGAAATTTGAAAATCGGTTGCTGAATAAAAAAGTTATAACAAAAACAAATCCCAACGACAATTTGGAGCACCTCGTATAAGAAAAATTTATTTTGAATTAATTTTAATGGATAATGCTGATTAACTAATCAACATATAGGCATGTACGTATAAAATGAAATTTTGTAAGATAGGGATTTCCGCATTTTAAGCATTTTATTTAGTCCCTGCTGTGCTCATTTGAAAAAAGGAAGAAAAAATATGCTAAACATTCATCTACGTGTTTGTAGCTCGTGAAAAACGTTTCATTTTTTCGGTTAAAATAAAAGCACATATTTTTGTTTTAAATAAAGCACAAATGACAAAGTAAAACTTATTTTCGTTTTCTCCATTTTTGATTTTTAGCCAAAAGGTAAAAAAATTTTAATGTGCGCAAAAGCGCAGCAAAAATTTTTTTGTAGAAAAATCCAACAAATGGAAAAAATGAAAAAAGCAAATTGCGTGAATTTGAAAATTTCGTAAGTGAAACGTGTTTTGTGTTTTTTTTTTAATTGAAACATTCGATGTCCTAAACGCTGTACTTTCGACTTTTTTCAAAATTGTACAAATTATATGAAAAAAATCTTAATTTAATATGATGATTTAATGGAAGTTAGCGTAACATATGTATACAAAAAATACTACCAAAAATTTAATTTAAAAATTTTGAAAATAAAAAAATTTTTACATTACTCGTTTCTAAAAGATTATAATAAAAAATTATTTCGATTTGCGTTGTTTTTCTAAATGCAGCCAAAACATGGGCCGTCCGTCTTGAATATAATCATACATTTTCGGTTTTGGCCCAATTGATAAATACCGGCTGGGGTGTTCAACTGTCACAGGATACCATTTGAAATCCATGAATTGCGACTCACTTTTCATTGAAGAGCCATTGGGATCTCTGAGATGAAATAGAAATATGTTTACTGCTGTTTTATAATTTCTTCATTATTTTAAAGTGTGCAGAATAAATTTAACAAAAATTATAAATACCCATATTTGGCAAAATTTGACCAAAGCTTTGTGACAATGTGCATAACTTGCTTGTCCGTATCGGTAAATTCATAGTTTGAAAACATGCGGATATCGAGTAAATAATTAAGGTCCATGCAATGTGTAGCTCCTAAAAAAATTTTCAAATTGTCAAGAAACTCGATTAAAAACTCAAAAAACCTATTAATGGCATATCAGGAAAAAAAGCTTTGGGATTACAATAATCAAAGCTATAAAGATAAATTCCGTTATTATGAAGCCGTAATTGTTTTAGAACATTTCTTTGCACACCAATATTAATAAATGTGTCGGAAGCAAACTAAAAAAAATTTAAAAATTAAGAGAATAATTAAGTATTTGAAAGAACTAGTTAGTAGTTACTTTTTCTTACATTTCTTGAGCCATTACCTTAGTCAGTGCCAAATAAATGGCCTGTTCGTTGTTATAATCAGCTGGTTTAATATAAAGATTAAGTGCTTTCTCTCGTATCTCTAAGAAATTATCGTATTCTAGCTCGGGTATTCGTTCTGCGATTTTTTCTTGGAGTATTTCGATTTTTGATCCCTTTTCCACTTAAATTTTTATAAATAATATGCACATAATACATAAATTTTTTTTAAATTAACTAAGTGTAGATTGAAAACCTAATCCTAAGCCTTCGAATTCGCAAAAGCCAATTAGGCGGTTAAACTTAGGCGCATGCTGACGCAATGTCTCTAGGGGGCGTGGCAAAAAGTTATTGTCAATACGTGGTGCTATGACGCAGGTCATGGCATCGTCCTTGAATTGCTTAATATCGAATTCATTTGCAAATTTTAGCGCATCAACCGCACGCAGTTCACGAATCATCTGCATAAGTTGCATGATATAAGTTTTTTATGACTTATGAGAATAATACCTGTTCGGAAGAAGTTGCAGTAAAAACTCCGATTCTATTAGCAAATTTTCGGCATCGTTCTACAGCCTATTATACATAAAATAGTTATGAATTTTTATTATAGATGTGTATTCATGTATTAGTTAAATAAAAACAAACATCATGATTAATAGCCCAGTCGCAGCTTGAGCATCCAGACATGGGAATAACGCGATGGAATAACTCTTGAATGATAATTAAATTTATATTTTTATATTCGCTTATATATTCAAAACTTTATTACTATTCGAATGCGGGCTTAATGAAAGTAAATCAACAGCAGCTCCGCCGGCACTTTGTCCAAAAATTGTTACGTTATTTTGATCACCGTGAAAGGTACGAATGTTCTCTTGTATCCATTCCAAAGCCAATTTCATATCCCACAGCGCTGCGTTATCGTCACAAGCCGTATCGCCTGTGCTAAAAAATCCGAGAAAACCTAGACGATATTCGATGGTCACAACTACTACCTCACACTCGGCTACCTATATCAAAATTTTTTAATTCATTCAAAAAGAGGAAATAAAAATGTTATACCAAATGTTTTGAAATTCCAATATCTCCATACTTTGGCGCTGAGTCGGAAACAAATCCACCTCCATGAATAAACATCATTACAGGAAAAACATTTTTAGAAAGATTTGTCCATGCAGGTGCAAATACATTCAAATAAAGACAGTCTTCACTAATTAGCGCCTCGAGTTCCGTACGGCGTTCCATTTGCACCGGGCGTGCACGGAATGCTGTAGTATGCAAGATTCCATCCCACGGATCGCACTCTTGGGATTTCTATATTTAAATACCTGTTAATAAAAAAAATCTTTCTATATAATTTTACTTTATTATTGTAACCAATTCATTATATAATATTACCATAAAGCGTAATTCGCCCACAGGTGGTTTTGCAAATGGTATTCCTTGATAAGCATTAACAGGTCGATGAGCGCTTTGGATAATCTTCCGGCCGACGATTTTTCCTTTAGAAATATTAATAGGGTCGGTTAGTTCGCAAGGAGAAATAGTAGATAGCATTTTTCAAAATTCTCGTAAAAATAAATAAACTAAAATTATGGAAAAACAATATTTTTATACCCCAAAAAATGTTAAATAGAAAAATAATAGATAAAATTATGATAACTTGTATAACGGCCTATTTGAACGTACCGCTAGTGTATCTATTTATGTGTTAATTTCGCAATAAATTTTGCGTAGAAAAAATAACCGTCATTTTTGAGATATGATTAAATTTAATATGATTAAATTTAAAAATGTGTCATTATAAAAATCAAGTGATGAAATTCAATGCGTTTTATTTATTTGTTGTTTTAAACTGTTGAAAAGAAACAAAAATATTGACCAAATCTTATAAAGCAATACTTTTCCAAGAAAACTTTTGCCAAAAAACAAAAAAATTTTTTTGATTATTTAGACTTTTGATATAGAGAATTCATTTTTATTATGGACTTTTTATGTATATAGTTGATTGACTAACATACTAATATGCATTTTAAACAATTAACACTTTGCATGAACAATGAGGAAAAAGCAATGCAGTTTCATTATTAAGACTGTCCCATTTTCTAAAACGAGATGTTAAAACAAATGCCGCATAAGTATAAAATATGTAAAATTAACATTAAGAATAAGTTCTCCATCCCAAAAAACATAAAATCACGAAAGAATTGCGCCTTCATTTTAACAACTTTTGTACTTTAAAAATTTTTTAAGAACAAATAGCAATTGATCATCAAAATATGTACATGTACATAATTACTTTTCTGTATTAAAATTTCGATGCAAAAAATAAATATCTAAATAAAATTAATATATTTTTTGCAAATTGAATTATCCACCTAAAAAATAAACGTATGAAAAACGAAATGATTATGATCACTAACGCCGACACAAATAATTTATACCTATATAGTATAAAAAAAATAAAATTTGGAAAAAATCTAAAGTATCAAAATAAAAAATAAAAAATAACAATAAATATAATAATAAAAATAGTTTATACAGAATTTTACGCGCTACAAAATAAAGTGTAACATAATAATACAATATACCAAAAACTGTACTAAAATTTAAATTTAAAAAATGTATGCAAGGACTTTGTGGTCACCCTGTATATTATCTCTAGCGCGGCCCATTTCACATTTTTCTCCAACCTCAAATTTATGCCTTTTTCAATTATTTGTTCTTTAAAACTAATCAATAATCATCAAAAAGGCATTTTTATACAGTATTTATATGTTCGTTCTTATCGCCCGCTTCCCTCAATTTTCAACATAGAGGTGCACACACATACACATTAACGAAAGAGAACAGAAAAATACACTTCTTGTGCTGAGAGAGCAAAAAAAGAAGCGTTTTCTTTTCACCGATTTTTACAGCATTCCACGTTGTGCTGGTATGGCGCAATCGGTTAGGAGTCGGGCTCAAATGATTAATATTTATAGGTTCGACTCCTATTGTGCGCAGGATTGTGTACCCTTAGCTGTCGACATTTTTTCTCCTTTTTAAGTTTTTTTATTAATTATAATAACAATTAAAAAAACTTTTTAAGAAAAAAATGTCATTAGTTGTATTGAGCCTTAAGCTCATATGGAACGCACTTCACTCTTAGCGGCTTTTGATTTACCAACACATTTGCAGGTCCAACGCCATTGTTGGGAATTGAACCTTTGATCCTTTTTCATGTTGGACCGTGGAGAGCGAAGGGAGAGAGAAGGGAAATTGAAAGAGAACTAGGAAATGAGAGGAAATGTTTAATTAAAGAACGAGAAGCGGTGATTAATTGGGTCGGAAACTTATTTTTTTCGCTTATAAAACCGGCATAGCAATCGCGAAAAAGCGGCGATGGGTTTCGTCTTGTGGTCAGAGAAATCAAACACTCGCATATTATTTCGCCCACTTTATTTTTATATTTTTTTTTATTGAAATTGAATTTGAAATGAATTTTTGCATTTATGCCAATGGGTTCATTTTGTGTTACAATTAAAATTGTAAAGTTATACAAAAAATTTTCAAAAAAATGGCAAAAAGTTGGTGCGGTCGGAATCATTGCGTCCGAGATCCAATGCGACTCAATAGCTTGGGCGATGAACCTTTATGCGAGCTGGATCGGCCAGGCAAGCCAACGATGCACGTTAACGCATAACGTGAATGCGGCGAGTGGCGAAGAATGAAGAAGTCAAGCACATCTTTCTCATTCGGAAGACGACTCTGGACGTACCGAGCCCCCATTAAGAGAAGCCCACTCCGAAGAGTTAACCGAAATTGAACCGGAGGGGCCCACGTGAACACAAACACGGGACCAATCGCGATGCGCGAGAGGTTTATCTTTAGCTTGCCAGAGTTATACACACACAACTGACTAATTGATTTGGTTGGGGAGCTAATCCAATAAGCATTTCTTTTTTCTCTCTTCTATAATTTTCTCTTCTTTTTTCTAATATTTTTTCCGATTTCTTTCGTAATTCTTCTTCTTATTCTCTTTCCCATCCTTTTTTCCTCTCTTTTGTATTGAGAGTAAGGTCGGATAACATTTTTCAAATTAATTTATTATTGTTTTTCTTTCAATTTTTCTCTTCTCTTTTCTATCTTTATCTCTTTTACTTTCCACTCCTTACCGAGTCCTATGTTTCTCAGGAACCCATTTGCTTCTATAAAAGACTTATTCCACTTTATGAAGCCTCCAGCTTCTTGCTAGGGTTATTCCCTCCGCGTCTCTGTTTCCACAATGGACCGCCACGCAGGCCTCAAGATGCTTGCGGAAATTTTAGACGATGGATTTCGAAGATTTCGTCCCACGCTTTCTGTAGAGCGTGCTTTAAAGATTCAATTGAGCCGTGGTTTGTAGCGCAGGCTAGAATGGACTAAATCGCGAAATCCATCGGGTTTAAGTCGGGCGAGTTAGGCGGCCACAAACTCTTGTCCCATAGATCGATATTTTGCATTTTGCAAAAATTGATGGTGGAGCGCGCTGAATGTGCCTGCGCCCAATCCTGTTGAAGAGTCCATCGCCTGTTTTTAAAATGTTGTTGGCTCCAGGGGACTAAGACGTCCCTCAAAATGCGTGATTTTGACCTCGCGCTCGAAGAGCGGCGTCTTGCCATTTTCACAAATGCCCGCCCACACCATGATGGACTTCGGAAACTGGCGACGCTGGACCGGGTTCTTTTCAAAAAATTCATTGTTAATTTGATAGAGCAGAAAATTCCGTACAAAACCTGTCAAATTTCGAAGAAGCTGGCGGTCGTTCTAAAGATTAACTGAACGCTGAATTGTAAACAATTTTTCGTTGGTGAACAAAATCGACCGAAATGTCTTTTTCCAAAGGATGCTAGGAATTTTCGAGTCGCACGCGTTTCATACGATCATCCAAGTAATGACCCATTGTCAGCTTATAGCTACGAAGCTTTAGCTTGATTCGGGCCATTTTTCGGATCGATTCGCGCCCAATCTTCATTGCTTTAGCTAATTTTCTCAACGACTTACCGGAATTTCGATGAATTCGGCAGCGCAACTTGTTTACGTTCTCAGGAGTCGTAACGGTACTCGGTCTTCCGCTGCGGCGTCTTTCAGCGGTCGTACAACTTCTTGTAACGCTTAATGGCGTAATAGACGGTTTGTCTGGAAATTCACAGGTCCTTTGCGATGTTTGGTGCTGCTTTTCCCGTATTGAACAGTTGAGCGACCGCAATTCGCTTGTTTTTCGAACTCATTTTTTCGAAAAGTAAAATCGATAGCGAAATACAAATAAACATAGTTTGTACAGAATTTTAACCGCTACAAAATAGAGTGTAACATAATATACCAAAAACTCTGCTAAAATATAAATTGAAAAAATTTGTCAAAGGACTTTGTGGTCACCCTGTAATAAATGTATTAATGTATTGTAATAAATGTATTGTTCAAATTTGTAAGTAATGATTTATATCATTCAAATATTATTGTACAAAATAGTGAAAGTTTGTAAAGACCGGCTATAACAGTTGAAAGAACTAAAAATATATCTTAAAAAAATAAATAGCTAATTATTTATTATTTATCAGTTGCTATATAGCAAGCTCAACTTGTTGAACTTGCTGCTACTCGATGCTGGGCACCTCATCCATATATTTTGTTCGACGGCATTTTTCTTCAAATTTAATCCAAAACATGGGACGGCCTTCTTGGAAATTGTCTCGCATTTTTGGATTCGGTCCAATAGAGAGATATCGACTTGGATGTTCGGCTGTAACCGGTAGCCATTTAAAATCTTTAAACTGCGATTCAAGCACTGCCGACGAACCGTTAGGATCACTGAATATGTTAGAAATTTTAATAGGTAGTTATAAAATTTATAAATAAGCCTTCAGATTACCCATATTTGGCAAAGTTGGTCCAAAGTTTCGTAAGAATGCGCAAAACCTTCATATCTTTTTCGTTAAACTTATATTTTACAAACATAAAAATGTATAATAAATAATTTAAGTCCAAACAATGGGTGGCACCTAAATATAAAATTAAAAATTATTTAGCTTTAGACTACTTTTTTATAAAAATTTTTTAAAATTATTTTATACTATTATCATTTATGATGAGAAACAAAAACCTTTCATCGGTTTATCGGGAAATAATGACTCGGGATTGTAGTAATCAAAACTGTAGAGGTAGGTTTCTTCATTATTAACACGAAGTTGTTCGAGTACATTCTTTTGTACCGAAATACCCATAAATGTGTCAGATTTACACTAAATTATATTATTAATAATTACCCTAATTTCGCGTATATAAGGACGGGTGTTTTGAGCCAAATTTAAATTGGCGCCAATGAGTTCATTCTGTTGTATATGATCCATTGGGGTTCAAATTTTGTGCCCACTTTTATAAAATTGAAACGAAGGCGGGCACAAAATTTCGACCTCAACAGATCCAATACAACAGAATTAACTCATCGGCGCCAATTTAAATTTGGCTCAAAACACCCGACTTTGTAAATTATAAATTAGAGTAATAGATATTGGATTGGCAACTATGTCTTCCGACAAAAATTTAAAAAGCTTAGAATTTTTCGAAAAAAAATTTGAAAATACATAATGTATTAAGCTGGTAAGAAAGTCTCTGAACAAAATTTTGAAAACTCCAGATTTTTCTGGAAAAAAATCGAAATATTTTGTGTATGCGAGAATCCTTTAGAACATTCTGGAAGTTTTCATTGAATGAGTTTATAAAGACCCTTTGGCACTACAGTGCATAATTGGCTTGCCCCTCGCCCAGCCTCATCGAAAATAATTTCTTGAGGATCTAGTGACCGGAGATGAGAGCTGGATAGTCTACGATAACAATACACGACAGGCCGTTAATAAGGGATTGGTGGACTTGTATAATACAATATATAAATGCTATATCTTTATACAATATATAATACAATATATAAATGCTATAGGATTTATTAGTCCATACATATTTAGAATAAATTTTTTTCAAATACCTCGACCCAAGCTCGTACAACAGCATCGCGATTACGATATTCATCTGGACTAATATAAAAGTTGAGGGCCTTTTTTCTTAGTTCGACAAAATTACTGTGATTGGCTTCGGGAATAAGTCGTGCAATCATAGCAATTAGTTCACCCAACTTCAAATCGTTGCTAGCTAAAATAAAATCTATTAATAAATTAAAGAATACAATATTAAATTCAATACTACTTACCGTACATAATCCCCTCATATTTGCAAAGTCCGATAAGGCGTTTCATTTTTGGTGCCTCTTCGCGTAGTTGCGCGATGGGTCGCGGCAAAATTGAGCGACCTATGCGCGGTACAATTGGACTCTCCTCTTCCTCTTCGTTAACATCATCAAATCCGACCGCAAATTTTTTGGCTGGAACATCTTGAAGTTTCGCTATTCGCTAAAATTTTTTATGCATTGAGCGTTTTTGTTTTATTATCACTAGAAATATTTACCCTTTCTGTATTTACCGCGTTCACACCGACTTTATTAGCCATTAAGCGACATTTTTCGATCGCCTAAAAATAAAATGAAAGCAGGTAACTTTTTTTATCAATTAATCAATAATTAAAATAAAATATTAGGTTGTCGCATAATTGACCCGCCAATTTTTTAAAAATGTTTACCTTTATTTTTCTAACAAAAGAATACAACAAAATTAAATTAAATATGAACCATTATTATCTACAACTAATTGCCATTTCATCGGCAATTTCAAAATTCCTCTAGAGTAGAAATCTGGCGAACGGGACACGAAGAAATGTTCGAGGTCATTTTTTAGGTGGGTCTCGTCGTTGAAGCGTCTCTCCCGCAAGTGATCGCTTAGCGCCAGGAACAAATGATAATCCGTCGGAGCAAGGTCCGGCGAATACGGAGGATGGGGTAGAATTGTCCAGCCAAGCTCTTTGATCTTTTGGCAAGTAATCTTCGCGACATGTGGTCGAGCGTTGTCGTGGAGAAAAAAAACTTTGTCTTGTTTTCCGCGAAGTTGTTCGGCAACCCGATCCAATTGAGCGCAGTAGTAATCGGCAGTAAGTGTCAGTCCTTTTGGCAAAAGCTCCCAGTGCACAATTCCTTTTACGTTCCACCAAACCGAAATCATAACCTTTGTTGGGTGTAAGTCGGCTTTCGGAGTCGGTACGCCGTGCTCGCGTTTGTTGAGCCATTGACGCTTGCGTGTATAGTTGGCATAGAACACCCACTTCTCATCGCCAGTGATGACATTCTTAAGCCAATCGAATGTACGTTTAAAAGTGAGAAGTTGCGCACATGCATTGACTCTTGTTTTAGCCTGTAGATTTGACAATTCGTGTGGTATCCATACTCCGAGTTTTGACACTTTTCCAAGACGATGTAGGTGTCGAGCGATGGTACTATGATCGCGTCCTATTAGCTCTTCCAGATCACGTAGCGATCGTCGTGGGTCCTGTTCTACTAGTTCCAGAAGACGAGATTCATCCAACTCTACTGGGCGACCAGCATGAGTTGAAACATGAATATTGAAGTCCCCTTTGCTGAACTTTCGGAACCATTTTTTTGCTGTGTCGTAAGAGACTGAACCTTCACCCATCAGGTTGCATATATTCCGTACCGCTTCACTTGCGTTAGGCTTCCGTCGAAACTCGTAAAGCAAAAGGGTCCGAACTTGATAATGATCTAGCTCAATTTTATCTGTCATAACTAAGCCGAATTCCGAATTCTAAAGTACTATTGAAAGCACAAATGTGTAGCCTTTATATAGCTTTTAAAAAGAAATTTCCGGAACTTTCCAGAAAATTACAAAAATAAATTTAAAAATTGGCGGGTCAATTATGCGACAACCTAATAAAATTAATAAAGATGAAAATAACTTGCATTGTTAGTGAGAGCCCATCCACAATCCGCATTTCCAGACATAGGAATTACTCGTTGGAAAAGTCCTAAAATATTATTTTATTTCTAAATACATATCTATACCTATGTTTATCTAAATTTAATCAACAAACCACGTGCTTCGGGGCTCACAGAAAGCATATCAACAGCACATCCACCAGCGCTCTGCCCAAAAAGTGTTACATTGTTAGGATCTCCGCGAAAGGCTTGGATGTTTTCTTTTACCCAACGAAGCGCCATTATCATATCCCACAAGCCAACATTGTCATCGCATGTTGAATCTCCGGTGCTGAAAAAGCCCAGAAAACCCAATCTGTACTCTACGGTCACGACCACTGTTTCGCATTCAGCAACCTGCAACAAAACGCTTTTTTTTCTAATAAATTACATAAAAAAATAAATTAAGGACATACCAAATATTTGCAGATTCCGATATCGCCATATTTCACAACGGAATCAAAAACAAATCCGCCACCATGTATAAATACCATCACCGGAAAAAGTTGGTCAGATTCAGGGTTCCATGCGGGCGTGAATACGTTCAATTGCAGGCAGTCCTCACTTTGTGGCGGCAGAGTATATTGATCCGTGGGCGATTCGTCCTTTTGAATGGGACGAGCCTTGAATTTTGTAGTTTTCAATGCGTGCATCCATGGGATTGGCGGCTTTGAGTTCTAAATAATTTATCCTATTATAGTTAAATTTTTCAATTGCATATTTATTATATTTATTTCCTTTAGATAAATTATTTATTACTGAAAAATTATTTTTATTGAAAAGCTGAGTAAGATTTAAGGACTTAGAACCCAAATACTTAAATGAAACATGTTTAAAAAATAATTACCAAAAAAGATAATTACCAATTATTTTTTAAACATGTTTCATTTAAGTATTTAAACTCATAAGTCCGCTACAATGTAGTAGTGGCTACATTTTTAAATTATTCATCCAAACTTCTTATAAAATAATTTATGAATAAAAAATGTAAAAAATTGTTTATTCTTGTAAATTTAGATTCGTAAATTTTAGTTTTAATTTATTTAGTGTTGTTCCCGATTAAGATTTTATATTTTTTTTCTGAAACTTGCCTTAAATCGAAGATTCTTGATTGGTGCCTGAGCATATGGTATGCCTTGAAAGGCATTCACTTGTCGATCACCTTTATGAATTATTCGTCGACCGATTACTTTACCGTATTTTGTAATTACGGGTTTCGTTAAAGGGTCGTTCTCCGGCCCTACACCCAAATCAACAACACTCTCTGTTGTCATGCTTCCAGTTCAAAAACAAATATAATCAAATTTGATTTTAATAATAAAAAATGAATGATTTAACTTTGAAACCAACTATTTATATGTTATTGACCTATCTATTATGTTAATTGTTATGAATTTGTTTTAAAAATACCCAGAACAAAGATAAATACCCTTATTTACTTCACCGATAAAAGAGGTTACTTCATCTTTGTTTTATTGCCATGTCAATTGTTATATTTGTTTTTAAAAATACAGACGCGGAACCGAAATAGCCATATTTTTATTATCTATTTTGATAGCGAACTTGTCTTTGGTCGGACGATTGATTGAATTGGTTGAATGGAGGTTTTAATCGACCGTTCGGCCAGTCCATTGTTCTAATAGTCGGGTCGGGAGTTCGACTTTGTGATAACAAAGCAATAAAAAATATCATTAATACAATTAAGCTATAAAAAATGGAACATATTAAACAAATAACGCTGATAATAATAGAGAAAAGGAAAAAAGAAAGAGAGTTATTTTTGTTTTGTTTTTATGTTTTACATTTTATGGTTAAATTTTTTTTAAGCCAGACAATTTTTTAATACAAATTTTTAGATAAAATTCTTTCTTTAATTACCGGATTGATTTACTTAAAAATTTTTTTAATTATTGTGTGAACTGTTGTTTTTTTTTAAATTGTTTATCCTTATTGATTTCATTTAAAAATTTATTTCCAAAAAATAAAAATTAAGTACCAAGGTATAATATATTCACATATTTAAATTAATACAATATTTAAAATATGTAGAGAGCCCGAAAGAGAGCGAAGGGAGAGAGAAGGGAAATTGGAAGAGAAATAGGAAATGAAAGGAATTGTCCATTTAGAGAACTGGGTTGAGCGCGGCCCATTTCACATTTTTCCCCAACCTCAAATTTATGCCTTTTTCAATTATTTGTCTTTAAAACTAATCAAAAATCATCAAAAAGGCAATTTTATACAGTATTTATATGTTCGTTCTTATCGCCCGCTTCCCTCAATTTTCAAAATAGAGGCGCACACACATATACATTAACGAAAGTTACATTAACTTTTTAAATACTTTATTAATTATACACTCCTGCCCAAAATGATAGCCGAATTTGAAAATATAGCACAACTCGAGTTTTAATTGGCCGTTTTTTATAAAATTTTGCACGAACATGCCTTTCTCGATTATAAATCATAATCTTAAAACAATTTTACAATTTTCGAAATTTTACCCGCCTGTTTTACTGTATTTACTGTATTTTGAATTTGTATCTGTGCTCAAAATGATAGCCGAGTTTTATATTTTCGTTAGTTCCTAGGCATTTAATGAGTTTTATGTGATTTTTTTTGTCATTTTTGAGCTTTATCAATGTTTTGCTTTATATTTGTAGTTATGGGCAGAGGAAAAGCGCTCACCGAATTTGAAAAAAGGCAAATTGTCGCACTGCACGCTGAAAACTGGAGTTATCATCGAATAGCAGCGCATGTCGGGCGTTCGGACAAAGTTGTGTGCAATTTTTTGTCGGATCCGGCTTCTTATGGAACTGCAAAATCAAGTGGTCGCCCTAAGTCCACTAACGCACGACAACGACGACGAATAATTGCGGCTGCATCGAACTCGACTGTCACCTCTGCTCAGATTGTGTCTGATTTGAGTCTCGGATGCAGTCCGCAAACTGTTCGCCGTGTTCTACATGAGAGTAAAGTTATCGTGCGCTCTAAAATGATTAAGTGTCCGTGTCTAACTAATGCCCACAAGGTTGCTCGCCTTCAGTTTGCAGAAAAAAAGCTTGTGCAGCAAATCGACTGGTCAAAGGTTATTTTGCCGGGGTATGAAGTATGCCAGTGAACTAATTTAACGTTTATAGATTGTCTGGTCCGATGAGAAAAAGTTCAATCTTGATGGGCCGGACGGTTTCTCGGGCTACTGGCATGATTTACGTAAGGAGCCCATCTACTTCTCAAAGCGCAACTTTGGAGGTGGCACGCTGATGGTCTGGGGAGCTTTCGAAGCTTCTGGTACTCTTCCTCTTGAGCAAAATGAACAGCGAAGAGTATCAGCACGTGCTCGACGAACATTTGACTCGACGAACATCAAAATACAGTAAATACAGTAAAACAGGCGGGTAAAATTTCGAAAATTGTAAAATTGTTTTAAGATTATGATTTATAATCGAGAAAGGCATGTTCGTGCAAAATTTTATAAAAAACGGCCAATTAAAACTCGAGTTGTGCTATATTTTCAAATTCGGCTATCATTTTGGGCAGGAGTGTAATAACTATTAAAAAAACTTTTTAAAGGAAAAAATGTCGCTAGCTGTTTAGTTCTAACGCTCATATGGAACGCGCTTTACCCGCACAGCGGCTTTTGATTTACCAACACAGTTGCAGGTCCAATACCATTGACGGGAATTGAACCTTTGATCCTTTTTCATGTTGGACCGTCGAGAGCGAAGGGAATGTGAAAGAGAACTAGGAAATGCGATGAATTGTTTAATCAAAGAACGGGAAGCGGTGGTTAATTGGGTCCGAAACTTATTTTTTCGCTTATACAACCGGCATAGCATTCGCGAAAAAGCGGCGATGGGTTTCGTCCTGTGGTCAGAGAAATCAAACACTCGCGTGCTATTTCGCCCATTTTATTTTATTTTTATATTTTTTTATTGAAATTGAATTTGAAATGAATTTTTGCATTTATGCCAATGGGTTCATTTTGTGTTACAATTAAAATTGTAAAGTTATACAAAAAAATTTCAAAAAAATGGCAAAAAGTTGGTGCGGTCGGAATCATTGCGTCCGAGATCCAATGCGACTCAATAGCTTGGGCGATGAACCTTTATGCGAGCTGGATCGGCCAGGCAAGCCAACGATGCACGTTAACGCATAACGTGAATGCGGCGAGTGGCGAAGAATGAAGAAGTCAAGCACATCTTTCTCATTCGGAAGACGACTCTGGACGTACCGAGCCCCCACTAAGAGAAGCCCACTCCGAAGAGTTAACCGGAATTGAACCGGAGGGGCCCACGTGAACCACAAACACGGGACCAATCACAATGCGCGAGAGGTTTAACTTCAGCTTGCCAGAGTTATACACACACAACTGACTAATTGATTGGGTTGGAGGGCTTATCCAATTAGCATTTCTTTTTTCTCTCTTCTATAATTTTCTAAAAATTGATGGTGGAGTGCGCTGAATGTGCCGGCGCCCAGTCTTGTTGAAGAGCTTGTCTTTCGAACTCATTTTTTCGAAAAGTAAAATCGATAGCGAAAAACAAATAAACATAGTTTATACAGAATTTTACGTGCTACAAAATAGAGTGTAACATAATGATACAATATACCAAAAACTGTACTAAAATTTAAATTGAAAAAATGTGTGCGAGGACTTTGTGGTCACCCTGTATACTATCTCTAGTGTGGCCTATTTCACATTTTTCCCCAACCTCAAATTTATGCCTTTTTCAATTATTTGTTCTTTAAAACTAATCAAAAATCATCAAAAAGACAATTTTATACAGTATTTATATGTTCGTTCTTATCGCCCGCTTCCCTCAATTTTCAAAATAGAGGCGCACACACATATACATTAACGAAAGAGAACAGAAAAATACACTTGTGCTGAGAGAACAAAAAAAAAGAGAAGCGTTTTCTTTTCACTGATTTTTACAGCATTCAACGTTGTGGCGGCATGGCGCAATCGGTTAGGAGTCGGGCTTAATATGATAGGTTCGGCTCCCATTGTGCGCATATTAGTCTTTACCCTACGGCTGTCGACATTTTTTTTCCTTTTCAAATACTTTATTAATTATAATAACTATTAAAAAAACTTTTTAAAGAAAAAAATGTCGCTAGCTGTTTAGTCTATACTCTCATATGAAACGCACTTTACCCGGGCAGCGGTAAAGTGCGTAATAAAAATTTTGAAATTTTTAATAAAAATTTTAATTTAAGTGGGTATACCTTGTAATTCCTTTTTACAATTATTAAACGAAATTTGAAAACATTTGCCAGTTCTCTGCCTCGCGGACTGGAACATGAAATCAGCGAGGGCGGGAGCAACATTAGCCTCGGTCAGAAGCAATTGATCTGCTTAGCAAGAGCACTTTTACGGCGCTCCAAGATTCTCGTATTAGACGAAGCGACTGCAGCTGTCGATTTGACAACAGATGCGCTCATTCAGGAAACAATACGCCGCGAGTTTCTCAAATCAACAGTGATGACCATCGCTCACCGATTGAATACGATTATTGACTATAACCGGGTGATGGTCCTTGAAAAGGGCGAAATTCGAGAATTCGACGCACCACAAACTCTGCTGACTAGAGATGGTTCCGTTTTCGCTGCGATGGCTGCGGATGCAAAGCTAAACGAAGCAAAATCTTCATAAAGAAAATGCAGTTTTTTTCTTGTTTTATCAAGAAATCTTGAGAGAAAAGCCTCAGTCTGGAAGACATTTTCTGATTACCCTAGTTTATCGTGTATAAGGCGAGGCCGTTTGAGTTATAAAACCGGCATAGCAATCGCGAAAAAGCGGCGATGGGTTTCGTCCTGTGGTCAGAGAAATCAAACACTCGCATGCTATTTCGCCCATTTTATTTTATTTTTATATTTTTTTATTGAAATTGATTTTTTAAGATTAATTATCGTGTGAACGGTTGTTTTTTAAATTGTTTATCCTTTCATTTAAAAATTTATTTCCAAAAAATAAAAATTAAATATAATATATTCCCATATTTAAATTAATACAATATTTAAAATATATATTAAAATATGTGGAGAGCCCGAAAATTAAGAATGTATTATTATATTTTGAACTTGGTTCTTTTTACATTAAATTTGATCCGATGGACTTGAAACTTTTGCTATAAGTTCCTCTTACATACACTATTACTCTATAAATTTGAACCTGATCGATTGGATAGGAGCCGAGTTATAAAACTTCAAAAAACGAAAAAATGCGAAAATTTATCTTTTTTGCCGTTTTTTGAGGTTTCATAACTCGGCTCCTATCCAATCGATCAGGTTCAAATTCATGGAGTGTAATAGTGTAGGCGAGGGGAGCTCATAGCAAAAGTTTCAAGTCCATCGGATCACTCTCCGAAAAAAACGCTCAGCCATACACACTTTTTTCGTTGCATTTTCCTCTATAAAAATGCTAAAAATGAAAATTTTAAAAATCGCTGAAAAACGTGCCCCACAAATCGGGTACGCCCTATAGAATGCAAAATATCCCACGTTTCTATTTATCGTAGGAAAAAAATTTTTTACGGATGGGTAAAAAATTTTGCCTCAACCTAATATTTTTAACTTGGTTCTTTTTACATTATAATATGAAGTAAAATGTAAAATAAGTCTTTTTCTTCATGCTTTTGAATGTTGTAATTAAAATTTAAAAAATTATTAAGAATAAACTTATAAACCCAAATTCTTGAAAACGTAAAAAAGAAAAGGTGAATACATAGTTTCGAAATTGTAAAATTATATATACTTTGTATTGAAATGGATTTCTTAAGATAAACAAATTTGTATTAAAATATGTAGAAAAGAAATTATGGCTCGTTCTGCAGGGTTATTTTATCTCGTCAACGTCGGCAACTGCGACAAGAGTACTAAGACTTGTTTGACTATTCTCCCGAGAACTTCGCTCGAGTTTTTCGTCCTTTAAGCAGTACGCAGGCAGATACCTGTAAGATACTTGTACATATGACAAAAATTTCAGCTTAATGACTGGTTCCAATATATTTTTTTCATTAATACTAAAATTTGCAAAATATTTTACAATACAAAATCAACAGTTTAAGCTATAAACCTTCGACGGCCGTTCTCATCAATAGTGAGCAACGCCGGATTCGGATGCGTGGATGAGCATGAGCCGAGCGAGGTGTAACCTCGATCATAAATACGACAATAGGGTATGCAAAGACCGCGAATCGCGCTCCATACTTCCATATAAGTCCAGTCCAACACCGGACAAACCTTTAAAATTTCATGATTAACTTAAAAAGTACCTAATAGTGCACACAAATGGAATAAAATTATTAGAGGTAAATTAGATTAATTAATTGGAATACTTCGTTAGCGTTAAACAACTTATATTTGCATATAATAATTATGTTTTTTAGAGGTAAATTAGATTAATTGGAATACTTCGTTAGCGTTAAACAACTCTTCTTTATATTTGCATATAATAATTATGTTTTTTAGAGGTAAATTAGATTAATTAATTGGAATACTTCGTTAGCGTTAAACAACTTATATTTGCATATAATAATTATGTTATGCTTTTAAATTGGCCTCTAAAGTAATGGCCAACCCGAAAGAATCGCGGCCAGTCGGCATCCGTCCACTCGCAGCGCGACGCCATAAATTGACCGTTGGGATCGGCACGCCGACTGCCCATCAGCACGGCGACAATGTCGGGATGATCGTGCTTGAGGTGCGCAAGACCAGTGCGTAATGAAGCGTTAACGCGCATCATTTTCAAATTATATCTGTAAAGCATTGAAGGATTAAAAATGATGCACTAGGCGAAACGAACTTTTTCGAAATTTCGTCCACAAAATCGCAAACTTCCGGGAACTCATCGTTGTTAAGCACCTGAAAGCAGCGAATAGGCGTATCAAGGCCAAATCGTCTAAAATAACAAAAATTAATTCAAATTTTTACATTTTATCTAACATTAAATGTAAGAAATTATTGTTTATTTAAAAAAAAAACCTATTCACACAACATCGAAATAAATGCAAGAGAATGGTGCAGTCCTTGCCACCGTTAAACGAGAGTGCAATTTTGCCGAGACTAAAAAGTGTTAGATTATTTTTTTCACAGTTTGCCCGCTAAATGTTCAATAAAACGGGACGAACCCGTATGTGTCAAGTGTTTCATCAATAGTATTTAGCGCGTCATCGATTTTCGCCTGAAATTCTGGCGATTGTTTTGCGCGAAAAGCGGCCAATTTATTCGGTGCGTCACGCCACGGTGTCTCGTCAAAGTCCACCAAATAATCTAGAAAAAGAAGTTTGAGAAACTTTTTTGCCAAGCATTTTTAACGTGCGTATTGAATATAATAATTCGCGTGCATAATTTACCGGGTGTTTCGAGCCAAATTTAAATTCGCGCCAATGAGTTCATTCTGTTCGTATTGGATCCAAGCGAGTCCAAATTTTGTGCCCACTTTTATGAAACTGAAGCGAAGACGGGCACAAAATTTCGACTCGCTTGAATCCAATACACCAAAATAAACTCATTGGCGCCAATTTAAATTTGGCTCAAAACACCCGCGGCTTATACACGCGAAATTAGGGTAATTGAGCATTTTTCTCATTAGGGTAAATCTTTTAATACAATTTTTGTTAAATTTTTTGGCGTTTTATGCTAAATTAAAACATAATTATTGGCTTGAGGGAAAACAAAATTTGGACTCGCTTAAATCCATTTGGATTCAAATGGATTTATTTGGACCCTTTTGGATCCATTTGGACCCCCTTGGATTTGAGTCTAAATTTTGTGCCCACTTTTATGAAACCGAGACAAAGGCGGGCACAAAATTTGGGCCCAAATGGATTCGATATAACAGAATGAACTCAATGGCACGAATTTAAATTTGACTCAAATCACCCGGCCTTATACACGCGAAATTAGGGTACAAAAAAAGAGGCAAACCTCTAAAGGCACTCGAAAGTTTTCCATGAACAACAGCACCTTCACCATGGGATTCGCTCTCGACGATCAATTTCGTTTTGAAATAGCTAAAGGATATAAGAATAAAAAGTGTTGAAGATAATAAATAGATTAAATAAGCCCCCACTTATTGTCCATAATGGGATAAGAGCCGATGGAAACGCCTCTATCAGAGTAATCACTGGCAATTTTACTCAATTTTCGCTCAAGATGAATTTCGTTCTTTTCGAGGAATAAAGTGCGCGAAAAGAAAGGATTATTCTCGGGAAAAAGATAATTCTATAAATTAAAAGCAAAAATTAGTAATACAAAAATAACAACTATGTAATATATTCAAAAGAAAAAGGAAACATCTTTAAAATTAAAAAAAAACTGTCAAATTTAATTAAAAAGTAAAAAAAAGTTATCAGAAAAACGAATTCGGTCCCAAAAATTAAGCTATTCTGTAAAATAAAATATTACAAAAAAGATTGTGAAATATAGAAACCTCGAGGTATTCAAAGTTTCGCTCGCAAAACGTCGGCACGCCCGGTAGTGAAATGACGTTGCGCACGCGAAACGACGGGAAAACGGCCTGGGAATCGTCGGATTTTTCCGCGGCCTTTTCGTCGGTTGCCCCAGACGAGGAGGACGAGGATTTGGATGAAGCGGAAATAATTGTATTTTTTTGTGTCGGCCGTTCGTCCGAATTATTGACGCAATCTGACGGCCAGATCAGCTTTGCACTTTGGGGAATCTAAAATAATAAATTGAGCAATTATTCTCATAATAATTAGTTGAAAATCATACGAAAAAATATATGGACATCAGAGAAAAAATAGTAAATTATTAAATTTAATTTGGTTATTACTTTAAAAATCACTTTTACATTGTAATAAAGAATATTTCCAAAGATTTCTTTCTATTTAAAAATGTGTATATGTCTAGCTGATAAACACAAAAAAAAAACGCAATAAAGAAATTGTCTGCGCGTATTTTTTATTCAAAATGAATGCAGATTTAAAAAACTCGGAGAGATTAATTTGAGAAAGAAAAGAAAATTTGCAACATTAGAGAAAAAATAGTAAATTATTAAATTTAATTTGGTTATTACTTTAAAAATCACTTTTAAAAAATTAATTTTTTTATTAATTTTAAAAAAATAAATTTTAAAAAATCACGAAAAAATTAATTGGAAAATACCAACACTACAAAATTTTTTAACAGCCTCATCAACATCCGAGATTCGACTCTTGTGAAGAAACTGATCAACCACGTGTTTAAGCTCCAAGTTTAGTGTTAGCTCTTCTCCAAACGCTTGAGCGATTCCTGAAAAATTGAGTGGAATATTTAAACAAAAAAAACGATAAAAAAAATTATTTTTTAATTAATTAAAAACCGGCAAATGTGCGATCGTCATGCGTGGGACCGATGCCTCCAGTTGTAAATACAATATCGAATCGATTACTAAACTCAGATATTTCCGCTGCAATCTCATCGACAAGATCGCTGACGACCGAAATCTGTAACATAAAACAAATTATTGATGGTTTATACCTTTTAAAAGCAAAATTAATGTTTACGAAAGGAAAACATAATAATTGAATAAAATTTAAAATAATATATACCTAGTTGTAGTGGAAATAATATTTTAATTACCCTAATTTCGCGTGTATAAGGCCGGGTGTTTTGAGCCAAATTTAAATTCGCGCCAATGAGTTCATTCTGTTCGTATCGGATCCGTTGGGGGTCCAAATTTTGTGCCCGCCTTTTTCTCGGTTTCATAAAAGTGAGCACAAAATTCGGACTCGCTTGAATCCGATACGAACAGAATGAATTCATTGGCGCCAATTTAAATTTGGCTCAAAACACCCGGCCTTATACAAGCGAAATTAGGGTATCGAAATCCTTATAGTATTTTAATATAATACCTTTCTCACGTAAACGCCGCGCGCGTGTAAACGGCGGCACATAAAATTCGAGTTCACGTCGAGAGTGGAGCCCTTTAATATTTCGTCGCCAATCACTATAAAATATAGAAATTGTTCTTAAAAAATTCCAAATTAAAATATTTTCCCACAAAAATCTATTAAAAATTTATTCGTTTTGATTAGACAAATGCAGAATGAATTATTATTTGCATTTGTCTTAAAAGAATACCGTAAATCCTCTAATTGCTCCCCCTCTAATAACTCCCCCTCTAATAAGTCCCCCCTGGAGGGTGATTGAAAAATAACTCCCCCCTCTAATAACTCCCCCCTTAAAAAAGTGCTTGGGGGACCAAGCTATTTTTTTCCAATAAAAAATTTTTAATGTTTTTTTTGTTAAATTTTTTTCTAAACAAATTTTCAATAAGAAAATTTGAAAAAAATTTGTCTTGTCACGAAAAGAAATTGTTTTATTTTTTGCTAATTATAATTTTCTTTAATTTCTTGTTAATTTTCTTTAATTTCTTTTTTCTTGTTAACTTTGTATTTAGCCACTTTCTGATTTTAGCATACCGACATGGATCTTTTAGAAAATTATTGTAGCTCTGATGAGGAACAGGAGGAAGTTAAGACGCCAAGAAAATTAAAGTCTTATACAACAGAATTTAAACTAAAAGTGATTAAACATGCCCAGGAATTCTCAAACCATTCGGCCAGCAGTAGTTTTGGAGTCGATCGAAAAACGGTTCGTTTATGGAAAAACCAAGAAGGATCATTAAATCGCATCAAGTAATTTTGCATTCTATCAATTGTCAAGTTTTGTTTTTTTATAATTGTTTTAGAACGGCATCGCTAATTGGCAAATTTAAAAAGAGACTTTGTGGAGGTGGCCGTCCGATAAAATTCAAAGACCTTGATGATCAGCTCGCTATTTGGATTCGGGAACGTCGATCTAAAAAACTTCGTGTGTCTCGTAGTATTATTCAATCACACGCAAAAATTTGTTTTCATGCAGAAGAAGATGTCGAAAAATTTAAAGTAACAATTGGAAATGTTTAGTAATTTATATGAACAAATTAATTTTAGTGTAGTCGAGGTTGGCTCGAAAAATTTATGTTACGTCACAATTTTCGTCTCCGAATTCCTACAACGGTTTGTCAAAAACCACCGTCCGACTACGTTAAAAAATTAGTCATCTAGATTGTGGCCTAACAGTGTCTATAGATGGCAGTGAAGATAATAAAATTCATTGCTTTAAAGATCATGGTCCGGTGCCTGAAGGAAAATTAGAATTGTTAAAAGCGCGGTCGTCGGGCTCAATCGATCAAGCGATCTACATAAACGAACACGACAATCATGAGGATGAAGAAAATGGATATATTACCGATGAATCTATCCACTTTGAAGATGATAGTGATTTTGATTTAATTGTTTAATTGATTTTGATTTAATTGTTTATTTGTTTAATTGTTTAATTGCTTACATGATTGTTTTTGTTGGTGATTTTAATTTAATTTGGTTTATAGGTAGTTAAAAATAAAGTGAAAAAACTAAAAAAACAGAAAAAAAGCACAAAAATAGCGTTTATTTTTGTAAAAAATTTGGTTGAAAAATAACTCCCCCCCCTCTAATAACTCCCCCCCCTCTAATAAGTCCCCCCCCTGGAGGGTGATTGAAAAATAAGTCCCCCGGGGGAGCTATTAGAGGATTTACGGTATATTAAAATAGAGGTATTAAAAAAAAATTCAATCACCAATAATTTCTTTATTTCGCGCTTAATACAATATGAAATTTTGCGTAAAAAACTTCTCTTTACCGATTATACCGACGGTCACGCGTTTCGACGCGTCGCCGGCAAAATCGCGCGGTGTCATCGCTGCTGCTCGTGCGATTCGTAGAAAGAGCAGAGCTCTAAGATTCAGATGTAACATTCACACATCGCTTTCGCGCGAACAACGAAAGCTTGGAAAATTTAAATTCAATTCGTCCGAATTTTAATAGGTCGAATCAACATGATGATTCAATAAATAATATAAACAATGTCGCTTTTAATTTTTCGATTGATCATTGAGTTGTCTTGAGAAAGCGACACGAATAATGTTCTTTATTTTTTAAAATTCATCATTCTGAAACGCACAACAGAATAAGCGCAAAATCACCAAACAATGTTAGATGAGCGAAAAATCTTTGGGTTTTTTCAAACGTTTGTATAGCGTGATGAACCAAGTGCGCGATTCCTTTTAGTTAAATAAATGGCAATAGTTTTTTTGCTAAGAAAAAAAAACTTCCCACGCATCGAATAGAAGGCACAAGGAAAGAAAACAATTTTGAAAACAACACATTTTCTTCTTAAAAAATAACCGTTTGAGACTTCTTCTTTTGATAAGATCAATAAATAGATAAATAGAAGATAATAAAAGATAATTAAAGAATAGTTTTTTTTACACGTCATAAAGCATTTCGGCAATGTCACGACAAAAAGCCTTGACATTCTCGTCCGCCATCGCGTCCTTCATGCGGTTAACAATCGCGAGAACGTTGCGCGTTTTCGCGAGGCGAATTATCGTCGCGTCACCCCACATCAGTGTGGCAATCGCCTGCAGGATGCGCAGCACTCCGTCCTGCGTAATCGTACTAAAGCTGCTCATGCTCTCCGTTTCGGCGATTATGGCACTGAAAAATGTCTTTGCTTATTTTGCATTTTTGGATTAAAATTTAAAAAATGGAACAATTTTGCATTCCAAATTGGTGATGCGGACAATTCGGGACGGACGTCAAAAAGACAATATACTAACTCAGCCAGTGAAAACGACTTAATATGCGGCTTAGTGTCTAAGTCTAAAGAACACACTAATGGACACTAATGGCTAAGCCTAAACCTAAGTTTAGTCTAAAATCTGTGTCCGTTCCGAAATGTTCCAACACTTTCCAAATAACTCCAACCAAAAAGTCTTAAAAATCAACTTTAAAAATAGTTACAAAAATATTTTATAGTAGTTTTAAAGAATACCGAAGCACATCTTCACGCGGTCCAAGTTCACTGACACCGCCACCCTCCGATTCCATAGTGAAAAGCAATCGGGCAAGGTTGGCAATAGCGCTAGCAGCCGCAATCTAGAAAAAAATAACAATTAGTATTTCAACACAACGAAAGAAGAAAAAATTACCCTAATTTTGCGTGTATAAGTCCGGGTGTTTTGAGCCAAATTTTAAATTGGCGCCAATGAGTTCATTCTGTGGGATCGGTTCATTCTGTCGAATCGGATCCGTCAGGGATTCAAATTTGGACCCCGACAGGAGTCTAAATTTTGCGCCCACTTTTATGAAATCGAGACAAAGGCGGGCACACAAAATTTGGGCCCCAACAACAGAATGAACTCCAATTGTCGCCAATTTTAATTTGACTCAAAACATTCGGCCTTATACACGCGGAATTAGAGTAATATCTTTTAGTTCGCGTTATAATAATACTATCAACCTGAACGGTGGGCTTAGGCGAAGCGAACTGCTTCATCACAACGCTGCACGTATTCGATATGTCCGACACGAGCATCTTGCGGCCGGCCTCATGGACGGCGGCGTTGGCCAACGAGCGACAAACGAGTATGCGAATCGGATCGGTGGGATCGCAGATCAACAGCGAAATAAGACGGTCCAATGTTTTTACGCCATTGTCCGCCTAAAAAAGCATTCGGAGGTTCCAAAAGTTTTAAGGTATAAAAGCTCTCACTAATAAGCTTACAAACTTGTAGAATACTAAACTAAAAAAAGTATTGGGCAACTTTTTTAAAACTTATTCAATTTCGAGTTTTGAAGCAAAAGCAGCTATAGGAGAACAAATGCATTAGGAAGAGAAGGAGAATATTAAGGTATGATCAAAGTATAAGTACATAACAAGAATACTCACGCAAAAGTGAAGGTTTAAATCGACGGTGAGAAGCGCCACACGGAAAATGTCCAGAGCTGGAAGAATCTCATTCGCGGGCCAATTGAAGAAGGCCTTCTCGAGTGCGGAAATGTGGACGCCATTAGCCGCAAGGTCCTTGGTAATCACAATCTCTTGCATTGCCGCAAACTGAAAATATCCGATGGATTTTAATTTTTAAAAAACATTTGCCCATACTTTTTATTCCATAATTATGCACAAAGCTTGAATGAATTTTAAGGGAAATGTGCAAAAAAAAATTTCAAAACATTCAAATGCTGTTCAATTTCACTAAGAAAATTTGTTCGAAAAAAGAAGAAAAAACCTCAGCCTCGTTCAATTGATATTCCGGCGATTGTTTCTTGTTGGACTCCTCCAATTTTGGAATAATCTTCGAGGAAGCAAGTTCAACGCCAAACTGGAAGAAATTACGAAGCGGAACGTAGGGACCGCGCGGTCGTTTTCGGTCGATCGCCGCCGCCGAACTCGCGCTTGGCGGCACGTATCGACCCGCGCTAGTGAACGGATCACCGCCTATAATTAAAATATTGAAAATTGTCTAGCCTAAAATCGTTTATGAACCAGAAGTTATGCATTAATAACTTTATGCGCTCATCATTAAATTCTTTTATGCTTAAGAAAGACAAAAAAATAACAGAAAGAAGATCAACTCGATATTCGAAAATTCGCCGAAAAAGGGACGCAGCACGCCTTGCGCATCAAAAATTAAGTCAGTTGAATTTGAGTGATTGAAAACTAAAAAAAATCTGTGCTTACCATTGCTTGGCGCGCAGTCGGATGCGCCGGGCACGTAGCGAGATCCGCCCGTGAACGGATCCACATACGATGACGATTGTGCGGATGTGCCTGAGGAACCGCCGCCGCCGCCGATGCGCATAAAACTGCCGTCGCTGCCCTTAGCGCCGAAGGCCAGCTCGGGAACTTGCGTGGCCAAATAGTTGGACAGCTAAAAAATAAGAATTATTTCTTTCACATTCAGTAGTAATAGAAACCCTTGTGAGCATAATTATTATGATAGTAATAATTTATTGGACAAACAGGTACTATGGGTACACTAGCGTAGTCATAATACAGCAATTTAATAATAACAGTAATAATACGTAATACGTGAAGGCCCAGATCAATCCTCCCCTGTTGGAAACGACCTTAAAACTAATCGTTTCGCGGGTCTTTGGATGAGAGCCATCCAGCCACCGAAATCTCGGCTGGTTTTGCTGCATATAGGCATGGGGCTAATGCGGCTTATACAAGGCCTGGTTAGCACCACCGCGTATCACCCACGCTGTGCAATGTGGTATCTCTATGGTCTTCCAAATATGGAAACACCTAGGTGGGATCGGGGGTGGAACTGAACTTCATTCCAAGCAAAGTGAAACCTATCGCACATCCACTGGGCCACTGCTCCCCTAGTAATAATAAAGTAAATAAATCTCTTAATTTAATTATTAAAAAAGTATATAAGGTATCGCATAAAAACCTAGAACCTAATAAAATAAAAAATCCTGTAATCATAAATTCGTATTTTTATTGCCTAAACTCCAAACATTCCGTTCTATTACAAAATCTAATATAATACCGCCAGGAAATCCAGGATACCCGCTGATAAAATGGAAAACAATACCTGTGGCACAAATTTCTGCGGTAAGTTGTTCACGTCGACAAATCGTTGCGCGGCATAATCCGGATCCTCGCCGATGTTGTAGCCGAGTCGCATGGCCGGACCATCGTTCGATAATCGCACGTCGAACGAATAGTCGAATTTCTGAATAATAACAAATTTTACAAATAAAAGTACCCTAAGTTCGGGTGAATAAGACGCGGCCGTTCGAAGAATTTTTGAATTTTGACTCGGCCTTCATTCGGTTATAAACGAAATTGAGCTCATAATTTTCAATCTGCTAGTTGGGCCTGCTTTATTGAAGATGTTTATTAAATTTTATGCTTAACCGACACAAAATAACAGAATGAAGACCAAGTTAATGCTCAAAAATTCTTCGAACGTATTTACCCGGACTTATGGTAACTCTTTTAAATCGAAAAGAAAGTTCTTGTAACAAAACAATATTGCTATTTCGTTCATGACCTTTTCATCCGACAATTCCGACGGAATTGCACAAATGTCCCATAGCAAAAGCTAATAATTGAAATAAATTTACGAATTACATTTCGAAATCGGACTTTTCGGAATGGAGGTTGAAAAAATACTCTAGTAACCCGTGATGGGCAAGTGGCTCAATAGTGGCTCGCGTTTTGGCTCACGAGCCAAAATAAGCCAAATCGCTCAATTCCGATCCGGATCCGACAAAACTGAGCCAAATTTTTCAAAAAAAAGGGCTCATGGCTCGCGAGAAAATGAGCCAAAAATCGGATTTTTTTGGCATTTGGCTCGTTGGGTCGCGAGCCAATTATCCATCTATATGCTAATAATTCATAACGATGGTGAAAACAACTTAACGTTGGGCTTAGTCTAAGCCAACAGCCAACAAGAACTTAAGTCTACGCTTAAATTCAGCCTAAAAAATTTGTGTCCCGTCCCAAAGTGTGCCAAAAGCAAATAATTAAAATTTTTTTAACGACTAAAATTGTTTGATTCAAAAGTTATGAACAAAATAAAATTATCTCTTTAAAATCACTTTTCGATCCATTAGGTCATCTATATAAAATAAAATGTGAATAAAGTTCGGACAAAAAAATGCTTCAAAAAGTTATTTTTTATCAAAGCCACCTGTTTGCCATTCGACGAGTTCTTGGTCGGCGAAGCAAATCGCAAATGCTTTGGCACGTGCGCGTTGATATAGTCGACGATTTCGTTGTGGTATGAAAGCGGCAGTCCATTCTCCTAAAAAGTTTAAGTGGAAAAAATAGAAGCAAAAAGAGCTAAGCGCCTGAACGCCATTTTTGCTTAAAAAATTCTATTCGCTGCTCAAATTCCAATCTTTTCCAGCATGCAGTATGGAAAAAAAAATTGTTAGAATTAGTTGTAGAATCAACGCCCAATTAAGTAATTGAAGAAAGTTGTGCTCCAAAAAGAATTGATAAATTCAAAAAAAATTAAATTAAATTTGCGTTATTGAATCGAATGGGGTGTCGCGAACGCGATGAAAATCTAATAATCTCAGTTTGTAGCCTAAGCCATAGTTTATTATTTAAGCTTCTGTTGGTTCCACCACGAAATTCCTTTATTGCAATAATTTGTTCGCTCATAATGTTCTAGGTCCAATTTTAGTTTTTAAGTTTAGTTTAGTTTAGTTTTTTTTTTGGCTTCATATAATTGTTGTTAATTGGTGATCTGCACTTTTGTTGAATAAAAAAGAGAATATAAATTCGAAACACAAACAAAATAAAATAAATTTTTGTGGCATCACTTAGTAATAAGCACAAGGACCATAAGAAAAATAAAGAAGTGATCGCCACAGGGGAGTGTAAAAATTAAATTATAAATTCTATATTGTAAATGAATATTAGTTAGCAAAAAATATTGGCGCCGAACTTTCTCTACAAGCTAATAATTGGTTGTTGTAAAAAATTAGGGAATCAAAATTCCCTGAATCAAACTAAAAGCAAATTGACACGGCAAAAGCTGCGCCCGATTGCTTTTTTTTCTCGCTCTAGCTTTCTCTCTCAACAACTTCATAAACAAAAATTGCCTGCAGGAATCGATCGGCGGCGAGCGCGGGGTCTTCGCCGCGCCTATACTTAAGATTCAAACCGCCCGGACGGTCGTCCACCGTAACTTTAATTGTCGTAATTTCATCGTCCTGAAATTAGGCTTCCATTATTAAACTATTTTCTCTATAATTGCCTATAGATTTCTCTCTCTCTCTCTTCGAAATTAATCGACCTTTTCGCGAATTTGCTCAGCGGTCAATAGAACAGAGATTTCAGCATCGAAGGTCTCGAGTATTTCCGGCGAGGCCTTTCGCGACTCATCCGTCGTAAACACGTATATTCTTGGAGAACTGTAAAAAACAACAATTTAAACAACTTAAATAGTAGAAAAATGGTAGAAAAATGTTAAAACTATTATAAAAGAATACGCTTTCCAACTTTCCAACGTACTACCTTAAAAAGAGCAATTTGTAAAAGAACAAATTTAGTCCAAAAACTTTTAAAATATTAGCAAAAAAAAAGGACACACGTACCCGGTGCCGAACACGACGTCCGTGCCGCGCAACGTCGTCGACGACCAAATATTCGGAACTGGAACGCGAAAATGCTGAACCGGCACGAGACGCGACTCGTCCACGCGCCACACCTCGACGAAGCCGCGTTCCATACCCGCAATAATGTAGGATTTTCCATTCTTATGATCGAGCCGACTAACGCTGAAAATAATGAAAATGTGTGCGGTACTCACTGGGCCGAAACAACATTTTTAATACTGAAAAATTCAAAAAATCTGTCTGCAAATACAATGAGTAAGATTTTTCGAATCGTCTTGAGCCGAAAAATTCGCGCCAAAGCGCCAAACTTTTTATGATTGAAAATTGAAGGGAGAAAAAGTATATTAATAAAGTCAACGTACGTATAGATGAACTCGTTGACGGAGGCCTCACATTTTTGAACGCACTCGCCGGTGAACAAATTCCACACGCGCAGCGTGCCGTCGTTTGCGGCCGAAACGAAAAGCGTCAGCGATATAATTGTAAGCGTTCGGACTACATCCGTATGCCCTAAAAAAGGCTTAAAACTTTATTTTTCCAATTTTACCGAAAAATAAGCATCCAATTAGGTTGTTACATAAGTATTGTTACACCTCGGAAGTTTCTGCTCTAACTTTTTTCCTACGATAGATAGAAACGTGGGGTTTTTTGCATGCTATAGGGCGTACCCGATTTGTGGGGGACGTTTTTCAGCGATTTTTAAAATTTTCACTTCTAGTATTTTTAGAGAGGAAAATGCAACGAAAAAAAAACGACGAAAAAAGTGCATGTGTCTGAGCATTTTTTTCGGAAAGTGATCTAATGGACTCGAAATTTTTGCTATGAGATTCCCTTACGTACACCACTATACTTCATAAGTTTGAACCTGATCGATTAGATAGAGTTATGAAACTTCAACGTCAAAAATGTCGAAATTTGTCATTTTTGACATTTTTTTGAAGTTTTACAACTCGGCTCCTATCCAATCGATCAGGTTCAAATTTATGGAGTGTAATAGCGAATGTGAGGGGAGCTCATAGCAAAAATTTCGAGTCCATTGGATCACTCTCCGAAAAAAATGCTCAGCCACATGCAGTTTTTTAGTTATGCATAAAATTATTCATAAAATATTCCTTCTATGCTAAAAAAGATTATTATGAAAATTATTAACGCTTGTTTGGTACAAATTTCGAATATAAATTAAGCTAGAAAGACCAGTAAAGACGCGAAGCTCCTTGTATTCATGATCGAAAATCTTAATCGTTCGATCCGCCGAAGCGGTCAGAAAAAAGAGCCGCGGACCCGGCACGGTCGCCACTGCCCAAACCGAATGTTTGTGATGCGCAAAGTCTCGTCCGTGCTGAAAAATAAATTTAAATAATCGAAAAATATATTCGAAATAACAATTTTGCTATTCAAAATCGGTAAAAAAAATTTCCAAACGTCAAAAAAACTAAACAAAAAATAATAATTCTTCGTCTTAAATTGCAATTTTTTATATTACTCCCGTTACTTAGCATATTGTGGACAATGCATGTTTCGAATTTAAAATTGCGCATAAATTGGCAAAAGTCGTCATTCTATTCTTTATGTAGATGAATTTCTTGATCTATAATCTAAATATTAGGTGTACAAATATGAAAGTCGTTTTACTTTGTCTAATATTTTTTCATGAATAAACTTTTTTTCAAAACATTTGTCCGTATCTATCTTGTAGAGTGTTTAAAGCGCTATCTAATGCTTCTTGAATTTTTAAAAAAGGTTTGCATATAAAATTTTAGGACAATTTCACAGATGACCAGCGAAGTGCCAACAAAAGAGCATTTTTCTCTTATTCATGTTTAACTGGAAGAAAAGTGCCGCCGATTCTCACAAAATGATTGCTGAAGTTCCATAAGTTGCCCATAAATTGGAATAATGTTGTTGTTAATAATGGTTGTTATTGTTAATAAAAGTTTAAAATTTTTTGGAATTTTAAGTTTTTGAATCGTAAAAAAACGAACTTTCATATTTGTACATCTAATATGTAGGCGATTTATTTTAATTAATCTGATGACGGCTTACCTTTAAAAAAAGAACAGAATAAAGAGGTCTGCCAATTTGCGCGCAAATTTGAACGCGTGTCCAATCGGTTGGACACGCTAAAAATATTCGAACACAAAAAAGCGCTTCGTAATATACCAAATTAAATTTTATCGATAAAATGGTGCAAAAAGAGTAAGAAAAAATGTTATATTACCTTAACAAAATCGGGCGGCTGGCCGTTTAAAATGCTGTCAATGGACCAGACAATGGCACGATGATCCCACGAACCGGTAAGTAGAAGTTTTCGCTCCTCATCGACAAAAATCGCGCACACTAAAGAAAAAGCGAAAAACGAAATAATCACAATGTGATCTAAAATCGGACGCGCCATTTCTCTTTTTTACAACCTTCTTTATACATATAAAAATTTGCTAGACAAGCAACATCGAAAAATGGAGGATATTTTCCAATCTTCATTTTTCAAACATTCTCTAAATTTTATTTCAAAATTCTTTTTTTTAAGAAGCATTCCGTCTACTTCACTTAACTACTCTACTATTAAAAATCAACCGTTTTCTGTATGCGCACGCAGAACCGCCACCGGCGCAAAGGAGCCACGCGTAAACACCTCAACGGTGCCGTTTTTTAGTCCAGCAAAAATCAGCCAATTCTCGGCGCTGCTATAAAATCCGACAGCATTGACGTGCAAACGCTCCTGCTGCTTAATTTCCACGGTTTTTTCAAAGGCGCCCCGCCTACAAAAAAAAAATAATAAATGAAATTGTAGATAGCAACAAATAGAAGTAAAAATTTCTCTCATAAAACCTCTTTTAGTATTATGCTATTTTTACACATTAATAAAATCCCCGACTTTCGCCCATTAGACATTCGCGCACCAATTGCAAAATAAATAAATTAATAATGCAAAACAATTTTTTTTGAAGGCGCAACTTTTTGTCCAATTATGGGAAAAATAATTGAACAAACGTGCTGCGGATGATTGCTAGTTAGTTAATCAAAAATATTAAATCGGATATTACCGTTCAATCCAAAGTTTTAAGGTTCCGTCTCGACTACCGCTAAGAAAATTCGATTCCGATGTGTTGACAACGCATCTGATGTCATTGTTATGCGCGTCAAACACTTTACTCAAATAAAAGAAATCGTCGGGAATTATGGATTTATCGTCTTGTTCCATTATATTTAAAAGATAATAATAAAATTTGGATCAACTAAAAATAGATTTTATGAATGTTTATGTATATTTCACTGCAAAATTATTTTTTTTTAAACAAAGATACAAAAGTATCAAAGTTCTGCTTAAAGCAAGAGTAACAGAAAAGCGGCATGTCGAAATTTTGCAAAAAAAAAATGAAAAATTTCAAAAATATGATAAATTTTTGCCGCGCAAATTTAAACTTTTATCGAAGCATTAAAAGTGATTTTTTTTATAGAGGTATATGGGATTTTTGTAGTCTAATCCAATTAATTTATGCATTAAACTAAAATTTAAAAAAATTTAAATAGCAGTTAAATTAAAATTTAATTTATAGAGTTGGAAAAAATTTTTAATCGCATTTTT
This sequence comes from Bradynema listronoti, assembly GCA_024678965.1. Lineage (NCBI taxonomy): Eukaryota > Metazoa > Nematoda > Chromadorea > Rhabditida > Allantonematidae > Bradynema > Bradynema listronoti. Next base: position 4,605,500 of record JANLNO010000006.1, read on the forward strand.
ATTATTATTATAAATTAAAAGTTTTTCATTATGTACATAAAAATAAAATAATAATTGAACATTAGCTATACATGCAATATATTGTATGATATTTTTAACCTTTAATATTAAGGAAAAATTTTTGTATATGTGATAGCTGTGTGTTCCCTCATTCCATGTGTCAACGTTTCCATATCGAGTTTGGACTGCAATGTACGACCGTCTAACAGCGTCCATTCGCGCACCAACTTAATTTTTCATCATATCAGCTTTATAAATATAAATTTATCGTTAATACATATCATTTGTACAAAAATTCCTATATTCATTAGTGGAAATAAATACTTTTAAAATTTTTACATTTTTTGAATTTTCAAAATTCATATATAAATACAAAAAATCAGTTATTTGGTCAAAAACAAGTCCAAACATGATTAAAAACGGGATGATTGTAAAATTTATTATTATTATTATTATTATTATTATTATTATTATTATTATTATTATTATTATTATTATTATTATTATTATTATTATTATTATTATTATTATTATTATTATTATTATTATTATTAATATTTTCACCGCTGCATTTAGGTAAAAATTAAAAAAAAATTTAAAAATAAACATTTAGGTAATTTTTTCTTACATCATGCACGGGCAAATCTCTGCTAAAACTAATTCGACCAATGTCTACTAATCGAAATCGAATCCGATTGTTTGAAACAGGTCCTTCTTCCACGGTTACAAAACCTTAACATATTTAATGTATAAACTATTTACTTCTCACATATAAAAACGTGTCTTGCCATTATTCATTACGGTGGTGAGTGCAGCTCGCGTAGTTCCTTCGCGTACAGTGATATATCCATTTTCACTATGAAGTTCATTTCGCTCATTCATTCCCCACGCAAATGCACTGAAAATTAGTACGTCTTTCTAGAATAATTTTAAGAATTTTCATAAATGACTTTTTAATCGACTTACGTATAATTTAATGCTTTAATGGAAGTGATGTGTGGATCGGCAATGCTGATTTGAATTTCTTCACCATAAGTGAATTTCGGAATTGTAGGAAAAATGGCCTTTCCGCCATGCTCCGATCGCCAAATTCCAATAAGAAAGGCTATTGGTTGAAGATTTTCCGGAACACGGCTAATATCAAATTCTAAATTTTTGATTAATAATCCTTTAAAAATGTTTGCGTCATTTTTATTACTCATTTAATTTAAATTAAAGTAAAAGTTAAAGCTAATGCATGCATAAAAATCTATTCGTACTCTTTGGAATGTGAATACAAGCGCCACAGGCCCGTCTACAGGCTTTTATAATATAATCTGTGCTGAAGCAAACATTCTTATCCACAGCCACCCAATCTCGACAACTCGGATCCATGTCCACACAGTCCTGTTCGGCTACATAACATAATTTTTATTCCAGTCCATTTCTTTTAGTTTTTTTTTAAATGATAATTTTCTCGTAATGTGAGATTACCTGCTAACGTGATTTGAAATAACAAAAAAAGAGAAAAAAGAGCAAATATTATTTGCATTTTTAATAATTTCCACACTTGTAATTTCCAAATATTTATCAAATATTATTACCTAATCCAAATTCGTTAAATTATAACTAGTTAAGTAAAATTAAAATGATAATTATTCTCTTTCTGAAATTTTACGACTTTTATTACTGCAATTTTACTGCTTTGTTTTACTTTTCACTTTTTATTTTAAACTTTTTTTACATTTCAATTTTCATTTTTTTCAAAAAAATAAAAGTTGGCCGATTAATTGAGACAAAGAAATTATTACCTTGAAAGTTCGTTCTTCCTTTTATTTTTTAAAATTAATTCGTTTTATATTTCGTCATTTCTTTAGTTTTTTGAAATTATTTTAAACTCTTTATATTTATTTTATTTTTTTTGCTGCATTTTGTTATTTATATTTTTATTGGTTAGAACAAAGATATTTGGCATACTTTCTAAATTTGCAATTTTTTTAAATATCTGCATGTATCTTTTATAAATAAAAAATAAATTAATTGAATTTTGTTATATTTACATATTATAAAAATTTTAAATTACATTTATTGTAATTAAACTTCTCTTTTTTAACAATACATAAATTAATTAAAAAAGCACGATAAAATATACCTAATAAAAATATTTATACATATGTATATGAAGCAATTGAATATATAATTTATATGATTATATAAATAAAGTGACCAAGGAAATTGCTGCTACGTTATTTTAATTAATTAATTTGCTGCATTTTGTTATTTTAATTAATTAATTTGCAGCATTTTGTTTGGCTATTAGGTTGTGATCAATCAAAATTGGATAATCAATTTGAAAATATCAATAATCAATTTGAAAATATTGCAAGAGAATTTAATTCCATAATTACGATTTAAATAAACGTAAAATGTTACTTAGATGCTTCTTCAAAAGTCCCTTTAATTTGTTAAAAACATGCTGTATATTTTTATTTCTTCTATACCATATTCCCCGAACTTACGGTTCATTCACAAACGATTTTCGCGCTTTTCTTTACAATCGATATGGTATTGCACTGGTAAATACACTCGAGCGTGCAGATTTAGGCGCTGATGCAAGTTTCGGAGGTCGTGTTGATAATAATAATGATGAAATGCATAAGAATAACAATGGCCGAAGTGATAATGATCCAGTTATCATCGTTCATGGAGTCACAAACAAAATCACACGTTTTATGGTCTTTGTTTTTTGCATTACATTCAATTAACATTAACTATTTAAATATATATAATGTAATTTTTAGGGTACCGTTGAAGCACTCAAAAAACATGGTTATTCATTTCCTGGAGAAATATATGGAACCACATGGGGTGATGCAGGTGTGACACCGGCTGGAATTGTTGAGATGAAGTGCGAGTACGTAAAACTAATCAGGTAATTTTAATTCTTAATTTTAGTTTCCAATAAAAAATTTACATAGTGGATTCCATAAAAAATTCATGATTACAATTACAATTAATTGTAGAAGTATGATAATTGCCGTTCGAGAATACACAGGAAAGAAAGTCGATATTATTGCATATTCAATGGGTTCACCTCTTGCTCGTAAAGCTATTCTCGGAGGGAATTGTGTGGACACACGTGAAGTTTATATATTTAATGCCCTTTAATAATACATATCGGAAATACACATATAAAATAGTTATATTGTTAGTTATATAGTTATAAGTTATTATTTACGTATCTTTAAACGTCTATCTTTCTAAAAAAAATTGAAATAATAAAGTTTTAAAAATGTATTTCAAATTCGAAACTGAAATTGTTCGCGTAGTATATTGGTAGCGAAATTGCGAACAAATTTGTTTCAATAACCGGCTTGTGATGTTACACCCAGTTCTGCTTCTGAATGAAAGGTGCTGACCAAAATTCTCATAGATACTACTGAAGTCGGTCTCTTTTATCTCCAAAAACGACTTTATTATAAAATCTTTCTTTGTTATGCTCATTCATAAATCTCTTTTTCCATACTTATGTCCTAACGTTGTTACAAAAAATAATTTTTCTAATTTCCAGGTATTAGGCCCTCCATTGTCAGAACATATTGATACGTTTTTAAGCGTTGCTGGTGCAAACTATGGTACAGCATTGTGTTTTGTCCCCATTCCGATCGGAACTTGCAATCGACGCAACGGACTGCATTGCATGTCGGAATTTCTCGCCGACATAAACAGTTCTAAAGCTCCAAAACGTTACGAAGGAACAAATATCTTTAGTATATTCTCAACTTCCGATGAGAAGGCAAACATTATATATATGCAATAATTAATTTCAAACATGTACCGGAGAAGAAATTAATATTTAAACGGAATTTTATTTATAATTTTAAGAAAGTTATCATTCATTTAGATTGGACTTCGGGCTTGTAATCGTCTTCTCAGCCCGATTCTCGGCGAGGATGGCTATGTAAAAAAGAACGGGCTTTCACACGATGACGTGCTTGACAAAACGCACGACATGCAGATTAATTTTATTCGCAAACATAAACCAAAATAAAAAGCTTCTTGACCATCGTTTTTTCTATAATTTATTTTTGTCATGCTTAACAATTTGTAATAAATGATATGTGCTCAAGCCTAAGCCGTTTTGGAATAATAATGGGATGTAGAGTCGAGTATTAATTGTGAATTTATTATAATTATGTTTTGGCCTCGTGGAATTGATTCAAAATTATTCAACCAAATTTTTATTGGGCGTAAATTGATTAAACTTTTCTAAAGTATTTATTTGGTTTTGGTATTATCAAAATAAATTTATTTATTTATTTACAAAATATATTTAAAGTTGAATTTAATTTATTGGAATTTGATCTTCTCCAATAGAATTTCTTTTCAAATTAATTTACTAAACTTTAATTTTAATTTTTAACTCTCCTTTTTTATTAAATTTTAGCACACAGGATTGGTTGAATTTTTACATTTAACCCTCCTCCTAAATTTCTACTAAATTTCTAAAAACATATAATAAGCTGATCATTTTCCACCATTTTACATCATTTCCCTGGTATTTTTCTGTACAAAATCACGTTAAAATTTCTTGAATATCCGCTGTGCTCGAAAATTTCTTTCAATTTATTACTGGAATCTTTCCTCACGCAAGCATATGGTATCGTACATTGATAGGACTAAGAATGACACCCAGAAGGTCCAGCGAACCACAAACAATGGCATTGGCTTAACTTTAGCTTGGCCGAGTCAAACTGGAATCGAAATGATGCAAGCTTGAACAATGCCAATGGTTTGTTGATTGCATTAACAGCTGGTCTTCTCGCTTATATATTGCATTGGTGAAAAATCGGTGATAGGTTTCGATCGATGGCTAAACAACGAAATTATTCCATGGTATTTCTTCTACAGATTTTCAATACTATTATCATTCTCATTTAATTCTTTCCCTTCTTTTTTTCTATTGATCATCTCAATTATTCATCTTTTCTCATTTTTTGATTTGGCTGAAAATATTTCAAGTTAAATTTGATGAATTGGGTGTCCCGAAAATCCCAAAAATATGGAGACATTCCCATTTATTTGAGCAATTTTTATACTTTTTATGACTTTAAGCCTAAAAAATATTTGTGCCAAACAGTCGAGCTCAAGCCGAAAATTGTTTTGACTCTACTTTTTTCGATTTTTTTTCTTATACTTTAGACATTTTCAAGGCTTAAAAGTACATTTTCTTTCAAGTATAACGCTAGGTTTGACCTCTAATTCCAGTTCCTAGTTTGCACAATAATTTAACTACTAATTTGCCTATAATAATAATAATAATTTATTACGTTAAATTAACGCAACTATAAACGAATAATCATAAGTAAATAAATAAATAATTGAATGATTAAATAATTATTATAGAATTTAGTTTCAGGCCGTTCATAGCTTTAATACAAGTCTGGAAAATGAAGTATAAGTTTGAAATAAAATAATTAAAATTATATTTATAATTATAAATAATGTAAAATCAAATGTACAAAAATAAATAGAATATAAATGAGTGTAAATGATAAAAAAAAAATGGATTCAAAAATGTGTAAGGCTCATTTTAGCATGGATATGGCAGCTTCTAGCCTGAGGATATGGCCTAGTTTAAAGCCAAGCACGTCACGAAATTCCTTCGTCTCGAGAAATTTCAATGAGTCCCCATCAATCTCCTGTTGAATAAATTTATCGCCAACCTCCGACGAACCCGTGACGATCGATGCCCATTGTCCAACTTCATCGGCCTAAAAAATCATGCAAATATGCTTTTGGATAATTATTAAACGAGTAAAAAGAACTTTTTTCTCATCTATAACAAATTAAAAATTAACTTTTTTTTATTTTTTGCTAATTTGAACCTAATATAAATAGTTAATAAAATAGATTATGGACATAATTAGCAAAAAAAGAAGTTCTATGCATATTGTTATTCTTCTTCTTATTATTATTATCATTAGCTTACCGTCCAGTTCTGGTAGCCGCGTGCATTTAGCGCACTTAACGCGCCGTTTTCAGCGTAAAGTGCGCACAGGCATTCCTCACTAATGCGGGCACCTTCCAACGCATTGAGCGCGTTGTTGAGCTTCATCGCTGGACCCAATTTTAGGCCAACATAGTCCTGCATTCGTTTGGCGTCCAAAAGCGACAAATCTTCACCGCGAATCTCACAGGCGAAGAAGCGCTCACCGTTTACGTCGGAATTTGTTACCAAACTTGCCCAACGCGCCACATCAAACGTCTTTAAAAATACTTTTATTTTATAACAAAAATAATGTTTTATTTATTATCTTCTAACATCCCTTTTTCTTCTGATATTATTTTTCAAATTCTTTACGTTATGAGGGTAACAAATAGTATTTTAGTTGTGCCTAATGCTTTTTAAGAAAATTTGATCAAATTGTTTAGGTTTTTTATAAATAAATATCTAATCTACTACCGTCCAATTCAAGACTCCTTTGCCTTGTAGCTTATTCAACTCCGCGTTGCGCTCCGCGCTATTCATTCCGGTAGTTGGAGGCAGCGTAAGCGCCGGTGAGCCAATCGGCGGCGGTGTGACGCCGTTGTTGCCGTTGGTCGTTAAAAGCGGCGAGGGCCGAGCCGCCGAGCGGAACAACGCGCTGGCGCCGCTGACGACGATCGCTGGCGGTGTCGGCGTCGACATCGACGGACTGGACGACGCGTATCCGACGGCGTAGGCGGACGGCGATGAGCATTGTTGTAGTTGTTGTTGTAGCCGTTGCTGCTGACTCAATAGGTGTTGTGCGTTGCCGTAGTCGGCCACCGATGAGGTCGGCGTCGCCACGTTAGGCACGCCATAGATGAGAGACGGCGAAATAAATGATACCACTCCGGGCGGCTGTTGGACAGGCGGCTGCGTTAGAAAGGCCCCCCATCCGGACGCCGGCGCTCTTGCACCTGTTGTTTGTGGTTGAGTGTCCATTTTTTGTCCATTCGACCTAATCGTCGCCTGTTTTCGCGGCGGCGTCACCATTTTGATTTGAAAAGCGGACGATGGAGGTGAGTTAATGCCTCGTTGGGCGTGAAGTCCCGAGGTTTTCGCTGCCAACGTCGGCGGTGAGGAGGTGCACGGCTGGCGTTTTGCGAGCACAGCAATTGGTCTAAAAAATGTGTGAAACTCCCATTGCCACAATACAACTCATTAAAGCTTTCCAATGGAAATGTAAATTCAATATATTTTTAAAAAGCTTTCAAATCCAAAAATGCATATAAAATGAACTCGTATTATTTGTCTATTTTCGCACAATTTAAGTTGTAATTTGTTGGATTTTGGTCATTATTGTATTTGGCGTTTCGCCGTTCATTTGCTGAAATGTAATTTGGTTTTAGCGCGTAATTTGGTTTTGGCGCGCTATATTTTTTGTTACTAGAGTCATTATTTTCTTTTGTTGTTGTTTTTCTAAAAAGAGTATTCAAGCGATTTCGAAGTTAGCAGTAAATAAAGTTTCGTTAATTATCTATTTACGCATTCAACCTAAAATCTAGTAGTGTGTGTTATCACATTAGTCACAGGGCGTAAACATTTTTCTTTGTTAAACGTCATTGAGAGACGTAACAAATATATTTTTAAAAAGCTTTCAAATATAAAATGAACTCGTATTATTTGTCTATTTTCGTACACTTCTTAAACCATTTAAAATGTCCATAAAATTCTGGTAATTATAAGAAAGAGTACTTACTGATCGCCTGGCGAAGACTTTGGCTTCTGCAAACGAGATTCGCCGGGAGAGCGATGCGTCGGCAGCGGTTGTGGCCGATGTGGAGAGGATTTCTCGGCCGATTTGACGGGCACAGTCGTCGTTGTCGTTGTTGTTGTTGTCGTCGTTGTTGTTGTTGTCGAAACCGGTCGGTCCGCTGGTTTTTCGTCGTCTTGTGGAGACTTGCCGATTTCAAACTGGCGAAAGGATCTCTCCTTCTCTTTTCGCTCCTTGTATTTACGCCAGCAATCCTTGCTACAATATTGCGGCTTAGTTGGATGGCGACGCTTCACCTTGAAAAAAAAGCCATACATTATTGAAAATTCAATTTAGAAAAAATATTTCCTCAAGACCGAATACATACCTCAGTGAATTTTTGCTGACAAAAGCTGCATCGTTCGTCCAGAAGTGCGTCGTCATCTCCGCGCTTCTCGACCGCGTCCTTGGCCGTCGATGTCTGTGAAGATGGTGGCTTTGCGGAAGAAGACGAACATGTGGGCGGAGGTGTATGCGACGAGGAGGGGGGAGTTTTCTCGGAACGTGCCTCCGGCGAAGGTCTCACTAAACGAGCGTCTAAAGCAAGTCCAAAATTTTTAACGGAGAAATCACTACAAAAACGAGATTTAAGCTATTTTTTTCAAAGACTATTTAAAAAAAAATCAATTGTTATTTCTACCAAACGCTAGACATCTCTGCTGTTGCCTTACGTCCAGCATAACCTCTTCTCTGTAAAGTTCAGGAGAAGTTGTCTGAAATAAATTTTAAAATAAATAATTGGCTTAGTTCGTTCAATTGGCAAATAAAAAAAATATATATTAAACAAATCACCGGAAAAGGCGTTTTTCCCGGTCCGAAATCCATTTTAAGAAGACCGGAAATTTCGCGGCTAGTTCCCGGTTTACGGCCGCGCTTTGCGCCCGCCAACTGAGCGCATGTTGTGGATGTTGTGGATGAGGGAGTTTTGCGCTTTTCGCTTCGAACGTTCGCCTCAACGGGCGACGCTTCGCTAGACGCCGAGACGCGCGGCCTGCCGCGGCGCCGGCCGCGTCGTCCCACGCGCGCCTTATCACTTTCTCGAGACTCCGTGCTAGACGCTTTTTCGTCGTTCTCTTCGTTTTCGTTTTCCTCGTCGTCCTCTTCCTCCAAAGCGTCCTTTTTCACTTTTTTATTCGATAATTGGTCTAAAAATCATAAAATTCATAAAATGTAAATTTAAAAAATTTTAAAAACAAATCAAACCTTGCTTTTCGTCGGAATAAATAGTCTCAAGATCCTTGTGGACCTCAATCCAAGTCGCATTCGCACATGGAAAAGGCTCAGAACTCTCCTATAATTTTAAAAGTATATAAAAAGTTACAAAGATTTTTTTTAATGTTCGTTTAAATGTTCAAAAAAAAATAAATATATTTTGTATTTGCTTATCCGAATAAATGATAAAATATCATACAAATCGGCAATTTTGTTGTTAATATTAAAAAAAAAATTGAAAACCTCAATGACAAGACCATCGATGTAATGTTTTACCGAATTGGGTCGTCTTTTGGCACCGTTGGTATGAAGAAAATGTTGACGCATAAGCGCCGCTTCCTTGAGAAATATGCTATGCATACTGACCGCTTCGTCTATTAAAAATAGAAAAATAAATAGCACTTCCTCTCAGGATATTCGATATAAATTTATAAAAGGATTCACAATTTTATAAACATAACAAAAACTAAGAAAAAAAATTAACTAAAAATAATTCTAAAACCTTGAAGAAGCAAAGGTGGTGGTTCATTTTCCTCTTCCTCGAGTGAAGCATCGCTCGAAAGCGTCGGCGCATCGAGCGCATAATTCAAAAGTGGTGGTGCTTCTCCTCCATTTAAATCGCCTCAAACAAAAAGAAAATTTAAATACATCTGTATTCAAAAAAAATAATAATAATCACTACAAAATACTAGATCTTATTAATGAGTCTAAAAAAAAGCCCACCATCTGGATTCTTGCGCTTACGACGAACGGCGCCTTTCGGCACAATCGGCATCGCGCCAGTGGCGCCGCCGCCACTCTGAGTTGCCACACTACAAATAGACGCCTGCAGATGGTCGTTGGTGGCGGCGGATGATTGTGCGGACATTACGTGTAAATTTGATGGAAATGGAGCGTCTAGAATTGTTTATCAATAAGAAAAAAATTTCATATTTCGGTCAATTTAAACACTTATAAATATTTTTAAAAAAAATAAAAAATAACAATACGTAAACATTAAATGAACGAAAGTTCGTGAGAGTGGGAAATGCTTTTCCGTACGTATTCTCTCTCTTTAAGAATGCATACGAGATACATAAAATGACCACAAAGTTTCTTTATAAATTCTTTTAACATATTATAAAAACAAATTAAAAGTAAAAGTTTTCCAAATGATTTTTAACGTATTAATACTATAGCAACTTAAGAAAACAAACAAAAAATCAGCAATATAAATTCTCAAAATTGTTTCCTATGGCCTGATATATTTATGCTTGCAAAAATTTCCGACGATCATCCATATTCTTTCACTATCATCTTCTCGTCTCAGGCAAATGTGAAAGCCGTTTTGAGTAGAAATTTCCAAAGTTGTAAATGTGTATGAATGTATTGAGGCCAACAAAGACAATTTTGAATGCAATTTTTTGTTTGTTTTGTCAATGTAATATCAATAAATATTTTCATTAATTAATAATAATCTTTTAAGTTGTTTTGATAAGTCATTATATTTTTAAAGGAATTTGCAAAGAAAAAAATTTTGTGTCATAAAAAAACAATAATAATATCTTTGATATTTTTGTACAAGTATAAATGCGCACAAGCATGTTCGAGTAAATAAAAAGTGTTTGTTGAGAAATGAATTTTTGTACATTAAAAATAAAAAAAAATATTTTTAAATTTTTCAAAATCAAAATAAAAAAAATGCTAATCAAATATTCCTTGAACAAAAAAAAAACGACGTTGCGAAAATGCGTGTTAATCACGCTTATTTATGCACACATATTATTAAAAAAAAAATTTTTATTCCAAGTTAAAACATCTTTATTTTTAAATATAATAATAAATCATTCTCGTTAATATAAAAAGATTTGTTCCATTAAGCTTAAACAAAATATCCCCTTTTTTAAATTATATTAATAAATTGCATAAATAGTTTACCGCTTCTCTCTCCGCCGTTGATGAATTGTTCCGGAAAATGAGCGCCGTTCTGAAGAAAATGCGTGCCGTTCGCGGTCGGTGAGGAGATCATTGCCATACCGACGGGTCCGCCAATGCTGGTCGGTGTAGCCGACAAACCGGTCGACACGGCCATGTATCCCGCAGGCGTCAGCTGAATGAATCGCGGAATCCCATTTCCGGCTATAATTTTAAAAAAATATATATAAAAATATTATGTTTAGGAATTAAAATTTTATTTAAAATTTTGATCTTGTGGGTTTATCGGAACATCAAAAAACTCGTAGTGTATTGATACCGTTTTGAATGGTGCCGTTCATTGGCGGATTACCAAATGTCATCATGTTGCCATTCGACAAATAGATGAGCTGCTGAGTAGGCGCTTGCGCACCGTTGGAAGAGCGCGTCTGCGCTGACGTGGGCGTACCGCCTTTGTCGCCAGTCGTCGGCGCCGAACTGGCGTGAATAGTCGTGGACATGCGTACAGAGGACGCCAACGAAATTGGCACTTTTCCACTAAAAACAGACACAAAGATTGCTTGGAAAGCATTGTATTTCAATTGTATGTAAAAACATATCTTTCGAATACGGTGATTGACATTTTTATTGTCCATTTTTTTATCATCATTTCATTGAAAACATTGGCAATATGAAGAAAAATAGAAATATCACATTTTACCTGTTGTTAGGGTTTGGAAGAATATTGCGCGTTGTAGTAGTTGGCAAAATTTTGGGTTGAATAAACTTCGGCTGCGAGACGGCGTTCGTAATAGCGGCACCGCGCGTTGTCGTGCTAACCGAACCGCCGCCATCTGTGAAGAAAATCAAATGAATATGTATTATTCGTTTAGAAGAACGCTTGTAAGTTTTGAACATTATTTAAAGATTAACCAAAATCAGAATTTGATCAAAAATAGTATAAAATTTACGAATTAAAATATTGTTGGTTGTTGTCGGCGTGTTCGAAGACGGAGCAGCTGGAACGTGCAAGTACAACGAGGTTGGCACAAGATTAGGGGGTAAAATTGTGGGCGAGCCGCCATTTGCTACTGAAAATAAAAAATAAATTGAGAAAATAATTGGGGAAAAAAGCTTAAATATCGATGAAAAAGAGAAAATTATGCCACAAAGTAGTAAGAATATTGAAAATTTTAAAATCAAAATTTTCATTAAAAAATAGTGACTTATATAATGTGCGGTTTGGCTTAGACTCGCAAACTATATCACTATCGTTTAAGAGTTCCGTTAAACCGCAAAAAATAAAGAAGATGTTTAAGTAAAAAAATTATACTATACCTAATTTATATACATATAAAATTGAAAATATTTAATTATTAATTGTTCATTGAGTATAAAACAATATAGCTAATGCGCATAATTATTTAACTAACAAATTTTCAATGCAAGTTTTCATTTCAAATATTTCTTCCCACTTCACTAATAAAACATATAAAATGTACGCCAATATAAATGATTCATCAATCTAAAAGATATTAAAGTTAGACGGTTATTTGGCTAAACACATACCATTGACGCCGTTGAGAAGGGTTTTGGCCAACTGTAAAAGCTGAACGCCGCCATTGCTGTCGGCGGCGCAGGTTTTAACACCGTCCGCTTGCGCCGCACTCCCGACGTAGACGGACTGCGATGACGACGAGGCTATCAGCGATAAGACTCCACTTGTTGACGAAGAACACTACAAAATTTTTTAAAAAATAAACTAAATATTTTTTTTGGTATTATTTGTTGACAATTTAATTAAAAATACTTTTAAACAACTCAAAACAAAATAATTGAAAACGTAATGTTCATTTAATAAAATTAACTGAACTTATATGTAAAGTAAATTAATTTTAAGCTTCGGAAAATTATTGAATTCGGAAAAAAAATTTTAAAATATAATATAAATTGAAATAAAAAGTATGTTTTTAAAAAAAATAGCACTTTACAATAATTTTCAAGTTAAAAAAATACCGGTGATTGGATGATAAATTGTCCTGACATAGGAATAATACTTCGGGAAGGCTAAATAATAATAATAATTTAATAAGCATATAGTGAGAAAGCTTATTATTATAGAATATATATTTTATCAAGCTAACCATGTTCTGTATATTTTTTAGAATATTGCGATTTTGTAAAATATAAAAATAAAAATATTATTTTCCTTATGAATTGAATTTTAAAAATTCAACTTTTTTTGGCTATATAAATGGCGTCTATAGTGAAAGATGAGAAATGCCGGCAAGATTTGCATGCAATATATAAAAAGCAAAAAAGCATCAGAACATGCATTTCCGAACAAAAAAATGCATCGATTTGCAAACAAAAAAATGTTGCAAGCAACATTTTACAAGCGAAAAAATTATAAAATAAAGAATTAAGTAATTTTTAGAAAAAAATTAAAAGTCAAAAAATATAACCAATCTAAGCTAAATGTGTTAATCAGCCAAAAAAAAACACAAAATAAGATTTTTAAAAAATTAAAAAGTAAAAAAAGCTAATCATTAGTTTTATTTTGGTTATTTGTGCTATAATAAATTAAAATTTTGAAATTTTCACTTTTAAAAAATATACTGTTTTTGAATCGGGTATCGAATTGTTTGTCCTCTCCAGAATCACTCTAAATGAATTCAAGCCTTTATTTAAAAAATTAGTTATTTAAATGTGAAACTAATAAATATCATTCTTCTTATAAGTTATAACAAATAAATAAAAACACATTTCTATAAAAAGGCCCAACCGTTTTGTGTTTTTGCCATTCTTGGGCGGAGCCTGTCGGGCGCGTTGTTTAGCGGAGAGTTTCTTAAGCAACGGCAACGAGAGATCGCTACTGTGCATTTCTTCGAGTGACGTGGTTGCTCGACCGTGAATCACATCGCTCATTACTGAGTCGAACGTTGATGTTGGAGAGACGGGCGGAGGCTTTCCGCTCGTAACATTGGTTTCTGAAGTAGATGTGGTCGTCAGCGAGCTGCTGCCGCTACTAGACGTGGGTGTGATAGTTGTTGTGGATCCCGATTCTGTGGATTTTACACCGGCGGCAGAGTTGGCCATCGGCGACATTGTATCACCATCATCGTGCGTGGACGATCGCTTTATTGGTGACGTTTTTGTTCTTGATGTAGATGTAGTCGTCAATGTTTTCGATTTTTTTACCGCTGGATGTCCCGTCGAGTATTTTTCTTTTAAAGATCCGACAGATTTCGATGATAAGAGCTGATCGCGGCACATATCGGCCACCACCTCCTTAACACAACGTTCGCTCGGCGGTAGCGATGCGTTTTCCGATTTTACTTGGCTGCTTAAGGCCACTGTGGATGTTAGGATACCCTTTGATTGCGAAGTAGGTTTTGGTTTCAATGGTCGAGATGCAGTTGAGCTCTCAGATTTTACTGCAGGTAAAATATGTCGAAATTTGCTGTAAGATTGTTGTTGTTGTTTCTGTTGTTGTGGAGTTTTTTTTACGACTTTTGGTGCAGCCAGCCCCGCTATTACGGTTGTGGAAGTTGTCGATGTCGATACAGTAAACGCTGTAGAATGAACTATTGATGGCTTTGTGGTAAATAATGTTGTTTTGTCGGGTGTAGAAGCCGGCATTACAAATGGAGGCTTTTTTCCATTCATTCCGGTAGCATCTGTGCTCGTAAATTTTACATTTTTTGTGATTTTTGTCGATGGAAATGGTAGAAATTTTTCCACCGAAAGCATGTTTGATGACGGTGATGGGATTTTTACTTCCAATTTAATTTCTGCTGTCGAAATTTCAGAGGTAGTTTCAATTGATTTCTCATTAATGTTATTACTTTCAATGAGTGGTAGTTGAGGTTCTTCTTGAATTGGCTTTTGCGTTATTGACGTCTCGTTATTGGATACGTCTTTCGTCACATAAGGCGTAGGGAACGTCTTAGAAATACTCCCGGCTCTACTCGATTGTTCTGACGAGCTATATGAATCTGCAATAATCAATTGTCCCAACGGTGAATTAGATTCTGATCGGAGATCATCCGTTAGCGAAAACGCCGCTATTTTTTTGAAGTCTATTATTTCGGAAGGCAAATTCATTAATTGAGAAAATGTTTCGCCATTTAAAATACATATTTTATTTTTCAATTCTTCAAGAATACTCAATATTTCTTTCTCTATTGTATCAGATTCAGACATCTGAAAATGAAATGATTTCTTTATTATGTAAAAAAAAATGTTGAAGGAGAAGGACATGCGATATGCAATTAAAATATTTAAAAAAATTTTATAAGTAATAATGGTAGAAAAAAAATTTGTTGTATAATTTATTTTATATGCAATAATGAAAAAGTAATACAATGCAATCAACCAACGAAAAAACGAACCGTTTGTTTGATAAATTTTGATAGAAAAAAATTGAATATAGAAAACAATAGAATTAATTTTTTTAACATTTAAACTTTAACACAGAGACGCCATTTTATAACATAAAATTTGCATTTACATGCAAAATAAAATTTAATTATGAAAATTGTTTTTTAATTCTAATAAAGGATATTTAACGATTAACTATATCAACAAGGACATAATATAACGATTTTCAATCGATACATAATTTTAAATACTGACAGCAAATTGTTATCATTTCTATATCAACAACCATAACAACATAAAAATATAAAAAATGAATTCAACTTCGTTGAAAAAAGCAAAAACTCCTTCTAGCCTACAAACATTTTCACTATGTCAATGCGTTATAAAATTATGGAGTGTATACATATAAATAGTAGAGTGTATACATATAAATATCTTACATATACAACATACATACAAATTCAAGTACAAAAGGCAGATGAAGTAATGTTCTGCGTTGAGCATTTGCGATGCATACCCTTTATACGTTTCCGCACATTTTTATGTGCTTCTATATTTACTTTGTACGTTTTTTGCAAGACACTCGTCCTTCCTTTCATCGTACATAAATATACATTTAACCATTACTCTACTTCATTTTTTTAAATCTCTAATATATTTTTCATGTCTTGTCTTTACTGGATTCCCTTTCAATTTAAATAATTTTAGAAAATTGGCGATGTTGGAAAATTTTTGTTAAAAAATGCAAAGCGACGGCAAGACATTAAAAAGAATGAGAGTTTAGAGATGGAAAATAGAGACGCCATAGAATTAGAGCAAAATATTCATTCAGCCAATGAGAGGCCTTTAAAGCTATTCGACGTCTGTCCATTCGCTGCAAAGCAAATTAAATAGAAAATTTTATGGATGAGGAATGTCAAAAATGTTTTCTTTCCGCTATTTTCTTCAGCTCTATGATTGTAAAGAAAATGTTACCCTCTTAATATTCTATTAATATATTTAAACTAATTATTTAGATGAAAAAGCAATTGGCTAGTAGTTCAATTATATCAATAAAACTAGAATAAATTTACAAAACTAAGATAAGAAGATAAATTTAATTTATTCTTAATGAAATTAAAAATGTTGAAAAATTAAAAATGAAATAAATTTAAAGTTCAAAAATTTTGTATTCTGGCATTACTTTGTTAAATAATACTAATTAACTGATTTATTTATAATCTTTGAAAATTTGATATCACAATAAATATTGTCGAATAAATATGTATAAATAATATGTAAAATATTTTGAAAATTAAATTAAAAACAAAAGGCACAAAAATTAAAAAAATAAATAAATAAGCGCACGAATAAGAGTGAGGAGAAGATATTTCCCACTTTGTGAATAGAATTATGTAATTTGACAATTTGGTTCTGTAAATAAATAAAATATTATATTATTTGGAAAAATTGCAATCAAATGCAAAACATGATAAAAAAAATTTGTATAAACTTAAATTAGGATAAAAAATAGTGTTGTTAAAATGTAAAGAAAAAATTGGAATTATGAAATTTGGAAAATTGTAAATTTTTTAAATTTTTAGTTGGACGGACTAGAAATTTTTAAAAAATGTCGAAAATTTCGTCGATTCTCTTCAATTTTATCGGAAAGTTATTAGCGATTAATCTCAGAATTAAATGTAGATAGGAGTAGTAGGTAAAAAGGATAAAGGTAGAAGGTTGGAGGAGGGGTAAGAAATTTCGATAAAAGTATATGATGGTGGCTCACCGACAAGCGTCTGGACTCTCTTCTTTTTGCTATTTCTCAATAAAAAATTTTTCTTTTCGACGAGATAGCATTTTTTTACAGTTTCTTTTCGGTTTGTGAAGTCTATAACTCAATCATTTTTTAATAAAATTACTCCAAAATTAATGTGTATATAGAGGTACATGTACTGAACATAACACTTTTCTCAGAATATAAAAATTCCTATTTTGAGCCAAGTTATGGTCCAATGAGCCATTTAGAAATTAATGGCTCGCGATGAAGAAAGACGAAAAAGAAAAACGCATACTTTTTTTCTTTTTCGTCTCTTCATCGCGAGCCACGAATTTCCAAAAAAAAGAAAAAAAACGCATACTTTTTTTCTTTTTCGTCTCTCTTCATCGAATTTCTAAATGACTCATTGGACTCTGACCTGGTCCAAAATTTGGGGTTTTTAAATTTTGAAAAAAAACTTTCATTACGCTCGAAAAGCTCGATATTCATATTTATTTTGAAGTAATTTTATTAAAAAATGATTGAGTTATAGACTTCACAAACCGAAAAGAAACTGTAAAAAAATGCTATCTCGTTGAAAAGAAAAATTTTTTATTAAGAAATAGCATGCAAAAAGAAGAAAGTCCAGACGCTTGTCGGTGAGTCACTTACCCATCACTGGTAGGGGTAGAAAAAATAGGGATGGAAGTATTCAGTATTGGTAGAAAGTTGGGGTGGGTAACTGCAAAAATTGTTTTTTAAATTTAACATAATATTAAAGTGATATCGTTCGCTGAAGAAGAGATCCATGAGCCTATATTTAGAAGTGAAAAGAAGCCATACTCAAACCTATTTATACTTAAATTTGGATCCAAAAATCTTTTTGAATGATGCCACTTTGGCGTTAAGGATAGAAGGTTGGAATAGGAGTAGAAATATACAGTAGGGATAAAATATAGTTGTAAAAGGGTGTAGTTGAGTAGAGGCTATTGGTAAAAGGTATTGCGTAGTGATGAAACAAACCCAAATTTTTTCCGAACCCAACCGAATGCGAACTCTGTCACAATGGCGCTATTTATTTTTAGATCCCATTTCGTTTAAGACCACTTTTAAGCATTTCAAAAAGTAACTCGAAAAAAATCTAAATTCTCCTTATGCTATGTAAAATAACTAAAAATGGTGAGTGAACATTAGTATATAATAAGCATTTCTAGCTCATCTGAAATTCCCCCCACCACTTGTCGAAACCACATCTCAATATTTACGCTGATAATAATCACATAATTTTTACAAATATACCTTATAAAATCAATGTTCAAATCAGTGTTTCCAATTTTTTTAATTAATTGAAACTTAACCTAAAGTGACTTAATCGAACCAAAGTTAAAATCAAAATTAAGTACTTAACTTAATTTAGTCAAAGTTAGAAGCAAAATTAAATGCAAATTTTAATTTTGCCAAAATTAAGTCAAAAGTTAAAAGCATTTTTTAATTTTGCCAAAATTAAATCAAAAGTTAAAAGCATTTTTTAATTTTGCCAAAATCAAATGTGTTAAATTAAGTCGCTGATTTGGCAAAACGAAAGTTAAGCCAAATTATCGAAAGTTAAGCCAATTTTGTTTTGCCACGATTTGTTTTTCTAATTTTATTTATATTTTTTGTTTTTATTTATTGTTGTTTAGTAATGAAATTATGATTTTATATTTTTTAAAATATTATTTTTTAAAATATTATCAATAAAATATTTTTTTCGTGCCCAGCGTTCTTTTTTATTTTATTTTCATCTGGCAACCCTGTTTTAAATCAATTAAAATATTTAAATAAAACAAAATCAAACAACTAAAAAGCAAATATTGAAATAATATTGAAATAGAATAATAACAATTAGAGTTAGAGGACTTTTTCATGGCCAAGTTTTTGCCGGAATCAACGTTGAGGTCACCATTCAGTGTTTAAGTAAACCATTAATTGCGAATTACGATATTCATACTGGGTTCTACAACGATGCGACTTTGTCGCAAAACCTGCTTGCGAAAAAACACGCTCGCCTGGAGCGCTTGTTGCAGGAACGGAAAATACATTTAAAGCCAAATTTTTAATTTGTTTATAATCTTCGCGGTCTATTTTTTTCCAAAACTTGACGACATCCACATTTGTTTCAATATTTTTGAAGTCTGGTTTTAAGTCTAGTTGTATCATATATTTCATTAGTGAATTGATGTTGTCCATTATTTTATTGGTTCCTTGTTTGCGTTCACGATCTTCGCGGCGTGTGTTACACAATTTTGACATGAAGCCACTCAGTAATGATTTTTTTGCCTCCACAACATTCCTGCACGGCCGATTGCTGTTGTGAAAACGGCTGCGATGTAGGCAACATGTTTTTTATTTGACGCTTTGCAATCTCCATTTCCCTTCCATCCAATATATTTATTGTGTTAGAGCGGTTGCGATAATATAAATCGGCTCGAAATTATCATCGTTTTCATCATAATAATGACTAAATCTATACTTTATCTCGCAAGATAAAAAAAATACCTCATTGTTATTAAAATTAGGAAAAATGTTTCTTTCACTAAATAATGCTAGCAGCGTTTTAATATACACAAAACTTCGAGATATTGTGGCGAGATATAAAGCATATATATTAGTAAAAAATTCAAAAGATAAACAAAAGCAAGTTAAATATTACCTATTCACAATGTTGAAAGCGCAAAGGCGTGTAAAACCCAATATTTTAAAAAATATAAAATCATAATTTCATTACTAAACAATAATAAATAAAAACAAAAAATATAAATAAAATTAGAAAAACAAATCGTGGCAAAACAAAATTGGCTTAACTTTCGATAATTTGGCTTAACTTTCGTTTTGCCAAATCAGCGACTTAATTTAACACATTTGATTTTGGCAAAATTAAAAAATGCTTTTAACTTTTGATTTAATTTTGGCAAAATTAAAAAATGCTTTTAACTTTTGATTTAATTTTGGCAAAATTAAAAAATGCTTTTAACTTTTGACTTAATTTTGGCAAAATTAAAAAATGCTTTTAACTTTTGACTTAATTTTGGCAAAGTTAAAAAATACTTTTAACTTTTGATTTAATTTTGGCAAAATTAAAATTTGCATTTAATTTTGCTTTTAACTTTGACTAAATTAAGTTAAGTACTTAATTTTGATTTTAACTTTGGTTCGATTAAGTCACTTTAGGTTAAGTTAAATTTTTAGGTAAAAATTTTTTAATTTTGGAAACACTGGTTCAAATTCTCCGTCTCCAAAAATCTGGTTCATATGAAATTCTTCACAACCCGCCAAAACCAGAATTTTAAAATAAGGTATAAATTGATACAAAGTTACTTTATTTAGCAATAATACCTTGCAAAATCAAGTTTAACGAAAAATGGGATGGGCCAGAAACGCCCTCAAGATTCTTGGGGATTGGTCTTATAATTAATTAAGGTCCACTACTAGCCAAATAAATATTTACTTTTTTCTTTCTTTTAAATCAACTAAATCGAATTTTTTAATGTTAAAAGAGATCTTAAATCCACTAACAAATCGTGGATTAGATAAAAATATTAAATATTAAAACTTTTATCCGGGACACACTTCCAAATAAAATTAATAATAATGGGTAAATTTGGACTTTATCAAAAATAATAGTACTCACTGGGTCTGTTATCATAGAAATAAAAATAAATGTTATTATTTTGACTCATTTGGATTGGATCCACCAAGTGAATTACAAAATTATTTATGTTTAGAATCATTGAATTTTGTTTTTTTTCTTTTATTCCAACATTAGATTTTTGTCTCATTTCGCTCAACAATTCTTCAACATGAGTTTTCATATCATTCAGAATATGCTCCTTAAAAATCATTTTATCATTTAGAAATTGTATATTATATGTAGCTATGAGAGTTAAATTTATTTCATTAATGTTATTTGGAAACGTATTTTTAAACATCGATGTCATTTGAAATTACTTTTATATACTATACTTTATCATTATATCTTTTAATTTTGATTGTGATAACTCGATTAGATAAAGCTCAGCTCAGGTTATATCCTTTTAAATCAGATAACTCAACAAATTCAATCAAATTATGGTCGATTTCTTTGCAAAATTTCATCTGAATAAATTCATTTTTGATCAATTTTACATCAATAGTGGAGTAATTTAATGCATTTTCGATAAATTTTTTAGTTTTCTTAAAAATAAAGGTGGATGAAAATATGGATTGTTTCGAAAACTTGTCTAGAGGCGATCTTCGGTCTGAACTAAAAGTTATGAGATATAACATTATGAAAAAGTTGAATCAGCAACAGTTAATTGATGTCCTAAGAAAACTAGGATAATTTGCATACAATCTTTCCGTTCCATGATACAATGTTCCATGACAATATAGAAAGGCGACAACCACAACAAAATCATCAACCTAGGGTTCAAGAACAAAAATTAAAAGACATATTTCCGTTTGAACAATCCGTTTTCAATAATTATTATATTAGGTCGGTGAACAATTTTCGAAATCTTTCAAGAATTTTTTGCCTCACGCTCGCCAGAATTTTACGAATTTTCCTCGATTTTGAGCCTACTCAGTAAATGGTAACATGTTGTAGATAATAATGGCCATTAGCATTATAATGGTGCATTAATAAGACAATTACATTTTCCCCTCGAACTAAAAATCAACCGTTATTACAAGAAGATGATAGAAGAATTCTATTCAAATGCTTACGATGAACTGAAGGTTAACGTTGAAAAAAAAAATTAAACGGCTCCGGATGATCATTTTTGAAGGCAAATAATTTGCAATGACATTAAATGTTTAACAATTTAAAGATGAATCCTATATACTACTACCAAAGTGAATCGCAAATAAAAAGGCTACAGTCGACGCCCCCATTAACATAACGCCAAGGGACTGCGCGTTAACTATGTTAATGGGAGCGTTATGTTAATGGGGGAGCGTTATGTTAAGGGGGCTAATGGGTGAAAACCAACCAAGCTGCCAAAACGATTATGTTAATGGGAGGTTTATGTTAATGGGAATTTATGTTAATGAGGGAGTCGACTGTATCATAAACATAAAGAATAGTAATGAAACGAAAATTTGAACCAAGCACTTTTTTTCCAATTTTTCGTTTTGTGTTTAAAACTCAGATTTTAGGCTGAATCTTAGGCTTAGGCTTTAAACTTAGGCTTAGACTCAGGCTTTAGGCTTTATGCTTAGATGGGGCTTAGTTTTGTAAAAAAAGTGCTTGGTCTTCTCTTTAGTTCAAATTTTCATTCAATCTACCGTAACTCGACGGAGAAGCAAAATTGGGTCATAGTTCACATACAATTCTTGATCAGCGTGATGAGAGCTTTCGAATGAAATATCGCATGTCCAGTTTCGGTTCCAAAAGAAATTTTTTTGTGATTAACGGTGATCCTCCGTATGGTCCTTAGGTGTACCCTTTTCCCAAACAGTTTTCCGATCCATTATTTAAAATTGTATCAAACTTTTAAAAAAGTTTTTCAGTAAAGAGCCCAACAAGTACCTTGTTATTTTTCTATTTTATATTTCATTTCATATTTAATAAAAAATAGAGACATTTTTTTGCTTTTTGAATTGTTTTTTGTTCCCGCGGAAAGGAAGTGCATATAAAAGTTTGGAATTTCCATGTGCTTTTTACGATGTGAATAAGAATAACATTTTTTAATATTAACAGCAATTCGGTTGAAGAGCGGAAGAAACGAATTTTTGTTGCTGTTGGAGTATGATGTTAGCTCATGGTTTTTTTTATTTCCAAGGTCGGGCAGAGGGGAAGAAAATGGTGGCGCAAGATGGAATAATAATTAACTGCTTTATTTATAATCTTTGAAAATTTTATGCCACAATAAATATTGTCGAATAAATATGTATAAATAATATTTAAAGGACGCATAAACACCAATATAGATTTCCACACAATTTGTTCTAACTTTTTTTCTACGATAAATCCAATGGACTTGAAATTTTTGCTATGAGCTCCTCTTACGTACACTATTACTCTATAAATTTTGAACTACACTATAAAAATGACAAATTTCCGCATTTTTACCGTTTTTTGAAGTTTTATAACTCGGCTCCTATCCAATCGATCAGGTTCAAATTTATAGAGTGTAATAGTGTATGTAAGAGGAACTTATAGCAAAAGTTTCAAGTCCACCGGATCACTCTCCGAAAAAAATGCTCAGCCATATGCACTTTTTTCGTTGCATTTTCCTCTATAAAAATGCTAAAAATGAAAATTTTAAAAATCGCTGAAACACGTCTCTTACAAATCGAGTACTCTCTACAAAATGCAAAAAAACCTACGTCTATATCTATCGTAAAAAAAAGTTAGAACAAATTGTGTGGAAATCTATATTGGTGTTCATGCGTCCTTTAAAATATTTTTAAAAATAAATTAAAAACAAAAGGCACAAAAATCAAAAAACTAAATAAATAAGCGCACGAATAAGAGTGAGGAAAAGATATTTCCCATTTTATGAATAAAATCATGTAACTTGACAATTTCATTCAGTAAATAAATAAAATAATATATTATTTGGAAAAATTGCAATCAAATAATATTGCAAAACATGATAAAAATTTGTATAAATTTAAATTAGGATAAAAGATAATGTTGAGTAAGGAAAAGTTGCAATTATGAAAGTTGAAAAATTGTAAATTTTTTAAAGAATGTAAAATATCAAAGTTAAGGAATGTACATAAAATTGATAATTTTATAAAAATATATGTTTTATTGATAGTTTGTTTATTGGCAATTTAAAAATTTAAGGAAAAAATCGGTATAGCTCTCGTTTGAAGAAAATTGTCGACCAAATTCTAATATAGACTGACGACGTTTAACATGATTTAATTGATAGCTAAAATTAATCATTTTAAAAAATTTAAAATAATTATTTTATAATTTTTCTAAAATTTTAAATATTTTTACATTATGGATGTGTTTCTTTTTTTTAAAGTAAAACAAAAAACTACCATAGAATCATAAAAAAACTGACTTTTCTGCTTCGACAATTTTACGACGAGCGACACTGCATACAGTCTGCTGGATAAGTTCAGCAAGAATTGTTGTTGGTACAACCATACCATCTACTAGTGAAGCTGGCTGGCCGTATTTACGAGCCCACAAACCTTCGGTTTGGACATGAATAAGTCCTGAATTGTGTTTGATCTCACATAAATAGATAATCATAAAAGATGACTGTTGCTGATTTAAATTTAATGTGGAACTATGTCGAGCTGATGAAGCGGTAATTCCGAAATTATCTTCTGTGCATGGAAGCAATTCGTCTAAATTAAAATGAAATGTACACGTCTATATTTTGCTAATGTTTTAAGTAATAAAACAAAAAAAATTAACCGATTTATACATTTACATAAATTTCATATTTATACGAATTTGATATTGAATTTAAAAATAATTGTTTTAATTCGAAAATTAGCCTTTTTTAAATTTTAAATCAAAATAATAAAAAACGCAAGAACTTAACAATTATCAAAAATTCTTAAATTTCAATATCAAATTCGTAATCACCACCCTCAAAAACCCCTTATAAAATTGATTCTAGAAAGAAATAACCACATTTTAAAAAATAAAATTTTGCTACCCTAACCCTTACAGTAATCTACAAGCCCTCAAGTTGCACCAAAAGCCCAAGAACCATTCATAATATAATTGACAGAAATTTGGCGCATTTTGACTCATTCGGGTTAAAGCAAAAAACTTAATGTTCACCAGAACCTCACTTAAATAAAATCGTAGCCCGCCTTCTACAATATCATACGACTATCTTTTTATGGGTTAGGTCCAGGTCGGTTGGAGCTATATTATGTAACAAATTAATATAATTATTCAGATAAAGATATAAATTTTGTTTTTGTTCAAAATTTCTTACCAATAGTCTAAAAAATTCTTTAAATTGAAAAACTCAAACTACCGAATGGGAAGTTGTACATATCCTCAATACGTTCCAGCCATACTACAATCACTTTCATATAGCCGTATCGTCTTACGACTTTATCCGCTAAACTTTGAAAAATTATAAATAATCATTAGATGTAAAAAATTTGATACTAATAAATTTTACTTTGATTAGCAAAATTTACAATATTTTAGACTAATTTTAAAGATTAATAATTTGAAATTGAAAAGAGAAATTTTATTTCCCATTAATCTAATAATTATTAATAATTATTTTTTATTTATTTATACTTCTTTTTTCGCCTTGTTGTGATGCGGTCTTCAAATGAAGCCATGCGTTGGACTTTTGTCCACCTAACAAAGGAAGTTCACCCGACTGCCATGGTGGAGGAATTGGTGGAGTCGCAATCGTGTCAGAAAGTGAGATGTCACTATTTCTTAAAATTAAAATTAATAAAATTATAATATTTTTTGTTAGATAGTTTAAATTGAAAAAGTGTTTTTTTATAGTTACTAAAAAACTGACCTTAAAGTTGAAGGGCCGGTAACATACGTATTGTGCTCATCAACTGAAAACAAAAGAATGTTTATAAACTTGTGAAAATGAAAAATTAGAAGAAATTAAAAATCCGAAAGAAAAAAGCGGCAAAAATAATTACATAAAAAACCAAAAAAAAGCAACTTTTATCGTTATTGTTATTAGGTAATTACCGCAATCAAGTACGCTCGTTTGACATTCCAAATTTGAATGATCACGAGAACTTAATTTTGTATTTTCCTCTTCCAAAACCGTTGTTTGATCAATGTTATTCTTTTTTGAATTATTTAAATAGTCATCCGTTGATAAGGATTTTAAAATATCAGTGTCATCATAATTTGTTTGTTGCATTTCATTTAAGGGTAAATTGTTAAACTTACGGCGAAAAAATGATTTAATGAAAGAAATCGTTGCAGCTGATGTCGATAAATTTTGATTAGATTCAAACGCTGCAGTATGGGGATGCAAATGCGTTTTGTTTTCCATCAATAATGATTGTTCTAGTTCTTTTTTAGATTCTATTAATTGACTATCACTAATATCATGTATGGTTGTTTGCGCAGAATTCGGGCTGTTTTCTTCTAATTTATTTAATTTATTTCCAAAATTAAAATGTGTCGTAGATAATTCACTGGGACTAGTGACGAAGAATGCTACAGACGAATTTTGTCTTCCATTCAATGTTTTTATTGGCCTTTTGATAAAAGTTGGTGAACTGATTTGTTCATGAAAAATAGATGGTAAAGAAGAGCCCGAATTTAGACCTTTTTCTTCTGATTTTACATTTTGTTTTGTCCCACTATTACTGCGATCTAAGAGACTCAATGAATATTTACTTCCAGTAAGTGAATCCATTGCACTTTTCGCTAATGTATTTCGTCGCTTATTGTTAAAAAACTTTTTTGAACCATCATTGTCCAGTTGTATAACTACTCCATTTTCTTTAAATACATCCTCTATATTTGACTCTTCGTCTGATGTTTTCTCGTTTGGATCATGAACTAAAGGTTGTTGTGCAGTCGTAATCGGAAATTCAATTACCGTACAACTTAGAGGAGAAAATACGATCACTTTCGGTTCATCGTGATCGGATTCTTCTTGAGACGTACTCAAAAAATTCGAAGACTTTGTTGACTCCAATGAAGGCAATGCTGCCAATGAATTTCTCCGTATTTCTGCGTGAGTTTTACAGGTACGAGCAGCATTTGTCACGGCTGCATCTCTTCGTTTTGCCGAAAAGCGTGCTGATTTTACAATAATTGAAGTCGCCTGTGCCATTGACAAAGATGGACACTCGGTCGTACCTGCTTTAATAATTGTCGTAGTATACGTGGGAACAACTCCATCATCTTCAACAGTTTCTGTTAGAATTGATTGTTCGAAAGACGATGAAAGTCGACGGAGGCTGGATTCACCATGAAGCTTGGATGCTATTGAACTTTCTTTAATATTTTTTTCCGTTTGAACATCTTTTTCCTTTAAAACGACATTCTCTGTCTCTGTTTCTTCAGATATTGTATTCAATATAAAATCGTTCCCTGGTTTGCATTCAATGTTAGGTTGAAACGGTTTAAAAGAATTTGCGCTTTGTTTGTTGTATTTGCGTTCTAGATTCGAAATTTCTTCCACTGAAGTTTGCAAATATCCGCTATTTCTAGAAGTTGATTGTAATTCTTTATGTAAACCAAATTGAGACGGTCGCTGAGCGACAGATGGTGATGATACTCGCCGAAATATCATCATTGTTTGTTTTGCTTTTTCGGCATTACTATCTATATTCATCGGAACTTCTTTAACAATTTCTTGTATGTTGGATGGTGTTGGCGTTTCAATTTCAGATTTTTTGATTTCTGATAATATATTATCATCTTTATCTTTATTATCATTTGTTATAGTGCTATTTTTATTATCATCGTTGTTGTCGTTGTTGCTGTGATTCTCAAAATTCTCATGAGCGACAACATTATTTTTTACATTCGGATTATTATTAGTATCATTAGAGGTGTTACCGGAAAGCCCTGTAAACGACCAAAAAGACGATAGAGAAGCCAAAAAACCGCTATTCTTTCGGTAAGGTTGGCGCTGCTTTGTGTCTTTTATAAATTTTGTAACTTTTCCTTCATTTTGTTCGTTAACCTGATTTTGTGTATTTTGTTCTTTCTCTTCAATTTTAATTGATAACTGCTCATTTTTAATTGTAAAAATCGAATTTCCATTAGGTAATTTTGCTGCTTTTAATAATTCGTTTAGATTAGAGTTAGATGAATTTTCTGTTAAATCATAATAAAATAATAAATTCAATAATGTTATGTCTCAGATTTAGTAAATTGTTATTGTTAGAATGCCGTATTTATGTATATCAAAGTATTAGTTTTAAAAAATTAGTACGTGAGCAAAGTAAATCATAACTGATTCCACAAAATTAGAACCTGTTGATTTAAAATAAGATCCTTTTGGACTCGTAATTGAGACATTAGAGATACGCTCTGACAATAAATTCGACGAAGAAAGCGTCGGAGTAATAAAGGAAATTTCAACTTGACTCGTACTGTGATAAAGAATGTGATTTTCACCATTCAAAACGTATTGTTGTTTCGACGATGTAGGAGTTTTTTGACCAACTAAACAATGGAATAAACAAAAATAAATTTATGTTTATAGGTAATTAATAACCTCTTTTCTTAAAGGCAGTTCTCCAACTTCCGGTCCAGTGAGGAAAACAGCTATTGACGTCAACGCCTCTTCCCAGGCGATTTAGAAATGTAAGAAAAGTAGGACTTGTCTTTTCTAAGTTCTCCTAGAAATCTATCAGATACATATTACAAGAATGCACAGAAAATGATTTTAAAATTTCGGAAATAATTAAAATTGAAAATTCTTCTATAATAAAGTTTCTCATACTTACCCTAATTTCGCGTGTATAAGGCCGGGTGTTTTGAGCCAAATTTAAATTCGCGCCAATGAGTTCATTCTGTTCGTATCGTCGGATCCGTTGGAGTGCAAATTTTGTGCCCGCCTTTGTCTCGATTTTATAAAAGTGGGCACAAAATTTGGACTCGCTTGGATCTAATACGAACAGAACGAACTCTAATTGGCGCGAATTTAAATTTGGCTTAAAACATCCGGCCCTATACACGCAAAATTAGGGTAATTAATTTTTTAATTAATTTTTTGTGCGTGAGGAGTAAAAATATGCATGTTTTTTATCAAAATAAATTATAATTTTTTTCAATTTTAAAAACAAGTTGCAATTTTGATATTTTGGAAGTAATATTTCAAAAATTATTACGCAATTTTGAAGAATATTTTCTGCTTTATTCTGTCCGCTTTTTACGTAAAATATCGAGACCGTCTCCAAAAAATTAATGGACATTCTGTCTATTTCGGCGTTCAATTTATCCGCAAATTTTCCGCTGTAAATTTTTAACATAACAATTAATTTTTTATAATAAATTGACTCACTCTTTTGAGTTTAGAGCAATTAAACTACGACCATATGAGCTTCGACTCAGAAGACCCATGTCGTATAAAAAAATGCGTAACGAATCACACTTTTTGACACAACTAAAATTTCGCTCCAATGAAATAACTTTTAATTCGCTGTAAAAGAAAAAAAAACCAACTCCACAGAACGAGAAGATTGTGTGAGGAGTGACTCCATAGATGCCTGAGTCCATACGTTCCGCTCATCGCGCATGTCACTTCCCGTCGAGCCATTCTCAAGCTTTTGGTGTATTTGTGCGAGTTTTTCCTGAACAGCAACTACTTCAGGCGTTTGTTTAAGTGGACGATTTTCCTCGTCACTTAAAAATGCATTTTAATTGAACATTCCTTTATAAGCGCTCTTTAACTTAAAACAATACAGTTTGCATTGTATGTCGTGAATGTTGGGTGGAAAAACGAATTGCTTAATCGGCTCGACCCTCGAAAAGTTAGCATCATTATCGACGGTTGCCGAAGGAAATGCATTATTAGAAGCGCTCGTCGCACTAGCAACTGATAGCGCACCCGGGCTGAGAGCATCATCACCTGTATTTTCTATTAAAGAAAAAATACGTTAAAAGCTAAAGTAATTAATTTATAATATGACTACCTTTGTCGAACTCGAAATTCATTTTATCATCCGGAATGGCTTTAGGGCGAAGCTGAAAATACATCGTATGCGCCGGTCGATAAGGTGTACGAATTACGGCTAATACGGTAGGAAATCCTAAAACACAAACGAATTGAACCAAGAAAACTCGGAAAATATGTTTACCTCGCGAAATTTGTTGAATATGCTGAGCCTCGTGGAAAGCAATCAATGACATCTCGTTGACAAGAAAATATTTAAAGTTTTCCATAGTAATATTTTCAGCACCAAATTTTTGAAGAAGTCCTGCTTCATCGTCTAGCGCACTTGACGACTTCCCATTAAATGACGAATTCTACAAAAAATTCTTAATAAAAATTTAAAACAAAATATACGAAATTTTACGTTTAAAATAAAGAGCCTATTAAGCAAGTATTCCGCCGCATCGCAAACTCGTTGACTAGCCGGCTTGTAATCCTGAGGCCGCTAGAAACGTATTGGCATTATTATTTGATGTCTAATAACAAGAAGTTTTGTATAAATTTACCATTCCTTTGCCACCGGTCATGCCAAACTCAATGATGTTGGCCAGAGTTGAGAGGCAGGATTCGATTTCAGTTAGCATAGGCGCCAATGTAATCCAATTTGCTAATGTGAAATAAGCCAACACAATCTAGAGAATCACAAAAGTGCATGAAACTATTAGAAAAATTAATAAATTCATTTGAAAAATAAAATATAATAATACATGTAAGTATGTGAATAATAAAGAAACCCTACCGTGGAATGCAAATCGCGAGAGTGAAGCATAGGCGGCTTCTGTAATTGCGTATCAACAAAACGACACAGCGAAGTAAGAATTAATGATCCCGTGGAAAGCTCGTCTAAAAATATTGCAATTTGAAAGGTTTACAAAAAATTTAAAAAATTCAAAATATTTCTATGCAAAAAATTATTCACAATAAGTTGTTTAAAAAATAATCAATTTTTATTATAATAAAAAATTGTTTAAAACATACTTTTGTGGAATAGAATGGAATGTGGTAAATTGGCAAGATTATTCAAGCAGTCCAATGCGGCAAGACAAGCGACTAGATCGTTATTCCATTGTTGTTTACACAAATTGTCGCAAATAGCGCTGACAACACCGCGGAGTGCGGAAACCGCAAAAGGTGTAGCAAAAATAAAAAAAAACTTATGCGAATGGACAAAATTTATTTTTTTGTAAAAGAATTATATTACGCAAAAAGTATATTTACATTTTTCCGCATTTTCTTCGTCGCTATCTTCGGGTCGAGGAGTTTCGTTTGTTTTGGAATGTTCCACACCCCTTTTTAAAATATCATAATGAGCATTGCTCATGCAGAATACATGACAAAGACCTAAAATTATGCAAACTAAATTATTATTTTATGTTTTTAGTAATTACGTAATACGTGAAGGCCCCAAATCAGTCCTCTCCCGTTGAAAACGACCTTGGACTAATCATTTCGCGGGTCTTTGGGTGAGAGCCATCCAGCCACCGAAATCTCGGCTGGTTTGCTCGGCATATATTCAAGCGGTATCGCTGATGCGGCTTATACAAGGCCTGGTCATCACCCACACAATGTGCAATGTGATATCTTTCTATGGTCTTCCAAACATGATGACATCTAGGTAGGGTTGGGGATGGAACCGAACTTCATCCCAAGCAAAGTGAAACCTATCGCACAACCACTAGGCCACTGCTTCCCGCTTCTTAATAATTATCAAAATTAAACTTCACTCAATGTAAGGTGCAAATTAATGGGCTCAATTTCATTGCGCAATGTAAAAAGCAAAATTCGAAGCATTCGTTGACGCAAATCAATGTAAGTAAAACTATCTTCTAATGCATTAAAAGATAGACTTTTTTGTAGTCGGCCACGTTTATGAGAGGGATCGCTGACCAATTC
This sequence comes from Bradynema listronoti, assembly GCA_024678965.1. Taxonomy (NCBI): domain Eukaryota; kingdom Metazoa; phylum Nematoda; class Chromadorea; order Rhabditida; family Allantonematidae; genus Bradynema; species Bradynema listronoti. The sequence goes on from JANLNO010000006.1 coordinate 4,636,993, forward strand.
TAAACAATCATCCAAATTGTTTGTTAACAACTAAAAAAAACATCTAATATTTTATAAATTATACCGCCATAAAATATTTTTCCGCTGCCAAATACAGTCGGCCATGCTATAATAGCGCCGAGCGCACGTAAACACGCATTACGCATTTCCGAGGATGGAATAGATGAATGAAGTCTAATATAATTTTAAAAAAATCCAATTCGAATAAAATTTGTCCTTTTATAATAATTATAAATTGAAAAAATCTATTATTCACATACCTTAACTTCACTGATTCGTTTAATACAATATCGATAGCAGCCAAATAATTGGGAAGCAATATCTCAACTCCGCGCAAATTCAATTTAAATAAGTCTACACTATAGTAAATCAAAGAACATAATATTAAACGATCACGCTAAAAAAGAGAATTTTTTTTTAAATTTCATTAATAAAATTAATTATTCGAACCTCAATTAATGCTTCGTATAGAACCAAATAAAAATGTGCCAATTGTTCATCGCTGAGACGTTCGTCCGTCGATTTGGCGCACACAATTCGACACAATGAGCCTAAAGCAGTGGCACGTCCGGCCACTACGCCATCCACGGGCGGATAATCAAATACGGTGACGTTTGATGATCCGGCCATTGCGCCGTTTGCTGCAGAAGAATATGAAGGAGCACCCGGAGTTGTTGGTACAGCGTCAATCGAAGAGGCTGTACTTTGTGTAGCTTAAAATTTAAAAAAGTAACAAAATGAAACTTTCAGTAAACAAAGCGGGAAGTATAAAAAGTTACCAAATGATCGTCGCGTTACGCTGTCAAAATTCAATGCAGCAACACTAAGCACTTCGTCCTGCGTTCCGGAACGCGAGTACATTGACGTTGAGCATGCGCCACTAGCGGCGCTCTGCGGCTGCGCTGTGGGAGGCGGTAATTCTTGAGGAAGCTGCGCGTAAGCCGACTGTAAGCCTCCGTTGCCACCGTTGTGTGACTGCTGCAGTGATGGTTGGGAATATGGCGCACCCGTCACGACGACATTTGAAGCGGCATGCACGTTAAGCGACTTTTGACTGATATGATCTATAAATCAACCTTGTAATATATTTCTAAAAAGTTAGATTGTCCAATTTTTAAGTAAAATTTCATGTGACATTTAAAAAGTAAAAGAATGAACAAAAAAAATGTGAACACAAATTGATAAGACGTACACATTAAAAGTTAAAGGTATAACTAATAAAAAAAATAATTTAATCGATTTTTTTCAAAAACGTGTATGTAAATAAAAAGCATTTGTGCATATTACTTATTATTTTATAATCCAATATTATAAATTTATGAATATTTTAATTTTTACTCCCAACTTTTCAACGACAAATAAAAATATAGAAAAAATTAACTCAAAAAAAAAATTTAATTTTCTTTCACAATGCAAAATCGTCTCTCGACTTTTTTTTCCATTCCTTTCACATTGTTCATTTTATTATTCCTTTCATACCTTAAAAAATTTACGTTTTACTTTTCATTTTTTTTCTTCTTACGTTTACACTAAATTTCTCCGTAGGAAAACTGACTGGTGTTTTTGTCGCCCTTCGCTTTTTTCTTTCTCTTCATTCCGTCATTCCTCAAAAAAGGAAGAATGAGGAAAATTTGCTGCTTTATAAAAAGTGAAAAAATGAACAATAAATCGCCGAATTTAATGAATGAAATGAAAAAAAAAATGTGCTGCGTTTTAATTTAGAAAACTGAGAAAAAATTAGATATAAACTTATCTACCTTATAAAAATGGTATTAATGCTAATCACAAAATTCGAAAAACAAAAATATAAAAAAAAATTGCAACATCAACTATCTATAGTTCAAAAAAAATACATAAATATCTATATAAAAATGAAAATCAATTAATGCGGGATATCCATATTCACATTTAAAATAATATAGAATTGACTGCGAGCGTACAGACAAAAAAAAAAGTAAAGTGTGAGCTCTTTAATCGCTTTTATGCCTCACCTATTACACTCACTTTGGAACGATTTTTTCGCGCTTGCTGTCTTGTTGCCGTAATAAAATGAGAGTGAAACAGCAAAATCAAATAATCGAAATTCCACGGAAAAATATACATACGTAATGAAGAGGAAAAAAACGGTCCATAAGTGTAAGCCAATGCAAAAAAATGCGAAATGTAGATAACGAGAATAAAAATAAAATACTATAACAAAAAAAAAATTTAAAAAGAAAGAATTCTTAATAAACATAACTAGAAAATTAAATAAAAACAATAAAGAAAAAGAAGACTTGACGTAAGTGGGACAGGATTTAACTAAAAGACAATTATAATATTGGTTAAAAATTTAACTGGAATAAAATGTAACGGTAGAGAATTACAAAAGGCAAACAAAAGAATAATTTTGTTAATAAAAAAAAAAAAAAATCGTGCAAAACAAATGGCTGTGTAAACATAACTTTGTATTAATTTTTTTTAAAATTAGTTTAGTAATAATAAACGTAATCGCTATTTGCAAACATTTACATACTAAAAATATACCTGAAACTTCCGAAAAGTTTTTGATCAATTTTTTCAACAATTTTAAAATCATTTTCAGTAAGCTTCTAATACACACCTTCTACGGGTCTTCCATCACGTGGTGCGCTCGAAGAAATGAGCGCAGCGTCAAAAAGCCAGTCCATAAACATGTCAAGCATAGCGCCGCTCGACGGTCCCGACTCGACGCGTTGATAGCGAGCACAAAAACGGTTGGCTAAAAATTTCCAATTCTATTCCTGTAATAAGTATTCGAATGATTATTTCATATTCATAATTGCAACCAAATTAATATTTTTAAAGAAATTATTAAATATTAAATGAAACAACTTACATCTTAGTACGTACCACACCATTTGCCCAGCTGATGGATGTGCCGGAGCGACAAATTCGCATTTGTTTGAATAATAATTGTTGTGACCGTTGTTAATATTGTTAGAGCTGTCTAAACATTATCGGTGTAAAAAAAGAGACAAAATTCAAAACTCGAAAATATAAAAATTCACCATTTCGGCCATAGTTCTCGAGCATTCTCCGATTCGAATCGTTTATGTGTAGTTGTTGTTGTTGTGATTGCTGTTGGGTGTCGTAATGCGGATGCGTTCTGCGATTGTTAGCCGCTATGCTATCGACGTTAGATAGAGCCTGAAGATTTTCCCGCACTGCAATCGCCGAACTGGATAAATTACTGCTACGGCTTGCTGCCTAAAAAAAGTCTCATCGTAATGTTTCAACTTTAAAGCTGCTTTTGTCAAATGTTAATACTCTAATTTCGCGTGTATAATTGGCCGGGTGTTTTGAGACAAATTTAAATTCGCGCCAATGAGTTCATTCTGTTCGTATCAGGAATCCGTTGGGAGGTCTAAATTTTGTGCCCGCCTTTGTCTCGGTAATAAAATTTGGACTCGCTTGGATCCAATACAATTTGGACCCAAACGGATCCAATACGAACAGAACGAACTCATTGGCGCCAATTTAAATTTGGCTCAAAATATCCGGCCAATTATACACGCGAAATTAGGGTAATCAAAAAAAATCTAAAGTTTACCTTATTTCCCTGAAGCGTACAAAGCGCGTCATTCCACTGCGCTTGCAATTCGTCGCATTCGTGAAAGTCGATGGAAGTCGATGAAATGCCTATAAAAAAACGATAATAATCAAAAAAAAATTCAGTTAAAAAATTAAAGCACATACCATAAAAAATATCAATAATTTTAGAGAATGCGAAAACGGACAAAAAGAAGGATAAAGCCACTTGACCGCTAAAATAGTTCAAATTCGCCGCGTCCAAAGACAGAGTGGAAAGGAGATTTTCCGCTAAAAAAAAGTCTGCTTTTAGAGGTATTTTTTATTTTGAACTATTCGAAAAATATGCAATAAGAAACTAACTGTGCGTAAAACAATAAACGGGATTCCCAATCAATTGAAATAGATCAAGCCAAACGGTTCTTATTATTTCCTTATTTCTTTGCATTTTCTCAGCTTCCATTAAATGTTCATCGTCTAAATGAAACGGTCGTTAATTAAAAAATGTATGGCAATATAAAGTAAGAATTCCAACTTACAAACGTTAATAGCGCAATAGTTTGGGCCGTATAGATCGCGTACAATAACCACGGTAAGCGCCAACAATTTACGTGCCCACCATTCGACGATCGGCACCTGAAAAGTAAGAATGAATTACGTCCAGGCCATGCTGATTCCGTGTAATTGCCGTCAAGAGCATTTTTCGAAATAGGGCGTACGTGAGGAATCCATTTCCACGTCAGCGCGGAGAGTGTCCGCCAATAAGACGGCGACGGAATGTGTTCGAGAATGGCGGCTTTAGTCCAGCAATCGAAGAGAGTTTGACTCAGATCCGCACTCACGGCACAACCAATCTCATCTGTAATCCTCTATTCTTGAATATAAATTCAATTGCAAGTAAAAAAAGTAGCAATTCGAGAAAATACAGGGTGACCACAAAGTCCTTGCACACATTTTTTTTAATTTAAATTTTAGTACAGTTTTTGTTATATTGTATCATTATGTTACAGTCTATTTTGTGGCGCGTAAAATTTTGTACAAACTACGTTTATTTGTGTTAAAAAAATTTGTACAAGGACTTTCTGGTCACCCCGTATTATGTAAAGCCGTCTCTCATTACTGACCACTGGACCGAGTTGACGAAAGAAGTTGATCGGAAACAGTCATAAGAAAAAGCAAAGAACGTGACCATAGCTCGTCTTTGTACTCGTCAAGTACGGCGGATGTAAGATGACGAACCGCGGTGAGAATGGTGCGAATTTCGGCGCCCTGCCGACGCAGCTCCACCTCAACCTCGAGCGGTGCGGAAAGCGTTTTCGGAATAAATATATTGCGAAAAGCGTCGATCATTTTTCTAAATTTGGTATGTTTATATAATAATGAATTTAAGGGATCAAGAAACGTGATGAAAAAAATTCTCGAAAACCTACCTGAAATATTTATCGGGATAAGCACGCAACGGCTCGGGACAACACTTGTGCGGCTCGGCGGTGAGCGTGGTCATCCACGCCAAATAAATGCGAATCGCCGAGCTCAGCGTTGTATAGGTATCATCGTCGTAAAAAGGCAATCCAAAAGCATGATTCACGAACTAAAATCGTTAAACCTTTTTCGAATGAAAAAATAAGAATAAAAGCATTAAATGCAATTTTAACCTGCATAATCCATTCCAGCTCTTGATCGTTTTCGATCCGGATCTGCGAAGACAACTGAGTGGGTTTATCCACATTCTCGACAATTTCTTTCACTAACATACCGGATACGGCTTCGCCGGCCTTCCTGCAATAATTACAATAAATTATTTAAAAAAATAGTCAAAACAAATTTAAGAAAAACTGACGTGGAAAAGCGCGCTAAAATGCTCGGCTTGAGTGCCGGGAATTCGAGAATCGGCCACTCGTTAATCGACATAATACATCTTAAAAAAAAATTGCTGCATAAACGTTTTTCATTTCGATACTATAAAAATTTGTATGAGAGTGTTTTGCTGATAGAATGTTAGTTGATTAATGGATGTGGGATATGGAAGACGTGCATTTCTTATTTATTGTCTTACATATTTTTATACTACGGCTTATTCCTTCAAACTCTTAAAATCAATGCGAAAAATGTTGTTCCTTTTCTCATGTCTTTTCATTTCAACAAGAAAGAAATCTTTTGTGTTTTTACAATATAATGAATGCGACTGGAAAGAAGGCAAAAAAAAAACATTTAAAAAATTTTTTGCATTTCATCTAGCCAAGGTTTCTTTTTGAAAAATTTTGCAAAAGGTAGGTGGATTTTTTTATTCGGCAAGTGGCTGCGTGCAGCTATCGCCTAGCTGATATAAAAGAAAATAAATTCTTTTAGGATTAGGAAGCGGAATTAAATCCGAAGATTTTAAAATTTTTATTCAAATTGTTGTTAATCAATTCGAAATTAAAACATTTTTCTTTTTTTCGTATTTTTTCAGGCTGTTATCAAGAAAGTGTTCAAACTTCTCAGCAAACCATTTCCGTTCGAGGTTCTTATGGTTTATCAGATGCCAAAAAAAATTTTTTTTAAGTTTTCTGACAATTCAAAGGTTGCACTTTTAACTAACCTTGCATGTTGTCTTTTTTAGTTTGTTAACACACTAGCATAAATTTTAAACGACTAACATGTCGAGTGAATTGTGAAGAAGAAGCAGTGCAATTCTTTCAAGAGTATCACATTTTGCCGAGTGAAGTAATATGCGAGAATGGACATCAAATGAAGTTAATGTTTAGTGTGAAAATTCGATGGGGATGTTATAAATGAGTATTTTCATAAAAAATCTTTTAATACAAGAAAAAAATTTCTTATTTCTAAATCCTTTAAGAATTTACTAAATAAAAAATTTTTATTATTGTGTAAAAGTTTAAATTTTTAACTACTCTAAGTTCGGAAGTATAAGCCATATATAAACCACTACTTGGCGAAGTAACGAATTGATAAGAGGCAATTCGCTAGTTGGGCAAGGAGCGAAACTGAAGGGGGAGCAAGCAATAAATTATTATAAACCTTGAAATTTGATCAAACCGATTATACACAAACGCAACGAAATTTGACGGGAGAAACTTTATTGTAAAGAAAAACCCGTATAATAAATACCTTAAAATTTGCTAAGCGTTCTCAAGGACGGAAAATACGAAAGTTGAAAGTGTAATGTCAAAAACATGAGTTCGAAGTTCGAAGACGAGTGCACGTCGAATAATATTGCAAATTTTTGACAGAATATATCGTAATCGAGCGCAAATTTGAAAATATTTCGAATGTTTAAAAGATTACATTTCAAAAATGTTCTTCTAATTCTCGCGTGTAATAAAACCATTTATTCATTTAAAATCACTTTTTATTTATAATATAAATGATAAAAAAACGAAGCGAAAACTCGAGAATTGGCTTGAGGGCAAAACCAATTCAAAAAATGATAAATTTGACATCAACCTGCTCTTCGCGTATTAACTTTTTTATCTAGCGTATTAATCAATTCCAAATTGCACCAGGAGATAGAGAATTTAACGGGGAACAAGAATGCCCAGGCTTATTTGGAAATTCCGAAAATTGACTGAGCTCTACCTATTTATTCTACATATTTTTTAGGTACGAAAAAAGTATGCGTTTCAGAAGAAACGAAAAATAAAGTAAAAATTAACATTTATGTATTATAAGCCAGTAATCATTCGATTCGTAAGAAAATGCGCTATTTTTTATGTATATTTGCATTTAATAACAAATAACTTTACTTTTATTATTTTACTGCAAACAAATTTTGTCAAATTTCAAATCCTATTTAATGTAATATTACATTTTTTAAATATAGGCGAAATGCCAAAAAATTTTAACTGTATAATTATATAGCTAAATTGTCCTTTTTTTGCAATATTATTTGCCGTGGAGTGCGAAAAATTTGAATTAAATTTTAGTTGTGTTTTGGACGGAAAAATTTTTGTAGTGGTTTGAATTTTTGGCGCCAACGGAAATTTCGCGCAAGTGATACTCCTAGCTAGAGTAAAACAAACAAAAAAACTAACAAAGAAATTCGAAATTTTTTATTAGAGATGCGAGCGGCGCTAATTCTTATTCTTATGGCAAGGACACAAGTAGCGGTACGCGCAACAACAGAGTCTCGGCTGAGCGTCAAACTTGATGGAGCTCAACGGAATCGGCTTGGAAATGTTGGCACTGTCCGTGGAAGTCGTCTTCTTGTTGCTGTCATTGTTGTTTGTTGCGTTGCTGTGGCGTGCTTCTTGTCAACGCTCGCGACGAGCGCGGGCCAAGCCGGCGGTCGGAGAGTTGCGGGGCTTTTTAATTGGATTGTTCTAAATCAAATACTCTAAGTTAGGAAGTATAAGCCGCCCCATACATGCAAAGTGTAAAAAATTGAAATCTACTTTCTTGAAAATTTTATTGCAATCGAAAATTTTTTAACTCTTGTTTTTTAGGTATTTTTATGTTATTTTTTAGCGAATTTTTATGTATCCACATAAAAAATCATATACCGCAAAATTCATATTGCGTGTAGTTTATTTCGCCGAAAAAAATGGAAATCGAATTTTAGCAAAATTAGGCAAATTATTTATATAAATTAGAAAAAGCAAAGGTTCTAGTACTGTTCCTTGAGGGAAATCAGATTGAATTTCATAGGTGGTTGAGAATTTGTGGTTAATCCTTACTTGTGCTGTTCGATTTGCAAGAAAAAAAAGCAAGAAATCCATTTGAAAAGTTTGCCGTCAACGCGTGCATTTTTTAGCTTAACTAATAATGAACAGAGTCGAACGCTTTTTAGAAGTTCTTCCATGTGTTTGGAAGTTCTCCTGTATTAAGAAAAATTCGGAAAATTTGGGTTATACTTGGATCTAGATTTTCTGCACATTTTTTAGTATAAAATTGGGAATGTGGTGTTGTTTTTGGGGATGTTTTTGAATGTTAGCTCTTTAAGAAGTTTAAGCACATCAAGGCAATAAAATTCATTGTCACAAAGTTTTTCACCTATTAATTGACTTTCTGTAGTAATTGAGCTGTCTGACGTGTAATGATTGCTTTGAAAATATTTCGCCAGTGCATTTGTCTACATCATTTGCTACATTGGCGTTAGTTTCTGAATCATAAAGTATAGAAATACATAGGTGAAATTGGTTTAGTGACGTTTGCAACAAATTTGTACATTGAGTTTCTACCTTTAGAAATTATGTAGCTTTCTTGTCTATCATTAAATTTATTAATGAAGTATTTGAGTTGTTTTGTCAGTTGCACATAATGGGTTTTGTACATATTTTCTGTCGTAAGTTATTTTTTCTCAAAGTTGTGCTTTTTTGGTAATCATTGCCTTAATATACAGAGGATATTTTCTTCTAATTTTTTTATATTAGTCCACTGATGAGGGACATTTATAATAACTTTTTAAAATTTTTTTTAGTAAATACAAAAATAACAAATTCCATCTTTTATTTCTTTTATTTCAATGTAAATTTTCATTTAAAATTACCCTTAATTAATTTGATTTTAATGTATCTAAAAACAAATATATTGAATTCAAAAGTTACCTGATCGCCAGAAAAATCGTAATTTTTTTCGTTTTTTTTCACCAACCATGGTGTGTTATAATAATTTTCGATTTTTAGCTCCACATCATTTTTATTCAATCTAAATGATATTTTTTATTAATCATCAACAATTCACAAAAATTTCTAAATTTTGAGTTAAAAATCCTACGTAATCTGAGCAACTCCCTCGTAACAACAATGAGGAAGATAGGTGTTGGTAAAGACTAATGGTATTCGGCCTATTTCGAGTGAAAAACACATACGCAAATTCTTTTCGACAGCTGTTAGTGGATACAAAAATTCGTCAAGAGGAATAAAGTTTATAGTTGTCTAAAAATAAAAAGGAAAAAATGTAAATTTTTAACAAAAATGTTGATAAAAACTCAATGATAAAGACTCCGAATAGCCAAATTATTATTGAGTATTTTTACTCTTCTTTGAAAATTAATTAGAAGTCAAATTGTACAACAATCTTTGTTCACTTTGTTGGTATATCATTTTAAAAAATCTTATCTTAAAAAAAAGAAAGAAAAATGTAAAAAAAATCATGCTTTTGCTCTTAATCACACTATGTATATAATCAATATGGCAAAAATTATCCATAATTAAACATTGGACATACAATAATTGTTCGCTCATCAACAATCAACGTGAGCATATTAAACTCATTTTTCTTCTAATATTTTCTCATATGCATCTTTTATTTATTTATTTAAAAAAATGCGTTACAGGTATTATAAAAAAAATACACAAATGTGGCGTAAAATAAATAGAATTAAAAATCAAAAATAAGTAGCAGGCATTAAAGGATGATAAAAAGTAAGAAAAAAAGAAGAAATTGCCAGTACTTATTTTTTTAGCATTCTTCAAAGATTCGATAAGTCTCTTTTTGAAAATTGTTTCATTACCTGAAATAACTACCGTTTGCTCAAGTGAATTCCAATCTTTGACTATTCTATTTAAAAATGAAAATTGATTTTTGCAGACATTTTTTTTGTTCTTAACTGAAATGGATGTTTTCTAGTATTGCTGCTCCGTAAAGATAATAGGAAAAATTTGTGAGGATCTATATTCGTGTACCTAATTAAAAATTATTTTATAAGTCAAATCATATACTTTTTTTCTAAATTCAAAGGTATTAAATAGTGTAAGACGTTCGTGATAAGGTGCATGTTTAAGATGACACTTTCGCAAAATCATACGAGTAAAATATTTTTGAACTTTTTCAATTTGTAAAATTTGGTATTTTATGTGCGAATTCCACAATTATCGGTAATATTTGATATAAGAAAACACTTTAAATTATTTATCATAAATATTCATTAAAATTGATATTTTTGTTTAAAAATAAAATTATTTAATAAATTGTTTTATTAAATTAATATTGTTTGTTCAATTTTTCATAAAGCTTAGGCTTTTTTTATTAAAAAATCAACAAATAGTATATTTTTAAACATTTATTAAATTTTTGTCGAAAATAAAATTATTTACAAATTTTTTTAAAATTAATATTTTTTTCATATAGGTTTTAATATAGGTAATTATCTTTAAATTAATTTTTTGCACAAATATTACAATGAAGAAAATAATAAAGAAAATGCTAAAGTTTTAATTTCAAAGCTAATAAGCAAAAAAAAACTAATGATATGAATTTTACCTTTGAAAATTAGTAAATTTTTCATATGTATTTGCATTCTTTCTTCAGTGACTAAATTATTTTGTTTAGGCTACATTTCCTTGACTATTGACACCGAAAATGCACTGCTTTTGTCGAATTTATGCGACGCTGGCGCTGATGAGGGCATCATATCGAAGCAATGTGTGAAGTCGCTGCACGCCCAATTCAACAACGATGAACGGCGATTCGCGTGTTTACTTGATGTGGACGCTCGTATTCTTTGCATTTTCGACGAGTTTATGCTGCGAAATGCTTTGTTTGATCACGATTTGTTTAATTGAACAAAAAATTATCCCAAACGGCCCTCTCTAGGACTACATTTTAATCAAAAATGCTATAACTACTTTAAAACTTTTTTTATTATAATTATTTGTTAATGGAATTTTTTTTGATAATTAAAAATTAAACATGCACTTGCGCATATCTTTATCTATTTACTGTGAAAAATGATTACTCATTTGAAATTTAAATTCGTTTAAATGGAAAAGTTGTGATTTTCGCGCAATATTAGACATCTTGTCTCTATTGGAAAAATTTCTTATTTAAAAAATTTTTAATGGATTTTGGAATAAGACATTTTTAAGAAATTTTTTCTTATATTTTACTTCGTCGTTTAAGACAAAATGACGTTCCCTGATAGGCCTAAGCGAATGAAGTGATGACTTATCGAATGCTTACTAACATTCCAAAAAACAGATTTTTTCAATGTTTAATTGTTCGAAGAAAGTAAGCTTGATTGATATTTTTGACATTTTTGCTCAAATATTTATTGTGTTAATAAGTAATCGAAATTTTAAAATTTTTCATATACATTTATACATAATATGTACATAAACGAAGTAATTAAATTTCATACTAATGAATCTTTGTAGTAAATTGACATCTAAAGACATTAAATTTTGCGATATAAGTAATATCATTCACATTTTCGTTAAATTAAATTGATTTTATAATATTTTATTTTCAGAAATCACGCTACAAAATTTATTCTTTTAATTAATATTTTTAAATAATTTAAGCTAAAGAACATGACGTTCAGAGGCAATGTTGTTAGAGAGGAGATAGGTATTCTCGTAGCCATTTCGGCTGGGCAATTCGTTTTTTGGGTCTTCAAACAGCAAAATGTGAAGTTTGAAATCGATTCGTCGATGATCAAGTTGGAGGATGACGTAAATGTAGGAGATTGGATTAATGTTACATTCATCATGGAAAATGGAAATGCCGATTTGCACTATGTTGTACGTAAAACTCCAGCAGAGTTTAACATGCCCACATTGATTGTTGATGAGCGAACAATTATTGTATGTTAAATGTTTAATTATAGATAATTTTTGCCATATTGATTATATACACAGTGTGATTAAGAGCAAAAGCATGATTTTTTTTACATTTTTCTTTCCTTTTTTAGGATAAGATTTTTTAAAATTATATACCAACAAAGTGAACAAAGATTGTTGATTTCTAATTAATTTTCAAAGAAGAGTAAAAATACTCAATAATAATTTGGCTATTCGGAGTCTTTATCATTGAGTTTTTATCAACATTTTTGTTAAAAATTTACATTTTTTCCTTTTTATTTTTAGACAACTATAAACTTTATTCCTCTTGACGAATTTTTGTATCCACTAACAGCTGTCGAAAAGAATTTGCGTATGTGTTTTTCACTCGAAATAGGCCGAATACCATTAGTCTTTACCAACACCTATCTTCCTCATTGTTGTTACGAGGGAGTTGCTCAGATTACGTAGGATTTTTAACTCAAAATTTAGAAATTTTTGTGAATTGTTGATGATTAATAAAAAATATCATTTAGATTGAATAAAAATGATGTGGAGCTAAAAATCGAAAATTATTATAACACACCATGGTTGGTGAAAAAAAACGAAAAAAATTACGAATTTTCTGGCGATCAGGTAACTTTTGAATTCAATATATTTGTTTTTAGATACATTAAAATCAAATTAATTAAGGGTCATTTTAAATGAAAATTTACATTGAAATAAAAGAAATAAAAGATGGAATTTGTTATTTTTGTATTTTTATTTACTAAAAAAATTTTAAAAAGTTATTATAAATGCTTAAAAAATACTCTAAATTTATGCGAATAGACGTCTGAGAAAGTTTATCGTTGGTCTTAATTCAATCATCGAATAATAGGCATAAAATTTCCAAATATATTTTTATGAAATAGAATTAATGCAGTAGGATAAAAATGATTGAGTTTTTTTTTAAAATCAACAACAATGTTAGGTTAATTTAAAATTTATTAAAAATCTAAGCTCCCCCCCCTCCTAAAATATTTTTTATTACCCCAAAATATAATAAGTACTTAAATTTGATTTTAAATTGAAGCGTAAAACTAAAATAAATGAATTTTTTTTGCAGACGTTAGAAAGCAAATTGCACAAAGGGAATGGATTAATTGTCCGATGTGCCAACGCGAAAGACTTTTACGTGCTTAGTCAGAAATTTGGATTACTTTTTCTTAATAGACAAGCCTCTAACAAATTTAATTTGGGTGACTTTATTGGATTTTTTGTAGCGTAAGTGATATATTTTTTTGTTTAAACGCAATTTGGCCTAGGCCTTTATTTTTTTACAATCTTTTTTATTTTATCAATTTAAAAATTTATTTTAAATGTATTACGTTGTTTTTGGTTTTAAACTTGTGGATATTTGTTTTCTTTTTTACAAATTTATTATACATTTTAACTATTATTATTTGTTTAAAAGTTTAACAATAAGTAAAATGAATCATTTTTTGGATTTTGCCTTTAATTGTAAATAATGATTTCAACATAGAATTTAATTTTTATTTTTAACTATAAATATAATAGTCTAAAAATAGATTTGAAGATAGAAATGAGTCAACAATTATACTAAATATTTTAATGCGAATATTTTTATTTTAAACTATTTTGTATATGTTTTTAAAATATTTCTATTTCTAACACTTTTAAAACGTCTCTTATTTTCAATGAAGAAAAAATTGATTTGAACATTTCAGATATTTTTTGAGATGGAACAATTGATTCAAGGCTATTAATTTTATGCATATTATTATTATACAGGGTGCGAAAAAAGTTCTGATAATTTTATTTTCAATTTTAGAAATCTTAAAAAAGTAATTTTTTAACATTTTTATTTTATTATTTATTTTCGTATTCTCCATTAGTTTTTACATATACATGTAAATTTTCTTACAAATTACTCACTTTTACTAAAAATTTACAGTAATTTTAGTAAATGGCATCAACTTATACAAAAATTTTTGGTCGCAAATTTTTGTATAAGTTGATGCCATTTACTAAAATTACTGTAACTTAGTAAAAGTAAGTGATTTGTAAAAAATTTACATGTATATATAAAAAATAATGGAGAATACGAAAATAAAATAATAAAATAAAAATGTTAAAACTGACTTTCTTATAAAAAAAAAATTATCAAAACTTTTCCCGCACCTTATATTATTTTTAGCGATTCAATTTTTTACAATTACTATTTGTTTTTTTTAGTGAGACAATTGAGGATTCTTCGCGTAGACAATTCGCACTTGCGCCTCGAAAACTTCTATTCGATCTTCCTGTTATGAAAAATTCCGACGGCACCATCGATGTAAGCGCGTTTAATTTTTTTATTTTCAATTTTTTCACAAGATTTTGTATAAAATATTTTTTCCATATATTAATTAAGCGTTATTTTATTAGGAATACAATTTTTTATGATTAATTGTCGTGTTATTTATGATTGAATTTTATTTTTGGTGAGTGTTTTTTTAAAGAACGTTGTATTTATTTTTTTCAGATAACTCACGAGATTCTCGTTGGCGGAAGGCCGACAACTAACGGCTGCTATTATGTCGAGGGTGTGGGCGATATACGCGACTCGCACGCACTCATTAGCACTAACATTGGCGGCGAGACACGTCGTTTGCGTGTTGTCAGTCGCTGCGTGTTTGAACCCATTGGCGCTTACTTTACAATTTGCGAGCTGTTGAGCATTCCCAAAAATAATGATAGGGTAGGTTTTTTTGTCTTATGATTTTATTAACATAATTGATAATTGTTTGCTGTGTTTGATTTTATAAATAATAAGTGTAGAAAAGCATTGAACATAAACTGGAATATTTGTAAGTTTTTTCACCATCGGCAACCCTCTTTTGAAGAATAGTACTTTGAATGACAACACTTTGGTTACAAACGAAATCGGCGGCAATAACGAAAAGCACGCGCAGCCTTTTTTGCAGTCATCGTCGTCGCATAGTATCACCACTAGCGAATCCCCTGCTGAGGCAACGACTATGGGCGCGACCAGTAACACCACTGTCAAAACCGGCGCCAAGACGGGCTCCACTTCGTCTACTTCACAATCGGAAATTGGCTGTGGCGTTGTGGTCTCGCAGGTCGCCGACTCCTATTATGTGTATTCGTCATGTTATGAGCGTGAGGCGCTTTTGCCAAAGTATTTGCCCGAGTTTAAGGTTGAGAAGCGCGCGATGAATGTCGGCCAGTGGATTCAGTTTGTCGCGTAAGTTTTGTCGTGTTATAAACTCTGTTAGAGATTTTTATACTTTTTTGGAATTTTAGACAGGTGCACAGCACGGATCGAGTCCTCATTATAAGTTTCTCGTACATCGATCCGCTCTTTCTCACAATGCCATCGTTCAACACCATTGTTGTGAGTTGCATTATTGAAAATCATTTAAGTTTCATTCAAATAGTCATATACAACGATATAACATATTTTAGAGTTTTTTAAGCTGAATTCTCTAAATAAATTTCATAAAAAGACACTAAAAATGATCAATTGCATTTTTTTAGTTGGAATGCAAAATCATAATTCCTTCTGACTACAGTCCGAACGTGTACGGTTATAGGGTGACGTCGGAGTTCATGCCCGCCGTCGGCGATCAGGATTTGCTCATCCGCAAATGTCACCACGGCAAGACGTTGTTGGCCACTGTGAGACGCACGAAAACCAATATTCCGGACGTGTTTTGGAATATTGAGTATATCAAGTTGTGAAAAGAAAAATTCCTTCCATTTTTTCTTTTTAATTTTGAGAGCGCAAAAAACCATTTCGATATTTTTTTTGCAATGTTGTGGGTACCTAGCTCACCTCAAGTTTGAACATTTACGCGCATATAGAAATTTAATGAAATGAAACTGTGATTCGTAACCACGCGAAAACATTTTGAATACCCTTTTCAGAAAATAAATGCTTGCGATTGTTTGTATCATCCAAATTTATTATTGTTTCTTTTTTCTTTAATATGCTTCATTTTTTCTTCATTCAGTTTATTTAATTCTTCTCAAATTTATAACAAATGGTTTTCATTTTTCTTTTTTTAAATTATGTTCCGTATTTATTGCCGTCTTTCCAATGATTCCGAATTTAAATAGCATAAATTAGATGTTATACGTGTATTTTTCATTTTTGTTTTATCAGTCAATACCGGTGATTTTTCAACTTTGATTTTAACTTTGGAAACGCTGCCTTCAAATTTTTTCTCAACATTTTTGTTGTCATATTTTTCATTACCTCGGTACATTTCAAAAACGTTGATTTTTGTAACAATAAAGTTGCATGGCATATTTGTGCTTATTAATTTACCTAGATCTTCCAATAAACGGGTGGCAATATTTTATTTAAATTATTTCTTATAGTGTTCTAAAAAATTAAAGGCAGTCACACTTTTCATGATATCTTGACTATACATAGGCTCTTCGATCTGAAATTTCGGGGTCAGCTGCTCCTTATGATACCCAAGCTCGCCCAAAATTTTTTAATTGATCCAATTACTGTAAAATTTTTTAAAGCATTTTTAGTAAAATTTCCACTTTTTCAAACGTTCCAAAAAGATAAAGGCAAAAATTTATTTTGTTGCTATTATCGTTATAATTGGTATTTGAAGTTAAAATCATTTAAATATCATACAGCACAAAATTTAGTAGCATTATTCAAAGATTTAAGTTGGATACAGTAGGTTTTGGGATACTGTAGCTCTTATAAAATCTTAACCTATTTTACACTTTTGTAATTAGAGCCTCTCTTAAATTAGGAACATTTTGAATAGTAGGTTTTGTAGTGCTTGAAAACTTGTACCTATATGTGCATTTTTATTGCAATTGAATATTTAATTGAAGAAAAATTCAATTTCCAACTTACTCAACATTTGCAATTTAGTTTCATTTTTCATAGTTAATTGATTTAATAGAAAATATTTAAATTAAAAAAAATGTAAATCAATGCGCAAAAATTGTAAAGATCATTACAAATTCTATATAAAAATATGTAGGTATAATGTGATACAAAAGTATAGATCCACAAATTTTTACGATACATATCTCTTCAAGGGATCAATATTTTTTGTGATTTTTTATTCAGTTTGTTGTTTGGTGTCTAATCGAATGCTACTACATATTAAAATTTGTAAAAAAAAATTTTACGGATTTTTGCCTTAATTACGAAAAATGGGATGATACAAAAGTAATTTTATTTCCTCTTTTTGCCCCAAAATTTCTCATGGAAACGTAGGTATTTATTTACAAAAATATATGTACATTACATCATATATATGTTAGGCCAAAACTTATAATCGGCCAAAGTATACTTTGGTCGACTTTTTTTGGCCAAAGTTTAGAATTTATTTTTTATTCTTTTCAAAATTTCATATTTATTTTAGGTAATTTTTCAAAAACTTTTTTAAAATTTATTTTAACTAAATAAAATCTATTTTTGAAACGACTATTTTTTGGAAATAACATTTTAACTGAAAAAAATAAAGAATTACAGGGTGTTCCAAAAAAATGACCTCCAAATAAATTAGTATAGAAATTTTATTTTTCAATAAAAACAAAAAATTGATAATGGATACGATAAACAATAATCATAACTATTGAGCCGGTTTCAAAGTGGGCTCCTTTAAGAAAAAATGCGAATGCCAAACGTTTTATCGGTTGGATTGTAATGAGTGATGCAAAAAAGCAAAAATGCCCACTGAGAAACGCAAATTTCCGATTTGACTCGCTATGGAAAGACAATCCAAAACGAACGTTCATTAAATTAAAATATCTTCCATTCGAATGTCGTAATTGTGGAATTGGTTTTAATGCTTTAAATTGTCAATTTTTTAATTGGCAATCTCTATTGTGTTTTTTTTTAATAAAAGGATCTTTGAGATAGTGGATTATGTCGTGTCTTGTGTCGTGTTTTATGCTCTTTTAAACTTTGTATGAAGCGTTTTCTATTGATTTATTTTAGAATGAATTTCTTTTGTTTTTTTGCAAAAGTTAGTATTGGTGATATGACTTTTTTAACGATAATTTTTATTTGTACTTTAGTTTGATCCCTTAAATTTAAAAAATGTAAGCTTGGTTTCCCTAGAATATATAAGTTTATTTTGATACATTTAAATTGTTTTTTTTTATTTTAAGGAGAATGTCCGCAAATTTGGATGAAGACGAAGATGAATATCGCTTACAGGATGATACTCTCAATATTCTTCATCAGTTTCTTGCTGATAGAGAAAGAGCAGACAGCGAAATGCCTTCCGAAGACTGGCAAGTAAGTATTCATTTTATATAAATACGCATTTGCTACTTGAAATTTTACTTATTTTTTATACGTTTAGCTGAGCCAATTTTGGTATTCCGAAGAAACTATTAATCGTTTGGTCGACGAGGCGGTGGCGGCACTTGATAAAAACGGCGGCCGAATTGCCTGCATATCGTGTCCGTCTTTAATTCCACAATTGCTCAGCAAGAAAGTAATAAAATAATAAATTAAATTTGTTAATTTTTTCTGAATTCATTTTTTAGCCAATTCTTGATGGGCGAATATCGATAAAATTGTTTGAATATGACGCTCGTTTTATGTCGAAATTTCGCGACGTTTTCGTTCAATACGATTATAGGAATCCACTGGACGTGCCTGCTGAGTTGCAGAATTCATTCGATTTGATTATTGTCGATCCTCCGTTCATCTCCGAGGAATGCCTTGTGAGAACGGCACAAACGGTTCGGCTTTTGTCGAAACCAAACGACGAGTCGAAAATTCTTCTTTGCACCGGATCGGTGATTCACGAACTGGTAGGATAATTTTTTTATTTGGGTGTAATTTTTTCGTATTTTGGTTTTACAATAGTTTAGCTCAGATTTATAAAGGTTTAAATTTAATAATTTTCAAATATATCTAGCCAATTTGTTTTTAAGTGAAAAAGATTGGAAATAAAGAAACTTTTTGGAAAACTTTTGCTTTTTTTACGATTTATGAAACATATCAAAAATTTTTTAAATTTTATTACCATTATCTTTATTCTTATCTTTCTAGGCCTATCGGTTATTGAAAGTTCGGCTAACGGACTTCAAGCCCACACACGCCAAGAACTTGGCGAACGAATTTTCGGCGTACACAAACTACACTCCGCTAACATTATAGCATTCTCTATTTGAAGTTTTGATTGTTTGTCACAAGTTTTTGTCTCAATTTTTAACGTTATTTATAATAAAAATTTGCGATAATTTTGCGGTATGATTTATTTTAACATGTGATCAATGCATTTTAATAACTTTTAAAACTCTTTTATGTTGTAACAATAATGAAAAAAAATATTTTTAAGAATATATATATATATATATATATATATATATATATATATATATATATATATATATATATATATATATATATATATATATATATGAGAGAATTTGATGCCTTCTATTACGGCACACAGCAGCAACAATAATGGTGTGGTTCTCTCCGAGTTGCTCACATGCGCAAACTGTCATAATGTGGGACTTTATTTTATTTACAAAATTTTTTTCATCGATTCGATGCTATAAAAATATTCTTAGTTTGCCGTTTTACACGTCACAAATGTATTATAAATTTTTTAGACGTTTTCCAGCGATTCTCCGCCACTGAATTTGGCATGTGGCCACGCCGTTTGTCAGAAATGCGTGTTAACAGACTCGGAAATAACTTGTGTAATCGATCAGGTCAAATTGTTTATTTATTTGTGCTATCCTGGAATGGAATTACCCTAAAATTTCGCGTGTATAAGGCCGGGTGTTTTAAGCCAAATTTAAATTGGCGTCAATTGGAGTTCATTCTGTTGGATCGGCTCCGTTTGGGTTCAAATTTTGTGCCCGCCTTTGTCTCGGTTTCATAAAAGTTGGCACAAAATTTCGGATTCGTTTGGATCCAATACAACCGAATGAACTCATTGGCGCCAATTTAAATTTGGCTCAAAATATCCGGCTAATTATACACGCAAAATTAGGGACAATTGCTTTTTCTCGATGATTATTTAAATTTTGGCCTTTTACGAACAAACCTTCTAGATTTGGCACTTAATATGCAACAACTTTTTGACAATTTTATAAAGCCATATATAGAAGATTTATCCAAATTTTTAGTCCTCTTTCGAGTCGTCGAGCCTGGCGAATCTGCCATTGAATCTGGCGTTATTGTCGATTTTGGATCTAGAAATCGAGAGTTTTGCAAAGAAACGCTCGCTGAAGGCTTACGCCGATTCGCATCGTCTTGCCGACGCCGACGTTTACGCGTCGGTGGAGAACGGGTTGATTCAATTGGCGAAGATTTTTCGAGCAACGCGTCCGCGTCGTCGGCCTGCGTGATTAAGACGCAGGCCGACGACGCTGGACGAGATGGCGACGGAGTTGTGGAGGCGCAGCGCGACATGCTTAGTCGTGCGCTTCAGCGCAAACTTTCCGCCGTTCTCACCACGCAACTGGTCGGCACGTCGGAGGGCTTGACGCAGATTTTTCGCCTTTTGCGCGGCGTCGTTGAACGAGTGCTGACGGAGTTGATTCTCACTCTGCAAAACTCGATCAACATCTCCTCGCATTTGTGGTCAGCCGTACGCGTTCGCGGTTGTCAATTTCTCGGAGCAGGTGGATATAAATCTTGATTTTTCCTCTTTTGATTGATTACTAACATGAGCGAATACTTTTTTCTCTAATTAAATCAATTATTTACCGCCAACTTGGGAATTTTTTTTTTTGTAATGGGAGTTTTTATAGCTTAAATGCTTTTTTATAGCTTAAATAGTTTAAACTATAACGAAGTTAACGTTAATATTAGGCCATTTATATTTTTTATTCTACATATTTTGGCGGTTTTTGTGGTTTGAAAATGGAATTTTTTCTTATCTTTTAGTAATACAGGAGGACGTTTTGAAGTTGATCCTATCGGCGCTGTCACACGGCGAATTGATTGCGCGTAAAACGCTCGTTATGTACATTGTGGACGCGTTGACGGGCATATATCCCTGCATTTCCAAGACTTGCGTCGGGCACGTGGTTCAACTTGCCTATCGCGCCAGCTGCTTTAATGTGGGTCTTCCCTTTTTTTCTTCTCCCAATTAGCTCTCTCTATTTATTTACTATTGATTCGCTTGTAGGTCATTAAACGCGATGGCGAGTCGTCTCTAATGCAGCTTAAAGAGGAGTTTCGTAACTACGACAGCTTGAGACGCGAGCACGATTCGCAAATCGTACAAATTGCCTTGGAGGCCGGTCTTCGCATTTCTCCCGAACAATGGTAGACCAACCGATTTTAAATGAAACTATATGTTAATGAGTTTTTTTGTTTAGGATTACAAATTTTGATTTTGATTTTGAAATTTTGAGGCACTCTAATTTCGCGTGTATAGGGCCGGGTGTTCTGAGCCAAATTTGAACTGGCGCTAAGGTTCTAAATCAGATGAAAATAAAATAAAAAAGAACGCTGGGCACGAAAAAAATATTTTATTGATAATTTCCAACAACAAAAAAGATTTTTCTAAAAATATTTGAATTGGTCTATTTCGTTAACTTTTCGGGTCAGATTCTTTATTCTCTCAACAATTAATACTTCTCGGAACTCCCAATCTAAGAGAGCCATTCTTCATGGAAAAAAAGTGCAAAAAAGAACAAAAAATAAAAAAGAACCCCTCAAAAAAAGAACAAATCTTTTTAAAAAGGACATCTGGCAACCCTGTGCTAATGAGTTTTTTGCTTAGGATTACAAATTTTGATTTTGAAATTTTGAGGTACTCTAATTCTGCGTGTTCTGAGCCGAATTTGAATTGGCGCCAACGGGTTTATTCGCTTGTATCGGATACAAGCGAGTCCGAATTTTATAAAAGTAAAACAATGCAATCGGCTAGTACAAGTAAAAGCCTTCCCGCATTTTTGTTTAGATATTTTTTATAATGAAAGAAAAGAATTAAATTTATACATAACTTTGAAAAAAAATTAAAATTCACGAAAAAACATCTTATTTAATGAACTTGACAGATTATTGCAATTGTTATCACTACACTTTAAAGCAATTTTTCTTTTAGGTCTTTGCTTTTGTACGGCGACTTACGGCATCGCAATCAAATGCAGAATATTGTCGATCGAATTAGTTCTCCACAGCTGTTGACGAACGCCGCTTCGGAGCTGAAGAACGTCATTGCTAATCAACAGCAGAGCGCCGGCGTCGAAGACGGAAGCAATAGCGATTTGCACAATATTTTTCATCATCTTGACAACCTGAAGACCGACGACGAAAAATGTCTGCTTGTTTATGATCATTTGGTTTATTTGGTTTATTGTTAGTTTGGAGGTTTAATGGGGAAATGTTTCTATCCCGATTCAAATTGTGTACTTTATAGTAGTTGAAGAAAAATAGATTTATTGTGAGTGCTGATTAAACATTGAAAAAAACATGTGAAACAAATCAGTCCACAATTTACGGCTTATGCAATGGGCCGTCGTTTAAACCTGCGAGAAATTACTATTTCTAGTATAATGGAAGAGGCTCAATAAGTCAATTTGCTAGCAACTTTAATATAGACCCGGTAACAATTCGATGACTTTAGTGGCGGTTAACGTAAAGTTCCTCGACGAGACGATTGCCGACGCAAACGCAATTTTGAGCATCTACGTGAACTTTATGAAAAAGTTGCTCTTTTAAGTTACTATCGTTTTTATCTAAATATTATTTTATGTCAATTAAGCCGAACGAATAATCGTGTAATAATCGTGGAGAAAAAGACGAAGAAAATTGATTTTCGAGCGCCTGTAAACGGATTATCAAAGTACAAGACGCGTCCGTGTCGGTAATTGTTTTCTCGCTATTTATCTTGTATTGTTAATTATTTATTGCCCTAATTTCGCGTGTATAATTAATTGGCCGGGTGTTTTGAGCCAAATTTTAAATTGGCGCCAATTGGAGTTGATTCTGTTCGTATCGAATCCGTTGGAAGGTCCAAAATTTTGTGCCCGTCTTTGTCTCGGTTTCATAAAAGTGGGCACAAAATCCGGAAACTCGCTTGAATCCGATCCGACAGAATGAACTCGATTGGCGCCAATTTAAATTCGACTCAAAACACGCGGCCAATTATACACGAGAAAATAGGGTAGATTTTTTATAAGTGTTTAGATACTCACACTCATTCCTACATTTTTTTTTTAGCGAGGTTTCATTGGGTAGAACCTGTCCGCGCGGTGAAAATTGCACTTATGCGCACGGATTTAACGAACTTCGCATTACGAACAAAGGCCTTTCTAACAGAGAAAATTATTCATTCAATGCGGGTGGCTTTGATGGCATGCTGTCGACGGCCGGCAATATGCTCAGCATGACGACCATCGGCAGCGGCGGCGCCGGCTTTTTGACCGGATCGCTGAGCGCGACGAACGTGCCCAGCAGCACGATGCTTATCGACGCGAATGCCGCGCCGTCGGCGGCCGCCGCGTTGATGGCCGCCCAGCGGGCGGTACAGATTCCGACCGTCGTGCCGCCGACGAATATTCCGTCTCCGTCGGACCCCACCGCCATCACGACGCTGATCGCCGTTCCGCCGAACGTTGACGCGACGGCGGGTGCGTTGATTCCGGCTGCCGCTGCTGCCGGGCCGGCGCCGTCGATCGTGAACGCCATCGATTCGACGACCGGCGAAATCGTCAACCTTATTCCCGTTCAGAATGTTGTCGCTCAGCCGACCGTCACCGCTGTCGAACGGGGTAGCGCTTTGTTTTGATCGTGATTTCATTTACAAACAACAATTTTGTAGCACAAAATCTCTATGTTATTTAGTAAACAATATGCCTGGCAACTTTGCCATGGAGTCGATTTCGTTGGTGCCGGCTGTGCTGATGCCGTCACAGCCGGCCTCTTTCGCGGGCGATAGCATCATTGAACAGCAAATGCAGCAAGCGCCCAACATTTTGGTTGGTCTAATTTTTTTTTTCTGGTAGTGGAGTCTCGGCTTCTCGGCTCTTTCAATTAATTATCTCTTTGTTGTCCCTAAACGAGTGATATTTCACACCGAACAGTGGACCTGATCTACGTTTTAGCTTCTAAACCAACCTGGACTCATCCAGCTACGGCCAGACACTGTCTCTGACGTGGCTGCCGCATGCAACTCTTCAATACTTTTGGTAACTATAAAACAAATAAGCCTCAGCGCTGCTAAAAAAAAGAAAAGATGATCCGTGTGTGGCTTTTGAATAGAGGAAGCAACAAACCAGCTAAATTATTCGTTCATTTCGTCCAGTCACGAATTTCGACTTTTAGATGCCGCCAAACGTGCAGCAAATCCCGGCCGGTTTCCCCATTCCGATGGGCGCGATTCCCATCCGGCCGCCCGTGCAGGCGAACGTCGTCGTCGGTTCGCTTTCGGCCGTGCATCCCAATCCGGCGTCGCCGCCGTCGGCCATCATTCCCGGCCTTATGATGGGTACTCAGCAGAATTTTTGGTATGTTTATTAAGTATTTTGATATATTTTGTATTTTGATATATATATATATTTTTAATATTATGTCGGTATATTATGAATTCTTGTCTAAAATGTATATTAATGATTTTTCTCTTAATAAATATTTTATTAGTCGTATCTTGCCGTGATAGTTCTATCTATCGGATCACATTAAAATAAAATTTAAAATAAATTTTTCTCAACTCCTTAACTGCATTTTTCCGATGCTTTGTGTGTGTCTTCACCCTTTTTAGGACCAACGATTCATGCGCTAAATTCGACAGCGGCGATGAGTCGTTTTTTGCAAAGCTGTCCGCCATTTCACAACCATTTAGCTCCACCATTTATGGACATATTGATAATGATGTAAATAAGAATCCATTCAGTGTGGAGAACAATTTTGAAAATCAATATTCGTCTCGACGTCGAAGTTTTGGCGTAAACACCATCGAACACAATACCGTTCAGGACAAAAGCGATCTATTGATACGACGTCACGAAATCATCAGGTAAGATTTTTTGGTTCTTTTTCGTTATCGGATCCATAAAATGACTTTTTTCTAGGGGGGGTTAGCACGAGGAATTCGAATTTTATGATGTTTCTCACTAATTTTGTTTTTGCGCAGTTTTTGGCACTTTCGAGGCATAACTTTATGACATATTTATAAGAAGCAGTAAACAAAACAACGATAAATATTATTAATAGCAAATATTTTATACCGAAAACCAACTTTTTTTTTTTGATGGATTGCTCTTCTCGACGATTGGAGTGTAAACTGATTGATACGATAGTTAGAAACATATAAAAAATTTGCTTGGTTCTTCTGTGATATCGGACGACCCTAAGAAAACTTTTTTCAAAAGCATTTTAAGTTTTTTGACATGAAAAACTATGTTTAGGTTTAATCTAAACCTAGTCTTAAGCTTAGGCTAAGCTTAAACACCTAATACTAAATAAATTTGAATATATTAAAAAACCTAAAAATGTTTTGAAAAAAGAAGTTTTTTTTGGGGGGTGGGGGTCCCATATCACAAAAGAACCATTTGCTTATTAAAGCTTTTCGATTCAGAATTATAAGTACGCGGGCATGCGTGTGTCCTGCGCCCAACAAGCTTGAGAATGCTCCGGCATGTTAATTTTATAGCGTCATTTTTTTAGGAAAACTAAAATACTAAGGGATACCTAAAGTATTTTGGGATACCTAAACTTCAATAGAGCCAAGTTTTTTGGATAACTAACAAGAAAGCGATAATTTATTCATTTTTTTAGCATAGCAAATATTTATTCTAGTCTATATTTTGTGTATTTTTGCACATTTTTATATTTTAGCCACTTAGCCGAAATACGACCATCATCAAAGATATTAGAGGACTTTTTCGATGACGAACTGGAAAAGTTGGTATCCAGTCTTTTAATTTTTTAAAAATTTTTAAGTCGATTTTTTGTTTAGTCACGTCTCTTATACGGTTGCAAACTCAGTCCTCTTTGATGAAAAAGAGAGCTACTTCAACAGCGGAATCGATTTGCCTCCACTTCCAGTCGGCTCTTTTAAGGTGCTGGAAAAGAAGTCTTCAGCGTGAGTTTTTGTTCTATAGCCATTTAATTTTTAAAAATATTTTTTGAGATCTAATATTAAGATAAAATCGTTTGCAGAATATATAGAAAGCCCATATAGAATTTGAACAGTCTGATAATAATTATCACAATCACTTGCAAGAATTTATTGATTACTTTTATGTTTGGTGCAAAGATAATGGTCTTATTATTGCTACATTAAAATGTCAAATCTTGCATATTGGCTTAAAAAATCCAGAAAATGACTATTCATTAAATGGTGAAAAAATTTCTAAGGTCAAAGACTGTATCAGAGATTTAGGAATTTATGTTTCTCCAAATCTTTTGTTCTATAGCCATTTAATTTTTAAAAATATTTTTTGAGATCTAAATTTAACTTTTTTCTTGTACATTTAGACCTTTCCTCTACAACACACTTAGCACAAATTTTACGAACAACGCGAAAAATTCCTCCCCTGCGGCGAAATCCTCAACGTATTTACGTACGGCCTGTGCGAATACTCTGCCGCTCAACATCTCTGCTTCCATGGCCACCGTACAGTCGGGTTGCAAAAATGTGGTAAAAGATGCTATTGAACAACCGCTTATTGTATCCTCACTACAAAGTATCAATTGTGAGAATTAATTTACATACATATTTACATTAAAAAGAAATTTCATTTTATATTGAAAATAAAAGTGCTAATATAAACCAGGAGATTTTAGTTTTTCCACAAATTGGCGACGAATCTCTAAATCCCACTCGATTGGCGGAAAAATTACCGCCTGTCATCAAACCGCTGTCGGACCGGGCGGTATCGGACCCACAGGATCTTGTCGCACACTCCATCGATCGCATTATCGATGTGAAGGAGCGCATAAAAGACTCATCAATATGCAACGGCGTTATCGCTTCAGCGGTGGAGAAGGAACAGCTGAAGGTCGAGTTGGGCATCGCCAACCGCCAAATTACCACACTCGACGAAAAGACCAAGGAGTCGTGTTTGCTTAAAGAGCTTCAGGTTGTCGAAAAGCAAATCGAGAATCTTAGCATAGTGGCCTGAGAGTTTTCTGTGATTGTTTTTTTCCACTTCTCATTGATTCTCTATTTTTTGTTTTGATTGTATCGTCATAAAATATTTTTTTCATTAGATTTGGATATACACTCACTTTAACATGTTTTGTAGCATATGAACAAATACATGCGCTGTTCAAAAGTATAAACGTACTTTTAAAAAATTGAGGAACCGACTTTAATCATATTATCAAATTTATCATTAATTGTTACCAAATATAAGTAAAAATCTTTTTTCTTCTCCATTTTTTAAGTGCGCTTATAACTTTTGGACAAATTTGACTTTAAATTGATTTTTTTACATTTGATATTAACAAATTGAATCGGTTATTTTTTAAAATTAGATACATAATTTTAATCAGAGATGTTTTATTTATTAAAATGGGTTTTTGGCTTACAATTTTTTCTATTTTTTATTATTGTAAATTTAAGAAATTAAAAACTAAAATTTAATTGTCCCTAATTTTGCGTGTATAATTAGCCGGATATTTTGAGTCAAATTTAAATTGGCGCCAATGAGTTCATTTTGTTCGTATTGGATCCAAGCGAGTCCAAATTTTATGCCCACTTTTATGAAACTGAAACGAAAGCAGGCGCAAAATTTGGACTCGCTTCAATCCGATACGAACAGAATGAACTCATTGGCGCGAATTTAAATTTGGCTCAAAACACTCGGTCTTATACACGCGAAATTAGAGTATTTATAAATTTTGTAAAAAACTATAATTTTAGATTTTTGCACACTTTTAAACAGTCTTTTTTTTATTTTTTTAATCTTACAAGTTTAATATCTTTTTTCACATGCAAATAAACTAGTGTTTTTGTACATGGTGATGATTCATATTGAATCATTATTTAATTTATATCTTCTATACATATATAGTTTTATGTAATATAATATAATAATTTATGGATGAAAGTAAAGTTATTAGTTTTTCTGTACAGAATAATTACAAATTAATCAAATCGCTAAGCGACGTGAAAATTTTTTTGCAACAAAATTCGATAAATTTGTTTCATATGTAGTTTAATCAAGAGTTAACTATGGCAGAAATTCGCGGCACTTTTGGTGAGTTTTTTACATAGGTTTATTTGACATAAATTTTACTTTAAAACATTTTGAGACGGCTTTGAGGGAGAACGCGGTCATTTGTGGGGTTGCTTGAATGGGGACGCTTCGCAAAAACTCTTTTTCCATAAAAGATGTGCGGCTAGTGATAATTTTGAAGTGGATCGGTGTTTGGTATAATCTTACAAATGCTTTTTTAAATTTTAACAATAATCACATATTAGTCAGAAATTGCACATGTCAACCAATTTGATCATCCCAATATTCATCAGCTGCTTGGACATTTAATTGAAAACGACAAATGTTCTCCCGACGCTTCTTTCTTCGTATATTCCTCGCTTACTGATTTTGGATCAATCAATCGAATTATTTCTATGTTTGACAATCACGGCCTTTCAGAGGAGATCATTCAAAATATCATTTGCCAAGTTCTTCCTGCAATATGTTATCTTCATAAACGTAAAATAATTCATAGGTAAGCGCTTTGAATTGTAATCATTTTATTATTTATTAATTAGATACATTTTGCAACCTTTTTTAACATTTAAAAGGTATTCAAAAACTTTTTTTGATTTGTCAATTGTTTTAGAGGCATTAACTCTCAGAATATTTTGGTAGACAGCGATGGCACAATTCAACTTAGCGGCTTCGAACACGCCATTTCCATAACGAATTCAAATCGTTGGATCGGCGTAGAAGATCGTGTTCATCATTTTGACGAATCGTTGCAGAAAGTTTTTATATGGTTAGCGCCGGAAATTTTAAAACAGGTCAGCCCATGTGAAGTGATATAAGATGGAGTTTATTTATAATTAAAAAAATTTCAGGATCTCAACGGATACGGCTTATTGTCTGACGTATACAGCATTGGAATTACTGTGTGTGAAATGGGAAATGGCTTTTCACCGTTCAGCGAAATGCAACCTCTTCAGGTGCTCTACGAAAAGATTCGTGGTTCAACTCCTTTTCTTATAGACGCGGAAGACGAGCCTCTAATTTCCACAATAGAAGGTATTTCTAATAAATTTTTTGACAAATTATATCTTGCACTTTGGCTGTTTTCAATCCGTTCTAAATTTATTATTGAAACTTGCGATAAATTAGCAAATGTAAGTTTTAATTATCATGTCTTTTTTATTTCCAGGGGAGCAGTCTTATTTTCAAAGTTTAAAAAAATAGGATATTTTAGCTCGAAATGATCAATTAAATTATACAAAACCAGCATTTTCTTCGAACATTCACGACTTTGTTTCGAAATGTCTTACTTACGACTGCAAAGAGCGGTAAGTTATTGTTTATCAAATATGCAATAAAACAAAACCAGGAAAATATTCATTTTAGACCATCCTCTTGGGAGCTTCGACGACATAACTTTGTCGAAACGTCCATCAACAAAAACGATCTCAAGAAAACACTAAAAAATTTGCTATCGGCAAAAGTTTTGCCACTTTCGTTAATTTAGAAATAATAGAATAAAATCTGATGATTTTTTTGTGTTCATTAATCTTCTGATTTATTTTTTATAAATATAATAAAAACAACTAAAATATTTAGAATTTTAGCTGAAAAAATAAAAAAAATTGATACATATATACGCAGGGCGGCGCATTCTTGTGGCGGGATTTGTTTTTGTTATAACTTTTTACTTTTTAACCAAATTGTAAAATTCTTTTTGCATTCGATTCCCAACTCCTTGAGAATTTTTTTTCTTGAAAATTTTTACAAATAAAAAGATTTTATTAAAGCTTTATTGACTAAATAAAAACAAAGAGAATGGAAACTAAAAAACACGTATAACTGAAAGGGGTTTAAACTAAAAAGCCGTGCTTCCGCATGCACTCCTTATGGGCCTCGATGAAGGTGGCGCAATGCTCCTCGCCATTAAGGATTATACATTCGTCCCTTGCCTTAAAACATACATTTTGATTTTAAAAAAGTGTTATTAAATAATTATTTGAATTAAACGATCTAATTAAGTGAGCGGGTGAGTTTAATAAATCTCAATAACATAACAAATTAATTCTTGTTGTAGATGAAATAGGCAAAAATTTGGCGAAATTTAAAGAATAGCGAAATTTTCTATCTTTCTAGCTTCTAAAACAAACATCGATGCACAAACCTGTTTGGTTGCAGGGCATGCACAACAAGGTTTTAATTTTTTCTCCTCCGTCTTGAACGGCTCCGCTGGCGCAATAGTATTAGCCTGACTCGAATTTCCCATTTTATTTTAAAGCTGAAAAACGTAACAACTAAATTTTGCCAAAAGGATTTTTAAATAAATAAGAAAAAAGCTTTTGGAAAGTTTACGAAAAAAATACAACTCAAAAAATATATATAGTGAATTTTATTATACAAAATACGCAATGAGGCCGGCATGACAAATCAAAAGCACACTGAGTTCGGAATGATAAGTCGCCCCTATGCAGGCGAGGTGTAAAAATTCAAATATATTTCACTTTCTTTGAAAATTATTGTTGCTTTTGAAATGTGAAATGTATTAAATAATGTAAATAAATCCCAAAAACGTGTGATTAAAACAAAACATGTCCATGAAAATACAAAAAAACATGTGAAAATTGCAAAAAATTGCAAAATTTTCAAAAAAATTTGAAGAATGAATTCGCTTCAGGACAAGTTTGTTCTATAAGCCGCGGTTTATCATCCCGAACTTATGGTATATGTATATATCTAGCGCATCCATCCCCCTAGCCAAACCTCTATTTAACTACCACATATTAATTTTAAATTGTTTAAAAAAATACGCAAATTAATTCCATTTTTTCACTCTTACCTAACTCCATTCACCCGCGCCAGAAATCCAAACTGTATAGTTTTATAGCTAAATTGTTAAAAATTGACCCTATTTTACCATAGCGCACTTCTTCACCCAAATGTGCTAGAAATTAAAAATTTTAATGATAATCTAAAAAATATATTCTAATCGGAATATCAAAGATTGAATTAAATTTTTATACTTATAGACCACGGTGTTCAATATTGCACGAAAACTTGAAAATTAAAATTTTTAGGTTGTATATTCGTAAAACCCATATACAGAGAAAATGAATGTGTTTTAAATAAAAAAGTTTTTTTTATAAAATAAACTTCAGCTCTAAAGACTTTGTCAAATCATCAATTTGAAATTGGCGTGTATATGTAATTTTCGAAAAATAGTTTGAATTTGTGACAAATTTGTTGGTATTCCGTTAATATTTAATAAAATAATTATTTTTTGTTCAAGATTCTTGGGGTTTTTCGAGGCAATATCAAATGAAGGAACATCAAGATAGTCAAATGCTTCATAATTTAGCTTGTTCAATCTTATTCGTACACCATAAACAAAAAATCACAAAAGCTTTTTAACAAGTCAAATCTTCATTAGACAATTATATTCTAACTTTTTTCCTACGATTGATAGAAACTTGAGATTTTTTGCATCCTATAGAGCGTACCCAATTTGTGGGGGACACTATTTTTAAAATTTTTATTTCTAGCATTTTTAGAGAGGAAAATGCAACGGAAAAAAACAACGAAAAAAGTGCATGTGTCTGAGCATTTTTTTTTTTGAAGTGATCCAATGGACTTTAAATTTTTGCTATGAGATTCCCTTACATACACCACTATACTTCATAAGTTTCAACCTGATCGGTTAGATGGGAGCCGAGTTGTGAAACTTCAAAAAAATGTCAAAAATGTCGAAAAACTCCAAAAAATGACAAATTTCGTTGGATCACCCCGAAAAAAATGGTCAGTGATTATTTACTAAATTTAATAATTAAAGGAATAGTTTCATTAAAAATCATGAATATAAAAAAGGAATAAAACAACTGTTTATTGCACTACAAAAATCATGTATCGCTAAAGAAACTTATAAATATTCTAATTTTTACCCATTTTTGGCCAAATTTTGAAAAAATTTAAAAAAAAAATTTTTTTTTCAAAAACACTATTCCAGATTTATTTTTACTTTTGGAAAACACGAAATTCTTGGTTATTTTGACCGAATAGATTCGCAAATATATTTTTTTCAATATAATATTTTTTAACATTTTATTTTAACGAAACAACGAAACACAATGAAGTTTTCAACAAAATTATTCTGCGACGTGAAAATTCTTGAAGCACTTTTTATGAAGTCCATTTCTCGCACATCTTTCTTGCTCGGCCGTCGCAAAGAGCACATTTCGGTACCGCATTTGCATCGACCATCCAGTGGTTGAACCCGTCGTACAGGCTTTAAAATTATTTAAAAGCGCAAATTTTAAAGAATGTGAAATCATTAAAAACGATTATTTATGAAATATATAAAACAAATTTAGAATTTAATAAACCAATTTAATAAACAAATTATTAGTATTTTAGATTTGAGTAAATATCTAATTTCATTATGTAATGAAACCTATTTATTCTGACAAAATTAAAATTATATTATCAAGATACTGATAAGATTGAAACAGAAGATATACAAAAAATAAAAGAGCACTTCGATTTTAAAGATAATCTAAAAAATCACCCTTTATACGATGAATCAAATAAAAAAATAATTGGAAAATTTGAAGATGGGTTAAATGGTAAAATTATGATAGAGTTTGTTAGATTAAAACCTAAGCAATAAGCATTCAAAGTGACAATGGAGAAGAAAACAATAAAATCAAAAATTGTTAAAAAATATGTAATAAAAAATTAACAATTGATGATTATAAAAGATGCTTATTCGAAAATAAATCAGTTAGGAAAGAGCAATATATGATTCGAGCTCAGAAACCATATACCATAAAACAAAATAAAGTTTCATTACATAAATGAAGAATATAAATTTATATTAAATAATAAATATAATACTTTAGCTCATGATCATTATAATACGTAATAGACTTCGTTTATAATAGAAAATATATGATTAATTTTACAATAAACTTAAAATTATATTTTTATAATCATAATTTTCTAATAATTTTAAAATTAACAAACAATAATAACCACAATTATGTGTACTAAATTTTTGTATCTGGAATGTTGATAGTTCTATAGGTTTTGCTAAATAATTTATTAATTCTATTGGTGGATCTAGTCCAAACGAATCAAAATAATAATTTATTTTTATTTTTAAAATAGCAAACCCAATATGTTCCATCGTTTTTACTTATATCTAAATTTACAATTCCACATTCTTTATTAATATCATTTGGAATCGTATCTCTCGTGAATACTTTTCGGAAATTTTTTATTTTTAATTTGTTTACTAAATTTATAATGTCATAATTTGTTAATGGTTTATAATCATCAAATAAAACATTATTTTTCTTAGTTGATTGGTGTGACATTATTAAACTTTGAATTTATCTGAATAATTTAATTATTTATAAAAAATAACATTTTCTATCCAGACTGGGGACATATTCTAACGCATATATGTGAAGAAGTGCGCTAGTAAAAATTTAATACACTTTTAGATTAGATATTTTTATGTGGTTTAAATCTCTACCGGTAAAGAAGAGCGTTATGTATAGGGCTAATTTTTAACAATTTAGCTATAAAATTATACAATTTAGCTAGATTTCTGGCGCAGGCGGTTGGAGTTAGGTAAGAGTGAAAAATAGGATTAATTTGCGTATTTTTAACAATTTATTTGCTTAATATGCGGCAATTAATTAGAGGTTAGGCTGAAAGGATGGGTGCGCTAGAGATGGCATATATATACTACTCAATAAAATCAATGAATTCATTCATTGGGGAGAAAAAACCCGCAACATCTAAAAATTCTCTCATTGCAATGATCGATTTCAAATTTTTTAGTTATTTCTTTTCATTAACTTAGACTTCATTTAACTTAGAATTCATAAACAAATTATATTCCTGTCGTTTTGCTTAATTATATCACAAGCATATTCAAATATGCAGAAAGGAAAGCACTAAGATGCTGAAGTGAAGAAAGAAAGTATTTTTATTCAAATATCGACTCGGTCGCCTTAGACAAATTCCATCCGTTACAGCTTAGCGCCGATAGTGCATCGTCCTGAAAAATTATTATGTAAGAAAACATTTTAAAATTTTCAAAAATCAGCATTTTTCAGTTCGGCTTTACATTTATTCTTAAATAAAAATATTGGCAAGAAATAAGCTATTAAAATTTTTTTCAATTATTTTCTTATTTGATTGCAAATTAAAAAAAAAGGAAATAAGAAATTATTTTGTTAACTAAACTAAATTCATGTTAAAACCTAAGTAATGCAATTTAAAAAAAACTAACCGCCGAAACGCCCATTTCTTTCAATTTCTCGTGTTTTTTGCGCATTTCGTCACTTTTCTCGCCCGGACCTTTTGCATAGTGCTGGCACCAATATCGAGCAGTTTGCTAAATGATTTTTAGTTATTAATTTTTCACATATTCTTGACAGAAACTAAGCTATTAAAAAGTTGTGAAAAATGCACCTTGAAAAGTTGGGGGTTTGTGTCGCATTGGCTGGCCACAACCGCGTCCTGTGGGTCCTTTGGTTCGGGAGAGGCGAGAAGCGACTGCACGCTAAGAAGAATGGTTCTCAGAGTCATGGAGGCGGCCCTAAAACATATGAAAAAAACTTTTTTGTTATAAAAATATTAAATAATAACAAACCATTGCTCCTTTAAGATGTCCAGGCAAATAACTCCCGTCTGAGAACTTATGTTTGGATGCCAAATTTTAGTTAAGAATTTTACCTAATTTTTTTCTCTAAATTTTTGTTAAATAAGAAAATAAATGCAAATAAACTTTAGGCGGCTTAAACGGGTATTCCGTAGGAATTTTTATGTCTAACGTAAAGGTTCCGTCCTCGTACGGGCTGTCAGGAGGCCCACGAATATGTCCAGTGAGCATGCTAAGATTTTCATTTAGTGGTTCAATCGTTATCCCATTTTGTTTCAACTAAAACAACTTGTAAAAAAATATGAGTAAATTTTAATTTAAAAGATTATCAAATTTATAATAAAAATGCATAAAATTACCTCAGAACTAGTTATTACTTCTTTGCACTCCTTTTGCATACGAATAAATCCAATATTAGACATAATTTGGGTAAAACTTTTGAATAAACTGAAATATTTTTTAGGTTTAAAATGTCGGCTATTATTCAAATAGACAAATAGATGCGAATTAAAAAATATTTAAATCCATTACGTTCACATAAAAAATTTTTGGAAAATAAAAAATAAAATAGTGATATATCGCCAAACGTACTTTTTTAATACATAAAAAATTATCCAAGTATTATTTTTGCATAAAGTCCAACTTATGTCCGAGTATTTTTGCCGTTTGTCGCTCATGCACTCATAAGCTCATATGTTTTTAGCGAATTTTAAAAGAAAAAGTTTATAAAATATAAATTTTCTGGACTGCGTTTGAACGTATCTCCATTTTTTTGTGCCCGCTTAAATCTCGAGAAATCAATCAAAGCTTTTTATTTAAAAAGCCACAAAAAATAGTGGTCGATAGATTTACAAATTATACTTGTAGTATTTTTCTTACATTACGGCGAAGTGAATTTTCCTAAATCATACTTTTCTTTCCAAATTGATATAATTTAAAAATTTATACAAATATTTTGTTTTTGTATTATGTTGTTTTTTATGTAATAAAAGAATTAAAGATAAAAAAATTGTATTTATTATTAAATTTCCATTATCTTCGTCGTTGACATTTATCATTAGTTTGAACATAAATTTTGTTATCCACTCGAATTATTTGGGACTGAATTGTAATTTCGTTAAATTTTATGAATTCTAATATGCTTTGATCCAACTCAGTAACCATAGTGTTTCTTTGATCGTCATCCTAAACATATTATTTATAAATAAAAGGTATGTTTAAAGTACAACTGACCTCAGTAATTACATCAACCATGCGTTGATTCTCTTGAAAGGGATCTTCCGTAGAAGATTTATTTTGGGAATCCGGTAGTTCGACAACGTTGATACCATGTTGTTTAAGAGTTCGAGCTATTTGAGGAGGTAAATCATCATCAGATTCTTGAGGTTTTTCTTGCGATTCCATCAACTTTAATGATTCTTCAGTGCCATTTTCAGGAATCTACAAAACATAATTGGAAAATCTATGCATTTTAATGCTGGAAATTTATTTTTCAAACTTTTGTATCCACGTCTACAATTTGCTTTAATTGATTAGGTTCTCCGACTATTTTTACATCCTGCGTACTAAGGCGAATATCCGTCGGTCCAATATTGCGTAAGCGTGCCGGCGAATTCATTACGGCCATAACACGTTGCTGCTGGCCGCGAATTCGTTTAAATAAACTTTCTGAAAAATTCAAAATATTGCAAAATCTAAGTTTTATATTTACATAAGATTCACTTCTATTTCGATCAAAGGTAACCAAAGGAGGCGCTCCTGTAATTGTGCCATCTGCATTATTATTATCGTTTAGTGATCTTATTGATACGGCGACGCCAGTCTGAATTAAATAGTGTACATCATGATTATTCATAACTTATCATAGCGAATATATGATTGTCCTTTTTTACCTGTCGTTTATAACGTTTGACGCCTGATTCAAAGCTTTTACCGCCTTTTTCAGCTTCCGATTCTTTATCATTTTTATAACATTTGGGAGGCTGAAAAAAGTGCATACATTTATGTAAATATTTTTATCTATATATTATTTATTTTTTGAATATATGCATAGTGCTTACTAATATTTCATCGCATTCGCTCATCAGACGATCACAAAATCTAAAATATATATTTTAAAAAATAAATTAGTCATTAATTTAAGTTCCACTATCTCTCCGAATTCGAGCCCAAAGATCTAAGGTATTTTCTACATAAATTTTTTCACCAATTTTTTTATTAATTGTAGACTAAATTTCAGATTTCAGAGAATTCTTTTAAACTTTTAAAATTTAATACGAGTTTTTTTATTACCTAAGTGGCTTTTAGATCTATAATATATTTTTGGTCTGTACATATCTTATTTTTAAAATACCTTAAAGAGCATTGGATGCGCATTACTGTGCTATCTGGCTTGCGGAATGCTGTTGCACGACTAGTTGCCATTAATGACGCACCATAACGTGGGGTTTCGACAAGCTGTTCTATTATAGAACATCTATAACATGATACTAAAAATTAGTTTTATCTATGTGTATTTTTTCGTAAAATGACCCATTTTTATCGATTAAAAGTTCACGATCTCCAGTGTGCATGTCGATCATATAACAATTATGTACCAGCATAGATTGATAAATGTCAAAATTGTCTAAAATAAAGATATGAATAGTTGGAATTTCTAATTTGGGAATAAAAACAAACCCGAATTGCATTCCCAATGAAGAGAAATTGGTTCTCCAACATGAAAATTGGATCGCTCAAGATTTTCGTTATCACATTTGTTTTGAGTAGATAAATTTACGACTGACAAGCTTGGTTCGATTTTCGTGACTCTCATAGAGCAAGGTAATACTTTTTTATTTGCTCTTAATAATTATTATTCAGTCAATTATTGAAAAATACATAATAGGTAATTATTGCATATTTTTTTCAAACAAATAATAATAATATTTAATTTTAATATCTAAATATTTCTGCACAAATATTACGAACTTGGACTTTCTTTGTGTATGCTCTTTAATTAGTTTCCAGTCGATTCCATTGTCCCGCTCACCACTTTTATCCTGATAAAAGCAGTAAATTTTAAAATTTTTATCAACAATTGTGTTATAGTTTGGATGGAATTGCAGAACGACGTTTGTTTCAAAAACTATTCCTTTCGGATTTACCTAAACACAATAGCAATAATACATTTGGAAACTATAAAATATTAATTTATTCTTACGGAAAATTGCTGCTGAACTCCACATTCTCCAAAAGGCACAAATAAACTAAGATCATCACCCCCTTCATTTGACATATTCGTAGGAGTCTTGTCACTACTTGTCGAACGACTATCGATTGCGGTTCTATTGTTGCTAAATACAGTTGCATGCCATTTGCATTTTGGATCGTGAAAATGTCCTTGTATATAGAAATGGCCGTGAAAAGGAGCACTTGTTGTAACGCTGACGCGAGCTCCTTAATTTTAGATGGCTTAATTAAAAAAACTCAAATATATTGTTAGAGAAACCATTTCGCTCACACGCGACATCAGCGCCATCGTTAGCAATGCCACGTGAATATTCGCACGCCTCGCTAAGTGCAAATCTCATGCGTAAATTTTCAATAAAATGTGCAGCCTCTCTAGGATTGTCAAGATTTTGAAAAACTAAGCTTTCGTCAC
The DNA here is from genome assembly GCA_024678965.1 of Bradynema listronoti. Lineage (NCBI taxonomy): Eukaryota > Metazoa > Nematoda > Chromadorea > Rhabditida > Allantonematidae > Bradynema > Bradynema listronoti. The sequence continues at coordinate 4,675,487 of JANLNO010000006.1, forward strand.
CAGTTATTTCCAATAATTCCTCGCTGTTAATATGCTGGCCGATACCCAAAGCAATCAAATTAACGCCTAATTGTAAAAAAACTTAACACCAAAAATAATTACCCTAGTTTGGGTAAATAGCCGTTCGAAGAATTTTTGAATTTTGGCATGGCTTTCATTCTGTTATAAACAAAATCAAAATTTTTGAACTACAGCTTGAGTCTGTTTTAATGAAGACGTTCGTTAAATTTTACGCTTAACCGATACAAAATAACAGAATGAAGGCCAAGTCAATATTCAAAAATTCTTCGAACGGCCGCGTCTTATTACCCGAACTTAGGGTATTATGAATTTTGTATAAACGGACCCGATTCTCGGAGTCGTAATGCAGCTGGCATGGGATTATCATGTGAATGGCCATCGGACACGAGAATAGCAACCTGGATACATAAAAATAGATTTTAATATTAAATTTGTATCTTTTAATATCACTAAAAAATTCTACTATTATATGCATATAATATCACTTTTTTACCTGCGCAATATGTTGACGCTTTCCAGAACTTGCACCTCTCCTACTACCCGTAGTAGGATCATTAAATAATTGTATGGCTTTATCCAATGCTTTGCCTGTTTTTGTAGTGCCAAGTTTGTGATTGATTGATTTAATGGCTTCACGAATAGATGCTTTGTCCTTTAAAAATACTAATAGTTATTTTATTATACTTTACAAGCCATAATTAAAGTAAATCACTTTAAACGTTTTGAACAGGAACTCGATGTAAGTGTAAGAAGCATATTGCATAACAGCAATTTTAGTTTTATCTTCGCCGATGTCAACCATATCAATTACGCGATTTAACATTTGCAATTGAATTTCAAACGTCGAACTCTCAACACTTCCTGATCCATCAAGTATAAAAAGTAAGTCCAATGGTTGATCCACCGGTCGACAAACTAAATTATCTAATTTTATTACCTAATTGATTATTTTTAGATGAAAAATGTTAAATTAATTAACCTTTTGCCAAATCATTATGAAAAAAGTTTACAACGGAGAAGACAGGTTCAAATCTTAGTATAGCAATAAAGAAAATAAAAATAAGTGAAAATATTGTTGTCATCGAAGTTGGACAATAAAAATATAATTTTCTGAGTGTCATATTCCTTGCTAGGAAATTTTGAATAAAAGAAATCGATTTCTTTTCCTCCTTTCCGTTAATTTGCTTTTTTTCGCATTTCTGAGCTTTAGAAAAAATGGAAGAAAACAATCGTAATGAAAAGAGAAAGTTGATAAGAAAAGAAAGAAAAATAAAATCACTCTGTTAAAAGTTGAAGCCTAAAACGAGCTGAAAAGCAATTAGATTAAAATCATTATAATAGAATGAAAGTAAACAATTTGAGGCTTGAAGATGTCTTAAAGATAAGCGCATGTGTGGTTGAATTAGATGAGGTTGAAGTTAAACATAAAAAAGAAAGCTACAGGACGAGATTTCAATGATAGAAAATTCATCAACATTGGCCCTTGAATTATTTTCAACAACATGTTTAATGTTAGAAATGGAATGTGGTTATAAAATTAGAAAATTTATATTTAAAATATTTATTGCATTAAATGAGATAAAGTAATTTATAAATAATATAAAATAAACAAAATGAATAAAAGATTGAAATGTGGTAGCATCCTTGACGTCGCTGAGTCTAAAATAAAATGATAATTTAAAAAATTGTATTCGAAAAATAAATACGATTATGAATTTTTTTACTGGACTTTCGCGCAGCCATGGCTGTTGCGAGCGCTGCCGAGTTGACATGCACCATTTGCGTACCACACGCAATGTTTTCGCCTTCACATGAATACAATCCGCCATCGGCCGGCGTAACATGCGCGATACGCAACACATGCACTACGTCACCGGATGGAGAAATGCTTGCGAACGACGTATACTCTATAATATTTTTATAATTTATTAATTTGTTATAATCATCTCTATCTTTTTGATATTTTTCCATAGCAGTTTCTAGCATTTTTTTATATTTTTTACCTTTTCCTCCTAATTCTTTAATTATTAATGATTTACATTCACTTTTACACATTTTAGTTATAAGTAAATTGAATTAATATATTATTGACTCTTTCATACTTTCATTAATATTTGTTAGATTATTTATCTGATTTGTTAATTTTTCTATATCATCTAGAGGCCTTATAACCGTTTCTCTTGTTAAATCATTGTCTAGATAGGCGTTTAATTCCTCTTTATCGATATTAATATTGAGTTGTTTGAAGAGCTGAATTTCCATTTTGTTTAATTTAATAGAATAAATTTTTATCCTTTAACTTAACAAATAAACTTGACGAGTGAAAAAAATTATGCTCGATAAGAAAATAATAGCATCGATTTATTTAGAAGATAATAGAAAATTTTCAATTATGAAATCGAAATGGTGTAAATTACATGATGTATCAGTAAAAACATTAAATAGAGGTTTAATGGAATTAAATGATAATAATTTAAATACAAGTCCATTAAATATGAAATTAAATGAGACAAGTTCGGACAAAAGAGGACAAGAAGCAAAAAATAAAATTACATGATGTATCAGTAAAAACATTAAATAGAGGTTTAATGGAATTAAATGATAATAATTTAAATACAAGTCCATTAAATATGAAATTAAATGAGACAAGTTCGGACAAAAGAGGACAAGAAGCAAAAAATAAACTAAATGAGTCTAGTTCGGAAAAAATATAAAATATTATAAAAACAAAATTTCCATTTTACCTTAAAATTAAACAATGAATCCAGTGGATCCATTTCTGAAAGGAATTTCAATATTAGGTAGAATAAATAGTTTTCAAATCTTTTTTCTTTATTTTTTTCATTTTTACAAATTCATCTAAAATTCTGTGTATTTTATTATATTCATTCTTATTTCCTGCTTTATATGATCCAATTGATAATCTTAGCATATCTATAAGTGAATTCACATTAGACGGTAAAAAATCAATAGAGCTTCCTGTTACACTTTTTTCAGACACACTTGAAGTAGATTTAGTAAAATAATGTTCTTTTATAAATTTCCATTTATCACTCGGATCAGAATTAAATCTTTTGTTTGGAGCATTTTTATCGAATCCTTGATAACAAGCGTCAGAACACAAAAGTATTTGTTGATATGATTTTTTCTCGTAATCACTTATTAAAACTAAATTTGGTGATTTTTTTGTTAATAATTCCATTAATCTTTTAGTAGCTTCATAATCAACATTATTAATTTTTATATTGTTATTTTCAAATTTTACTGTTTTATTTCCGATTGTATATGATTTATTATTCTTATCATATCTTAAAGAATACGACGGCATTTTGTTGATGGATGCTATATGTTTAAACTTTTATCTTTATCGTCTTGTAAATATGTGGCTATTAAATTACTTACAGTAATAGTTTTACCAGGACTAGACACAGCTTGTTTATTTGACTCAATAGTCAACTGTTTTTCCTCTGATAATGGTCCTTCAATTCCCTTCGGAAATGGTCGGTCTGCGCTTATTTTTAAGTTTTTAAAAGTGTTCAATGTTTCAACTATTTTATTTTTTTCATCAATTATTTCTTCTTGCAATTTTTTGTTTGAATCCAAAATTGGTTTAAAATATCTCAACTCTATTTTCCTCTAATTTTTCAAGTTCTTCATGTTCTTCTTGATCTTTATTTCTTTGCTTTTTTCTTATTTGTATATGTTGTTCGATTATTTCATTTCTTCTCTTTGGATTATATATTTCAACAAACGACGGCATTTTGTTGATGGATGCTATATGTTTAAACTCTAAAAACTAGACTTGTTAAGCTTATTTAAAATATAAAAAATATAAACTCAAAACAAAATTTAGAAAAAATCATTAATGAAAATATAGAATGAAATAAATAATTTAAAATGAATTAAACTAGTAAAACCACTTTTACGTAATTGTAAAAATTTAAAAAAAATTCTAAAAAAATTATTCTTTTTAAATAAGGGTGGGTGAAAATATGGATCGTTTTGAAAACTTGTCAAGAGACGACCTTCGCTCTGAAGTTTCTAGACTAAAAGTTATAAAATATAACGAAATGAAAAAGTTAAATAAGCAACAGCTAATTAACGTCTTAAGAGAGAACCAGAATAATTTATTTAGAATCTTTCCGTTTCATGATACAATTTATCATAAATATGTAAAAAAACTACGACCACAACAAAATTGCCAACTGCTGATCCAAGAACATCAATTAAAAGACATCTTTCCATTTGAATAAACCGTTTTTAGTAATTACAAGGAATTTAGAGATACAGTGAAAGAAACAACTTATGAAAATGAAAGCAAAACAAATGATATGTTTATATTTTATGAGCGGATCAAATGGCAAGTAATCAATGATATAAAAAATGTAAATGTAAAAATATCTTTCACTCTAGAAGTTCAAATGGGAAAGCCTGGAACAGATGAGACAATCAATTTTTATGCTCGAACGAAAATTAAAAAGTTATTATGGGATGATGATAGAGAAGAATTCTATTCAAATGCAGGTGATGAGTTGGAAGATAAGATTCAAAGACAAGATTTAAAAGGTTCAGAATGGTCATTTTTGAGAGCCAATAATTTGCTAATACACAAAATGTTTATAAGCAATTTAAAGGTAGATCTTATATACCACTGCCAAAGTGGATTGCAAATAAAAAGGCTATTGTAAACATAAAGAATATTGATAAAAAATGTTTTATGTGGTGTTTATTGGCGTCATTACATCCTGCTAAAGTACATCCAGAAAGAGTAAGTCATTACAGAACATTTGAAAATGAATTATTATTTGAAGGAATCAGCTTCCCAATTGAAAAAAAGACATTCCAAAAATTGAATAAATGAATAACTTAGCTGTTAACGTTTTCAGTTATGAAGATAATTCAATAATCCCAATTTATATCCCAAAAAATATGCAAAAAGTTCCCGAAAATAGAATTATTGATTTATTTTTAATTAAATTGGAAGAAAGAATGCATTATTGTTGGATTAAAAACATAAATGCTCTTTTAGGCAATGAAGTGAATAATCACACTGGAAAAAACTATATTTGTAGATGGTGTTTCAATTCATTTCAGGTGAAAATAAAATATGAAAGGCATCTAGAAGAATGTAGCAAGAACAAACCAGTTGTATTCAAAAAACCGCAAGAAGATTATGTTTAATTTGGTAACATCCAAAAATCTCAAAAGATCCCATATGTTATCTACGCAGACTTTGAGTCAATAATTAAAAAATATGTCTCAACAAGTAATAATCCCAATGAATCATGGACTGAAACTAAAGGTAAACATATTGCTTCAGCCTTTTGTGCTGTGATGGTGGATTTCAATGGAAAAATAGTTGATATTGAAGTTTACAGAGGCTATAATGTTGGTAAAAAATTTAATGATTACATAATTAAAATGTGTGACTACTTGATAAATTTAAAAAATAAAAGTATAAAAAAGCTAACTGAAAAACAATGGTGTTTATTCCAAAACTTGTCCTGAATGTAAAGAAGAATACTCAATTAAAAATCCAAAAGTGAGGGATTATGACCATTTTAGTGGAGAGTTTAGAGGACCTTTATGCAATAGATGCAATTTGGCAAACGAAAAAGCAAGATTTATTCCAGTGCTCTTTCATAATTTAAGAGGCTACGATTCTCATCTAATTTTGAGTTCAATTAATGAAGAAATAATCAAAAAATCAGAGATTAATGTGATCCCAAATAACAGTGAAAAATATATTAGTTTTAGTTATAGAAACCAAGGAATGAAAACTCAAAACTGACTTATGAAATTAGATTCTTGGATAGTTTCTCATTTATGGCATCGTCTTTAGATTCTTTAAGCAAAAACTTAGCTGAAAACCAATTCCAAATAACTAAACAATTTTACCAAAATGACGAAGAATTTAATTTAATGAAAAGAAAGGGAATTTATCCATTCGAATACATGAAGTCGTTTAAAAAGTACGAACAAACTGAATTACCTAATAAAGATATGTTTTATGATGAATTAAATAACGAGCATTGTAGTGTGAAGGATTATGAATATGCAAAGCTATTTTATAATAAAATGGAATGCAAAAATTTAGGAGATTATACTGATATCTATATGATAAATGATGTTTTAATGCTAGCTGATGTATTTGAAACATTTAGAGAAACGTGTATGAATTATTATAAATTAGATCCTTGTTGGTATTATACTGCTCCTGGATTAGCTTGGGATGCCATGTTAAAGAACACTAAAATTAAATTAGAAACAATTAAAGATTATGACATGTACTTGTTCATTGAAAAAGGAATTCGAGGTGGAATGGTAAATGCCGTTAAAAGATACGCAAAAGCAAATAATAAATATATGAAAGATTATAATCCTGATGAAGCAAGTAAATATCTAATGTACTTGGATGCTAATAATTTATATGGATGGGCAATGATTCAAAAATTAGCTTATGACGAGTTAAGATTTGAAATGAATAAAGAAAATTTTAAGCAATACAAACGAGAATTGAACGATTTAATTAATAATTTAAATGAAAATGATGATGAAGATAAAGAAGAAAACATAAAATATAAGATAATGGAACATCTAAATAAGACTGGAAGTAAAATAAATAAAGAAAATAATATTAACTTAAGACATGTAAAAACTGTAGAATTCCAAAATTTTGATTACTTACAATTAAACAAATATATTAAAGAGCTAAATAAAATAGGAAAAGGATGTATATTAGAAGTAAATTTAGAATGTCCAAGTGAAATACATGACATGCACAATGATTTCCCGTTTTGTCCACAAAATACTAAAGTTAATCAACAAAAAGTTCCTAAGTTAATGAATACTTTGTTCGATAAAGAAAAATACGTAATTTATTATAAAAATCTAATTCAAGCATTAGATCATGGATTGAAATTAAAGAAAATACATAGAATCTTGACATTCAAGGAAACTAATTGGATGGAAAAATATATAATGTTGAATACAAATTTAAGAAAGAAAGCCAAAAATGATTTTGAAAAAGACTTCTTTAAACTAATGAACAATGCTGTATTCGAAAAGACAATGGAGAATATTCGAAACAGAGTAGACATTCAATTGGTAACCGATGAAAATAAAGCTTTAAAATTAATTAGAAAATCTAATTTTAAAAATAGTATAATCATTCATGAGAATTTATTAAGTATTGAAATGGAAAAGACAAGCTTAGAATTTAACAAATGTAGGATTCAGTATCTTGGATTTGAGTAAGTATCTAATGTATGAATTTCACTATGATGTAATGTTACCAAAGTACCGCGGGGCGATGAATCTAAAGGATCCATTTCTGAAAGGAATAGACTCTGTTTATGAAAACAAATTAGAACTGTGTTATTAGGACACTGACAATTTGATATATGAAATTGAAACTGACGATATTTACAAAGATATAAGTCAAATGAAAGAATGGTTTGACTTCAGTGATTATCCAAAAGATCATCCACTATATGATGAATCCAATAAGAAAGTTATTGGAAAGTTAGAAGGGGTTTTCCTAAAGCCAAAACAATATGCGTTCAGCGTTGATGGTGAAGAGAAAAAGAAATCAAAAGGAATTAAGAAGAATGTAACCAAAACATTAAAATTCGACGACTTTAAAAGATGTTTGATAGAAAGAAAGATTACTCGAAAAGAACAATTCATGATTCAGGCTAAAAGACACCAGATTTATGCTCTGAAACAGAATAAAGTTGCTTTAAATGAAGATGAAAAGGAAGAGTTTAAAAGATATATTTGCGGCAATAAAACAAACACATTGACTCATGGACATTATAAAATTTAATAATATAGCGCTACATTATAATAGAAAATACTTATACTTACTAGCCGAATTTATTTATACGTGTTTCAAATTTATGTGGTTTTTTATTTTTTGGTATTACGTGTCAACTTTTCTCTAGAGTATTTCTTGAAAGAAATACTTTTTGTGCTTTTGCATGCGCTTTGAAAGCATAAAACTAAAAATAACAACTCGTAAAGTGTAGTATTTAATTAGAAGAATTCCAAATATGATTTATTTATTTAATTAAACCATTTCGTCTTTAGATTCTTTAAGCAAAAACTTAGCTGAAAACAAATTCCAAATAACTAAACAATTTTACAATTTTACGAAAATGAGGAAGAATTTAATTTAATGAAAAGAAAGGGAATTTATCCATATGAATACATGAACTCGTTTAAAAAGTACGAAGAAACTGAATTACCTAATAAAGATATGTTTTATGATGAATTCAATACGCTTTGTAATCGAACGAGTATTTCTCTTTGCCTAAAGACGTTTCTCCAGGATCACTCTTTAATTTAATGTTTTCATCAGAGCAATCGACGAGCTTCAGTGCCTCCTTCAAAACGGAGGACTTGTCAACCGTAGGAAACTCGCGAACGAAGTACTCAACGGCGATTTTTCGTGGCCCAAATTCTTTTGGCTTGAAATTTTTCGATCCGTAGGAGTATTGATGAAATCTAAATTCAGTTATTAACCATGAAAAACAATAGAGCTGATAAACACTCATAACTTAATACTCAAAACTAAAAAATGGTAACTTACTGTTCGGCATAAATCCAGCTTTCTGTCAAATCCCGTCCCATCTTTGCATTTGGACATTCACCGACGGCAAGCCTCATCAAAAATTTCAGACTTCGGTGTGAAACTGCGTGAATCTTGATTTGGAGATAGAACTTTTTGACGGTGTAGACGGAAGCTAACCATAATTTAGCTGACGTTTGAATCAGATTTTGTGGTATTAAATTGTAGTAGTAGTCCGCATCTTTCAAAAACTCATTAGCATCGTAGAATTTTTCCTTATCCTAAAGCAAGTAAATGTATACATTAATTATTAGACAATATTATAGGAACAAATGTCCTGTAATTAAAACTAAAACTTACTTTTGTCATAACGTGCCAGTCATTTTTGTCCACTAGTTTGCCTTGGTCCATTAGCTTATGTAGCTCCTCTTCGCTACCAAGCCATTCCAAATTACGAGTCATTCTGTAATATAAATTTATAACTAAAGAATATAGCTTATCATTATCAAGCGGACTATTGCCCACTCTGTGGAAAAGCGCAATTGTTAAGCCATTATACAAAAAGGGTAATATAAATCAGATATATATTTGCTATATACGTCCCATTCTTGAATTTGCCTCACCAGTCTATAACAGTAATATTCTTTCTAATATTAATATGCTGGAATCTGTACAACGCCGTATAACTCGCTCTATTATAAAACGATGCTTTAAATCATTCCGAATTATCCCTAATTATGAAGAGAGATTAGCACTTTCGGGAATAGAAAAGCTAAAACATCGTTCATTAAAACTTAATCTCATTTTTGTGCATAAATTAAAGCTTGGCCTTCTTCCTATAACTTCTCCTAATATAAACCTATCTAACTTATACTTTAAACGTAGCCGCCCATCAATTTACTTACCCAGTGCTAAAAATAATATCCGTAATAACTCATTTTTTGTTCGTGCAATTAAAAATTATATTAGCTTGGCAAAAAAGTACTTCGACAAAATTAAACTTTTTTTTCAATTATTTATAACTTTATTCAGAACAAATAATTTTAAACAATATATTCACCGTTGACATCAATAACTTTTACCCATTTATCAGGTAAAGCACCTATGCCTTTTTCCCAGAATTCAGAGGACTGAGATAAAAAAAAGTTGTCGACTGCCATTTTGAGGTCGTCATACTTGTCGAACTTTTTCCGTGCAAATAATGCTTGAGCGGTCGGAACAGGTGGTAGTCAGAAGGCGCAATGTCCGGTGAGTACGGCGGATGGGCAACCGTGTGCCAGCCAAGTTCGGTTAATTTTTGGCGGGTGAAGGAAGCAACGTGTGGTCGAGCATTGTCATGGAGCAAGTGAACTGTTGAACGTCTTGGACGTTTTTCTTGCATTGCATCAGCCAATTTCTGGAGCTGATCGATGTACACAGAAGCTGTGACAGTCATGCCTACGGGCAGCAACTCGTAGTAGATCGGTCCCTTCGCATCCCACCAAACACACAGATGATCTTCAAGGCTTGTATCTCCGTTCGCAAAGCGGTTTAACCAATTGTTGACCGTCGCACGATGAACAGTCCCTTCACCAATTATGCTGTTGATATTTGCAGCAGCCGCGCTTGCACTCTTGCTTTGGAGCCACTCGTAGTAGATGATAGCTCGAATATGGTCTTTACTAATCATTAGTGAAAATTAACAAAACTCTGAGCGCGTGTCCTTATATACTCATATAATAATAGTTTCGAGAATGTTCTACAAGGCTATCAAACTTATAAAATTATTTGAATTATTTCCAGAAAATTTTAGAATTTTGAAATTTTTGTCGAAGTACTTTTTTGCCAAGCTAATATTAGGCTAAAACCTGTTCTCATAAATATGCCAACCATTAATGCCATTACCTCAACTGATCTAACTTAAAATATTTTATTACAACTTAAATGATGTTAATTGACGTTTAACCTAATCTATTAAATAAAACCAAACCACTTTGACTTCATTTCTTATCCGATTTTGTTGTTTTGTTTTGATGAATTGTTTAATTTCATTTAACTTAATTTAATTTCATTTTATTTTAATTACTTATCTTACTTGTTAGTTCTCATTTAACCATTTGTTCTCATTTGCATCATATTATGAACTAGTCGCGATTTTTCGTAATAAATTATTATTATTATTACTATTATTATTATTATTATAATATAGATACATAATCAACTGACGAATGAAAATAGACCGAAAGAGGAAAAACGAGCAAAACACACGCAAAGAAAAAGCTTGTAACAGTTTGCCAACACCAATTATTCCACTTTCAAGCGCACTTCAGAGCGCACTTTCAAATCGTTGAATTTTAAAATTTCTTCTTCTACTTCACGAATTGTTAAGGGTTTTGTGTTTTTTTTAAAAAATATTTAATTGATTTAGTATAAACAAAATATGCCGTCAAAAAATTTTTAGGGCATCATATTTACGCTTATTGCTATTATACACAGTCAAACCTCGATCTAATGACACCCCTAGGAACCGAGCCTAAGTGTCATTAGATCGAGGGTGTCATTAGATCAAGGTTTTCGAAATTAACTAGCACCACTGAGGAATTTCTGTCTCAATTTCTGTCGATCAATTCACTTTATTCGCCAAAAGCAAAAAAAAAACTGTAAAGCAATAAAATCGGGAAGCATAATTCTTAGAGCAGCAACTTTTTTCAACACTATCACACGAAAACAATAAGCGAGAGAGGAACACGACCGAAAAACTTAAACTATGCGCAACAAAAAGGTTTTCGGAAAAATTTTGAATTAATTTTTGTCTAGTTTTATCGGTTTAGACCAGGGTTGCCAGATGAAAATAAAATAAAAAAAGAACGCTGGGCACAAAAAAAATATTTTATTGATAATTTCCAACAACAAAAAAAGAATTTTCTAAAAATATCTGAATTGGTCTATTACGTTAACTTTTCGGCTCAGATTCTTTATTCTCTCAACAATTAATACTTCTCGAAACTCCTGATCCTGTGTCTAAGAGAGCCATCGCTCGTGCGCTTACGGGACATTTTCTAAATATTCTATAGCATCGCCTTTCAATTCGCTTCGATAGCGCCTTTCGAGTCAATTTGCTTCGATAGCGATTCTCAATAGCGATAAGCGATAGCGTTATTGAAGGCTCAGTCGATACCGTTTCAAATCAAGGCAGAAAATTGGAAAAAAAGAACAAAAAATAAAAAAGAACAGACCCCCTCAAAAAAAGAACAAATCTTTTTAAAAAGGACATCTGTCAACCCTGGTTTAGACGCAGCTTTGTTGGCTGCGCCAATTTAATCCTTTAATTTTTGCATTCAATTCATATATGATTTCGAATTTAGACTTTTTACAAATTTTTTTTCATTTATAATGCCATAAAATACGAGATGTATAAATTTGGAACGATGATATTGTAAAATCTTATTTTTTTACAGCGTCTCATCGCTAAAATGTCGAATATTTCTTCGGAAGGTAAGGCCGAATATGAGAAGGCACTCGTTCGAGCATTCACAATGTTAATGGACGTATGACATATTTTTTGCTTGAATATTTGATTATATTGCTTTTTGGAGCTTTAAAGGCTAATATGCGCTTTGATTTTTATCTAATTGCTTTATTTTTTCACTACCCTCTTTACCATTTTACAAATTAAACTAGTAATGCTTTTTAAGCCAGCTGCATATTAACGCTAATTATTGTCATTATACGTTAGATTATTAATTGCTTACAATTAAAAAAAACAACTTCTGACAATACTAACTTTTGCAAATTTTACTATCCTATTCACAAAGTTTGATTTAACAAAGTTCATATCATAAAATTAAAATGCAGCTGCCTGGCGCGATCTTTTGGCGCAGCAAAGAAGAGTTGGTTCGTGAACAAAATGAAGGTCTTTTGGATCCGAATCTTGAGTACATTCAACTAGAGGACAACGTATTGGTTGTTTCTAAAGGTTACGTAAATGCGGTATGTGCTTTTTGGGCTTTGTGTGGAAGTTTTTTTTTTGGTTTTTTGCTAAGGCTTTTGCTTTTCGCGAATTCCGCTTATCATTATTACAATAACCAATACTATAATTTTTTGCTTTATTTATTCTTTTGTGAAAGAAAATTAACTTAACGAAAACTTCATATGCCTTTCATTTTAGATTAAAAAAGTTACGGGAAACACGAAACAAATGGGCTGCAACGATGTGGTAATGCTTATTACGGACGGCGCTCCTGGCTTTTATAAAGAGACCTTTGAATTATACAACAAAGAAAAACGGGTAAATTCTTATTATATTTGATTTAATAGTTTAGCACTTGTCACGAAATGGGAAATATAGAGGCAGTGGAAGAATTAGCAACGTTTCTACTTTCCAAATTCGTGAGAAAAAAACCATCAAAAGGTAGAGCCCTAAAGTTAATAGTCAAAAATATGTGCGCAAAAGGTTTATTACTCTGAAAAATAAATTAAACAAAAAAAACAATTTAAACAAAGGAAAATTAAATTAAACAATTTAAATGATAGAAATTAAGTCAAGAAAAATTGGCGCTGTCTGAAAAGGATGGAACGACTAAGCACGAGAACCTGAAACCGATCAAATAAATGTTTCCAATAACCTTATATCTAGACGCAACTCCCAAGTGCAAAGATGATGAAAAAACTTTGTTTGACACTATAACACGAAATCAATAAGCGAGAGAGGAACACGACCGATCAAGCAAACGAAAAACTTAAGAATGAATAAAAAGAAAAAAATATTTTGGTGGCAAAATTTGAACATAATGCCAAGAAAAGATGAGCGAAAAGAAAATTTGAATTTAAAAAAGAAATTTCGTAAACCCCCACTTGGGCCCAAGTGTCTCCATTACTAAACTTGAGATCAGACAATGCATTTTTACCTTGGAGGACCAAGATAAAAAAAATGGCTAGCTGAGCGCAATGGGTGTCATTGGATCGAGGTTTGGATTTCTTACAACTGTCATTGAAAGAAGATTTTTACATTAGTTTTCGTCGGGACCGAGCCTAGGTGTCATTAGATCGAGGGTGTCATTAGATCGGGGTGTCATTAAATTGAGGTTTGATTGTACTATTTTTCTGTAATGGTAATGGTGGGAGTTTCTAGATTGTCCCAGGTCTGTAAAAGGATCATAAAATGTAATACAATAAAAGCTACATATACACTCTGCCAAAAACAATTAAAGGCACCCCTGTTTAACGTTTTTTTAAAAGTCTTTGGTCATAAGCTGTTTTTTAATGGATTCAGCGTCCCTAAAAACGGGGCTGTGCAAATTTAGCTGTTAAAACCGTCAGGTTCATCCAGATTGAACTTCTTCTCATCGCTCCAAGCAATCTTAATGAACTTGAACAAAATTAGGTTACCTTTGACCAATCGGTGTTCATGTTGGACCGAGCCCATTCCAGTCGAACGGTCTTATCGAGCGGGCGGAGAGCGGGAACTTTGAGCAACTTTCTTCTGACTATGTGAGGAGATGCTTTAAGGACGCCCCGGATGCTTTCTCGGCTCACGTTGAGGCGGAGCTCGTCCTTTATCTTTGCGCACGAAACCATCGAATTTGATGCCCTGCGCACAATGGCACGCTTGTCCCTTTCGCTCAGCTTAATATTCTTGCCCCTGGACTTGCGAGTGCTGTACGCCACCGGATCTCGCACAAAATGGTCTATTACGCCTGGAAATCGGCGAAGAGTGGATGCGATCCAGCGGTTTGAACGGCCTTCAGCATGGTAGGCCGTGACTTGGCCTTTCTCGACATCATTCAAGCCTTTGCCTTTTCCCATTGTCTAAAAATAATCACAGAGCCTTCATTGATCAATTTTTAATGTTTGGCTGAGCTAAAGTGAAAAAAATGTAAAAAGTAAAGATTTTTAGTAGTGCCTTTAATTGAACTTGGCAAGCAAAAGTAACCCTTTCTCCTAAAAATCGTCAATTCTCCGTATATGATTGACCAAAAAGACTGAAAATTTGCACAGCCCCGTTTTTAGGGATGCTGAATCCATTAAAAAACAGCTTATGACCAAAGACTTTTAAAAAAACGTTAAAACGGACGAAAACAGGGGTACCTTTAATTGTTTTTGGCAGAGTGTAGTCACACTGCATATAGTCACATTTTCTATAATCACATCATCAAAATCTTGGTCTCGAGGGTGTGACTATATGTAGCTTTTACTCTAGAATTGTTCTGAACTAGATATACTAGCCAAATTATCCAGAGAGTAATGGAGGATTTTAGACTGTCCCAGGTCTGGTGGATGATAATTCTGCATTTTGATTTTGAACGATGTTTTTTGATAAATTACGTACTTTTTTAACTGTGCACCATAAATATTGATGTGGTGGTTCAGCGGGTTGTGGGGGATATTACTGGCTGTCCTAGATTTTGGAGAATGATAATACTAAATATTGATTTTATAGGATTTTTTATTAATTTATACTTTAAATATTGGAATTAGAGTCAACTATAATAGACGTATCTAGGAAAATTGCGGCTGATCCTAGCTACCTTTCGGCTGCGCCTCGGCGGGTGGTGGGAGAAAATTGCGGCTGTCCTAGATACGCCTATTATATACTACTATATTGCACAACAGCAATTTTAGTTTTATCTTCGCCGATGTCAACCATATCAATTACGCGATTTAACATTTGCAATTGAATTTCAAACGTCAAACTCTCAACACTTCCTGATCCATCAAGTATAAAAAGTAAGTCCAATGGTTGATCCACCGGTCGACAAACTAAATTATCTAATTTTATTACCTAATTGATTATTTTTAGATGAAAAATGTTAAATTAATTAACCTTTTGCCAAATCATTATGAAAAAAGTTTACAACGGAGAAGACAGGTTCAAATCTTAGTATAGCAATAAAGAAAATAAAAATAAGTGAAAATATTGTTGTCATCGAAGTTGGACAATAAAAATATAATTTTCTGAGTGTCATATTCCTTGCTAGGAAATTTTGAATAAAAGAAATCGATTTCTTTTCCTCCTTTCCGTTAATTTGCTTTTTTCGCATTTCTGAGCTTTAGAAAAAATGGAAGAAAACAATCGTAATGAAAAGAGAAAGTTGATAAGAAAAGAAAGAAAAATAAAATCACTCTGTTAAAAGTTGAAGCCTAAAACGAGCTGAAAAGCAATTAGATTAAAATCATTATAATATAATGAAAGTAAACAATTTGAGGCTTGAAGATGTTTTAAAGATAACGCGCATGTGTGGTTGAATTGGATGAGGTTGAAGTTAAACATAAAAAAGAAAGCTACAGGACGAGATTTCAATGATAGAAAATTCATCAACATTGGCCCTTGAATTGTTTTCAACAACATGTTTAATGTTAGAAATGGAATGTGGTTATAAAATTAGAGGAAATTTATATTTAAAATATTTATTGCATTAAATGAGATAAAGTAATTTATAAATAATATAAAATAAATAAAATGAATAAAAGATTGAAATGTGGTAGCATCCTTGACGTCGCTGAGTCTAAAATAAAATGATAATTTAAAAAATTGTATTTGAAAAATAAATACGATTATGAATTTTTTTACTGGACTTTCGCGCAGCCATGGCTGTTGCGAGCGCTGCCGAGTTGACATGCACCATTTGCGTAGCACGCGCAATGTTTTCGCCTTCACATGAATACAATCCGCCATCGGCCGGCGTAACATGCGCGATACGCAACACATGCACTACGTCACCGGATGGAGAAATGCTTGCGAACGACGTATACTCTATAATATTTTTATAATTTATTATGTAACTTATATTTGATTGCAATTATGTGAGTGTATAAATACGAATTTCTCACTGTATTCATCGTCGATTTCTATTGGAAGAATATCCTTAGTCCACAATATGTCGCCAAAATGTTTAGTAATACCACCATTTTTAGCATTTATTGTGCAATTGAGCAAAATTGCGTCACCTTCCATACGAGCCACCAAATTTGTGTTTGCAACTATAATTTTTTTATAATTTATTATTAGATATTAAAAATTTTCATTTAATGTTGATTTTTAAGTTGATGATTTTTCATATTGAAAATTTTAACCATGCACGCCTGTTGCATAAAGTCGTTTTGGAATCTCTTGAACTGCTGTAAATTATACATGTTATTTGTAAAGTTTCAGTTTTTTATGACATTCACTGTAGTAATATTACTTACGAATAACATTGAGGTAAACGGGAACGAGAGTGCTTTCAGGCTCTGTATTAATCTCGCAGAGATAACAGCCAGCATCAGATGCTTGTACGCGTCTGAATTGCTTTTTATTTTAATTTTTTTGAATCGTTTATTATTAATGTACTAAAAAATACGTAACAATCAATTACGCGACTCTGAAATCCTCCCTGAATGTTTGACGCCGATAGATCTTAAATAGCCTCCTCCCCCCCCAAAAAAAAAAATATTTGGCGCCGTTTTCAAATTTTACCTAACCCGAATCTCCCACACTTCCAAAAACGCCTCCCACTGAGCTTTGAACTCAAAGTCGTAGAAAAATTTCAAATACATTAGTGATTCGACTATTCATTTTTGACGCAAATTTAAAGTAACAGACGAAAATAGCGCTTCAGCGTATTAGGATTTGCATTTCTTTTATTGACTCAAAGTCATAATCCATTTTTTCAAATTTTTCCAAACATTAGTTACTTTTTAAAGCTACCGTATAAGAAGAACCCAATCGCGTGTACGTCGTTTTAGCGAAATTTGAAAACGTGTATCCGAAGTAAACGCATGTCCACCAGCGGTAAGAAGAGCATCGTCACGCATCCGCGTCCATGCAACCTAATTATTATTATTTTGACTTTTATTTATCTACTTGATAAATTATTTTAAAAAATTACCAAAAAGTCGGATGATTCCGCTCCCGTGCCGATCGTGCAATGAAGATAGGCGGGAAACTCATAAAGTGTGGTATTTAATTAGAAGAATTCCAAATATGATTTATTTACTTAATTAAACCATTTCAATACGCTTTGTAATCGAACGAGTATTTCTCTTTGCCTAAAGACGTTTCTCCAGGATCACTCTTTAATTTAATGTTTTCATCAGAGCAATCGACGAGCTTCAGTGCCTCCTTCAAAACGGCGGACTTTTCAATCGAGGGGAACTCGCGAACGAAATACTCAACGGCGATTTTTCGAGACCCAAATTCTTTTGGCTTGAAATTTTTCGATCCGCAGGTGTATTGATGAAATCTAAATTCAGTTATTAACCATGAAAAACAATAGAGCTGATAAACACTCATAACTTAATACTCAAAACTAAAAAATGGTAACTTACTGTTCGGCATAAATCCAGCTTTCTGTCAAATCCGACGCCATCTCTGCGTTTGGACATTTACGGACGGCAAGCTTCATCAAAAATTTCAGACTTCGGTGTGAAACTGCGTGAATCTTGATTTGGAGATAGAACTTTTTGACGGTGTAGACGGAAGCTAACCATAATTTAGCTGACGTTTGAATCAGATTTTGTGGTATTAAATTGTAGTAGTAGTCCGCATCTTTCAAAAACTCATTAGCATCGTAGAATTTTTCCTTATCCTAAAGCAAGTAAATGTATACATTAATTATTAGACAATATTATAGGAACAAATGTCCTGTAATTAAAACTAAAACTTACTTTTGTCATAACGTGCCAGTCATTTTTGTCCACTAGTTTGCCATTAGCTTGGTCCATTAGCTTATGTAGCTCCTCTTCGCTACCAAGCCATTCCAAATTACGAGTCATTCTGTAATATAAATTTATAACTAAAGAATATAGCTTATCATTATCAAGCGGACTATTGCCCACTCTGTGGAAAAGCGCAATTGTTAAGCCATTATACAAAAATGGTAATATAAATCAGATATATATTTGCTATATACGTCCCATTCTTGAATTTGCCTCACCAGTCTATAACAGTAATATTCTTTCTAATATTAATATGCTGGAATCTGTACAACGCCGTATAACTCGCTCTATTATAAAACGATGCTTTAAATCATTCCGAATTATCCCTAATTATGAAGAGAGATTAGCACTTTCGGGAATAGAAAAGCTAAAACATCGTTCATTAAAACTTAATCTCATTTTTGTGCATAAATTAAAGCTTGGCCTTCTTCCTATAACTTCTCCTAATATAAACCTATCTAACTTATACTTTAAACGTAGCCGCCCATCAATTTACTTACCCAGTGCTAAAAATAATATCCGTAATAACTCATTTTTTGTTCGTGCAATTAAAAATTATATTAGGCTAAAACCTGTTCTCATAAATATGCCAACCATTAATGCCATTACCTCAACTGATCTAACTTAAAATATTTTATTACAACTTAAATGATGTTAATTGACGTTTAACCTAAGCTATTAAATAAAACCAAACCACTTTGACTTCATTTCTTATCCGATTTTGTTGTTTTGTTTTGATGAATTGTTTAATTTCATTTAACTTAATTTAATTTCATTTTATTTTAATTACTTATCTTACTTGTTAGTTCTCATTTAACCATTTGTTCTCATTTGCATCATATTATGAACTAGTCGCGATTTTTCGTAATAAATTATTATTATTATTACTATTATTATTATTATTATAATATATTAGGTTGAGGGGAAAGAAATGTCGGTTTGATTTGTCCATTTTTTTTTCAAACGTAATAATTTTTTTTGCAAATTGGTTTGGTCTATCAGATAGAGTGCTCTTTTGTGCATCGTTTGATATATAATTTGTGATATAAGGCCCACTTATGAATGAGAAATTTTTTATAAAAAATGTCGGACCAAAAATTTTGTTTGCGGGCCTGCCTGTGGTATGATTTTAAGCAAGGCAAATCGGCTGCTGAATCACATTGCACCCTGTCTGAAGTGTTTGGCGATGAAGTCCTGACCAAACGTCAATGCCAGAGGTGGTTTGAGCGATTCCGAAATGAAAATGGCAGCTTGGAGGATCACGAGCTCGGACATCGACCTCAAGTCGTCGACAATGACGCGTTGAAGGAAGCCATTGAGTCAGACCCCAGCCAAACAACTCGCCAGCTTGCAGAACAGTTTGGCTGCGATCAAACAACCATCATCGACCACTTGCACGTCCTGGAAAAGGTAAATCGGTGCGGAAAATGGGTGCCGCACGAGCTTTCCGACGCAAACAAGGCGACACGTGTCGCAATCGCCAGCATTCTCGCTCGTCGCGCCAAGAACAGAGGCTTCTTCGACTCCATTGTTACTTCGGATGAGAAATGGATCCAATACGACAACGCCACAAGAAAGCGGCAGTGGCTGGACCCCGGTGAGGCGCCAAAACCGACTCCAAAACCAAACATCCACGGAAAAAGGTGATGCTTTGTGTTTGGTGGAACAGCAAAGGTCTCGTGTATTTTGAGGTTTTGGATTCGGGTCAAACAGTTACGGCTGACCTCTACCAACATCAATTGGGCCGTGTGGATCAAGCGCTGCGACGTCAAGGTGTGGATACGGCGTCGACAAAATTTCTTCACGACAACGCCCGGCCGCATGTCGCAAAGATCACTTCACAAAAATCGAGGAATTGGGCTAGGAAGTCCTGCCTCATCCGCCATACAGCCCAGACCTGGCGCCATCCGACTACCATCTGTTCCGGGCGATGCAGCACTCCCTGGCCGAGAAAAAGTTCAAAAGCCGCGACGAGATCAAAATTTGGGTGTCCAACTTCTTTGAGTCGCAGCCGGCCGAGTTCTTCGAGAAGGGCATCCATTTTTTGCATGGACGTTGGCGACAAGTAGTCAATAATAATGGCGAATACCTTTTCAATTGAAGTGTTGTAATTTTGTTTTTATAATAAATTTCGTTTTTGTTTCAAAACGACATTTCTTTCCCCTCAACCTAATAGATACATAATCAACTGACGAATGAAAATAGACCGAAAGAGGAAAAAACGAGCAAAACACACGCAAAGAAAAAGCTTGTAACAGTTTGCCAACACCAATTATTCCACTTTCAAGCGCACTTCAGAGCGCACTTTCAAATCGTTGAATTTTAAAATTTCTTCTTCTACTTCACGAATTGTTAAGGGTTTTGTGTTTTTTTTAAAAAATATTTAATTGATTTAGTATAAACAAAATATGCCGTCAAAAAATTTTTAGGGCATCATATTTACGCTTATTGCTATTATACACAGTCAAACCTCGATCTAATGACACCCCTAGGAACCGAGCCTAAGTGTCATTAGATCGAGGTGTCATTAGATCAAGGTTTTCGAAATTAACTAGCACCACTGAGGAATTTCTGTCTCAATTTCTGTCGATCAATTCACTTTATTCGCCAAAAGCAAAAAAAAACTGTAAAGCAATAAAATCGGGAAGCATAATTCTTAGAGCAGCAACTTTTTTCAACACTATCACACGAAAACAATAAGCGAGAGAGGAACACGACCGAAAAACTTAAACTATGCGCAACAAAAAGGTTTTCGGAAAAATTTTGAATTAATTTTTGTCTAGTTTTATCGGTTTAGACCAGGGTTGCCAGATGAAAATAAAATAAAAAAGAACGCTGGGCACAAAAAAAATATTTTATTGATAATTTCCAACAACAAAAAAAGAATTTTCTAAAAATATCTGAATTGGTCTATTACGTTAACTTTTCGGCTCAGATTCTTTATTCTCTCAACAATTAATACTTCTCGAAACTCCTGATCCTGTGTCTAAGAGAGCCATCGCTCGTGCGCTTACGGGACATTTTCTAAATATTCTATAGCATCGCCTTTCAATTCGCTTCGATAGCGCCTTTCGAGTCAATTTGCTTCGATAGCGATTCTCAATAGCGATAAGCGATAGCGTTATTGAAGGCTCAGTCGATACCGTTTCAAATCAAGGCAGAAAATTGGAAAAAAAGAACAAAAAATAAAAAAGAACAGACCCCCTCAAAAAAAGAACAAATCTTTTTAAAAAGGACATCTGTCAACCCTGGTTTAGACGCAGCTTTGTTGGCTGCGCCAATTTAATCCTTTAATTTTTGCATTCAATTCATATATGATTTCGAATTTAGACTTTTTACAAATTTTTTTTTTTCATTTATAATGCCATAAAATACGAGATGTATAAATTTGGAACGATGATATTGTAAAATCTTATTTTTTTACAGCGTCTCATCGCTAAAATGTCGAATATTTCTTCGGAGGGTAAGGCCGAATATGAGAAGGCACTCGTTCGAGCATTCACAATGTTAATGGACGTATGACATATTTTTTGCTTGAATATTTGATTACAACGCCGAGCTCTTTCGCCATCTTCCGCATGGACACTTCTGGATTTCGACGAATTCGGCATCTCACTTTGTTGACGTTCTCTGGAGTGGTCGCAGTGGTTGGACGACCACTTCGAGGACGGTCCGCAGTCCCTCCTGTCTCCTTGTACCTTTTTACGATCCTGTAGACTGTACTTTGCTCAAACCCAGTCGTTCGAATAATGTCCGCCGTCTTCATGCCAGCCTTGTGCAACTCGACAACGGTGACACGTTCATTTTCACGAGACATAACACGGATTTAACTAAATAAAAACAAAATGAAAACCACAATTTTTAGACCCAAATTTCACAAGGAATTCAATAAAATAATCAGAAATACAAAATAATCACAATGACAAAGCCATAATGGCGCAAAATTAAAATTAGCAAAACTTTTTCCGCACCCTGTATATTGCTTTTTGGAGCTTTAAAGGCTAATATGCGCTTTGATTTTTATCTAATTGCTTTATTTTTTCACTACCCTCTTTACCATTTTACAAATTAAACTAGTAATGCTTTTTAAGCCAGCTGCATATTAACGCTAATTATTGTCATTATACGTTAGATTATTAATTGCTTACAATTAAAAAAAACAACTTCTGACAATACTAACTTTTGCAAATTTTACTATCCTATTCACAAAGTTTGATTTAACAAAGTTCATATCATAAAATTAAAATGCAGCTGCCTGGCGCGATCTTTTGGCGCAGCAAAGAAGAGTTGGTTCGTGAACAAAATGAAGGTCTTTTGGATCCGAATCTTGAGTACATTCAACTAGAGGACAACGTATTGGTTGTTTCTAAAGGTTACGTAAATGCGGTATGTGCTTTTTTGGGCTTTGTGTGGAAGTTTTTTTTTTGGTTTTTTGCTAAGGCTTTTGCTTTTCGCGAATTCCGCTTATCATTATTACAATAACCAATACTATAATTTTTTGCTTTATTTATTCTTTTGTGAAAGAAAATTAACTTAACGAAAACTTCATATGCCTTTCATTTTAGATTAAAAAAGTTACGGGAAACACGAAACAAATGGGCTGCAACGATGTGGTAATGCTTATTACGGACGGCGCTCCTGGCTTTTATAAAGAGACCTTTGAATTATACAACAAAGAAAAACGGGTAAATTCTTATTATATTTGATTTAATAGTTTAGCACTTGTCACGAAATGGGAAATATAGAGGCAGTGGAAGAATTAGCAACGTTTCTACTTTCCAAATTCGTGAGAAAAAAACCATCAAAAGGTAGAGCCCTAAAGTTAATAGTCAAAAATATGTGCGCAAAAGGTTTATTACTCTGAAAAATAAATTAAACAAAAAAAAACAATTTAAACAAAGGAAAATTAAATTAAACAATTTAAATGATAGAAATTA
Source organism: Bradynema listronoti (assembly GCA_024678965.1). Taxonomy (NCBI): domain Eukaryota; kingdom Metazoa; phylum Nematoda; class Chromadorea; order Rhabditida; family Allantonematidae; genus Bradynema; species Bradynema listronoti. The sequence continues at coordinate 4,698,692 of JANLNO010000006.1, forward strand.
AGTCAAGAAAAATTGGCGCTGTCTGAAAAGGATGGAACGACTAAGCACGAGAACCTGAAACCGATCAAATAAATGTTTCCAATAACCTTATATCTAGACGCAACTCCCAAGTGCAAAGATGATGAAAAAACTTTGTTTGACACTATAACACGAAATCAATAAGCGAGAGAGGAACACGACCGATCAAGCAAACGAAAAACTTAAGAATGAATAAAAAGAAAAAAATATTTTGGTGGCAAAATTTGAACATAATGCCAAGAAAAGATGAGCGAAAAGAAAATTTGAATTTAAAAAAAAAATTTCGTAAACCCCCACTTGGGCCCAAGTGTCTCCATTACTAAACTTGAGATCAGACAATGCATTTTTACCTTGGAGGACCAAGATAAAAAAAATGGCTAGCTGAGCGCAATGGGTGTCATTGGATCGAGGTTTGGATTTCTTACAACTGTCATTGAAAGAAGATTTTTACATTAGTTTTCGTCGGGACCGAGCCTAGGTGTCATTAGATCGAGGGTGTCATTAGATCGGGGTGTCATTAAATTGAGGTTTGATTGTACTATTTTTCTGTAATGGTAATGGTGGGAGTTTCTAGGTTGTCCCAGGTCTGTAAAAGGATCATAAAATGTAATACAATAAAAGCTACATATACACTCTGCCAAAAACAATTAAAGGCACCCCTGTTTAACGTTTTTTTAAAAGTCTTTGGTCATAAGCTGTTTTTTAATGGATTCAGCATCCCTAAAAACGGGGCTGTGCAAATTTAGCTGTTAAAACCGTCAGGTTCATCCAGATTGAACTTCTTCTCATCGCTCCAAGCAATCTTAATGAACTTGAACAAAATTAGGTTACCTTTGACCAATCGGTGTTCATGTTGGACCGAGCCTATTCCAGTCGAACGGTCTTATCGAGCGGGCGGAGAGCGGGAACTTTGAGCAACTTTCTTCTGATTATGTGAGGAGATGCTTTAAGGACGCCCCGGATGCTTTCTCGGCTCACGTTGAGGCGGAGCTCGTCCTTTATCTTTGCGCACGAAACCATCGAATTTGATGCCCTGCGCACAATGGCACGCTTGTCCCTTTCGCTCAGCTTAATATTCTTGCCCCTGGACTTGCGAGTGCTGTACGCCACCGGATCTCGCACAAAATGGTCTATTACGCCTGGAAATCGGCGAAGAGTGGATGCGATCCAGCGGTTTGAACGGCCTTCAGCATGGTAGGCCGTGACTTGGCCTTTCTCGACATCATTCAAGCCTTTGCCTTTTCCCATTGTCTAAAAATAATCACAGAGCCTTCATTGATCAATTTTTAATGTTTGGCTGAGCTAAAGTGAAAAAAAAATGTAAAAAGTAAAGATTTTTAGTAGTGCCTTTAATTGAACTTGGCAAGCAAAAGTAACCCTTTCTCCTAAAAATCGTCAATTCTCCGTATATGATTGACCAAAAAGACTGAAAATTTGCACAGCCCCGTTTTTAGGGATGCTGAATCCATTAAAAAACAGCTTATGACCAAAGACTTTTAAAAAAACGTTAAAACGGACGAAAACAGGGGTACCTTTAATTGTTTTTGGCAGAGTGTAGTCACACTGCATATAGTCACATTTTCTATAATCACATCATCAAAATCTTGGTCTCGAGGGTGTGACTATATGTAGCTTTTACTCTAGAATTGTTCTGAACTAGATATACTAGCCAAATTATCCAGAGAGTAATGGAGGATTTTAGACTGTCCCAGGTCTGGTGGATGATAATTCTGCATTTTGATTTTGAACGATGTTTTTTGATAAATTACGTACTTTTTTAACTGTGCACCATAAATATTGATGTGGTGGTTCAGCGGGTTGTGGGGGATATTACTGGCTGTCCTAGATTTTGGAGAATGATAATACTAAATATTGATTTTATAGGATTTTTTATTAATTTATACTTTAAATATTGGAATTAGAGTCAACTATAATAGACGTATCTAGGAAAATTGCGGCTGATCCTAGCTACCTTTCGGCTGCGCCTCGGCGGGTGGTGGGAGAAAATTGCGGCTGTCCTAGATACGCCTATTATATACTACTATATTGCACAACAGCAATTTTAGTTTTATCTTCGCCGATGTCAACCATATCAATTACGCGATTTAACATTTGCAATTGAATTTCAAACGTCAAACTCTCAACACTTCCTGATCCATCAAGTATAAAAAGTAAGTCCACCGGTTGATCCACCGGTCGACAAACTAAATTATCTAATTTTATTACCTAATTGATTATTTTTAGATGAAAAATGTTAAATTAATTAACCTTTTGCCAAATCATTATGAAAAAAGTTTACAACGGAGAAGACAGGTTCAAATCTTAGTATAGCAATAAAGAAAATAAAAATAAGTGAAAATATTGTTGTCATCGAAGTTGGACAATAAAAATATAATTTTCTGAGTGTCATATTCCTTGCTAGGAAATTTTGAATAAAAGAAATCGATTTCTTTTCCTCCTTTCCGTTAATTTGCTTTTTTTCGCATTTCTGAGCTTTAGAAAAAATGGAAGAAAACAATCGTAATGAAAAGAGAAAGTTGATAAGAAAAGAAAGAAAAATAAAATCACTCTGTTAAAAGTTGAAGCCTAAAACGAGCTGAAAAGCAATTAGATTAAAATCATTATAATATAATGAAAGTAAACAATTTGAGGCTTGAAGATGTTTTAAAGATAACGCGCATGTGTGGTTGAATTGGATGAGGTTGAAGTTAAACATAAAAAAGAAAGCTACAGGACGAGATTTCAATGATAGAAAATTCATCAACATTGGCCCTTGAATTGTTTTCAACAACATGTTTAATGTTAGAAATGGAATGTGGTTATAAAATTAGAGGAAATTTATATTTAAAATATTTATTGCATTAAATGAGATAAAGTAATTTATAAATAATATAAAATAAATAAAATGAATAAAAGATTGAAATGTGGTAGCATCCTTGACGTCGCTGAGTCTAAAATAAAATGATAATTTAAAAAATTGTATTTGAAAAATAAATACGATTATGAATTTTTTTACTGGACTTTCGCGCAGCCATGGCTGTTGCGAGCGCTGCCGAGTTGACATGCACCATTTGCGTAGCACGCGCAATGTTTTCGCCTTCACATGAATACAATCCGCCATCGGCCGGCGTAACATGCGCGATACGCAACACATGCACTACGTCACCGGATGGAGAAATGCTTGCGAACGACGTATACTCTATAATATTTTTATAATTTATTATGTAACTTATATTTGATTGCAATTATGTGAGTGTATAAATACGAATTTCTCACTGTATTCATCGTCGATTTCTATTGGAAGAATATCCTTAGTCCACAATATGTCGCCAAAATGTTTAGTAATACCACCATTTTTAGCATTTATTGTGCAATTGAGCAAAATTGCGTCACCTTCCATACGAGCCACCAAATTTGTGTTTGCAACTATAATTTTTTTATAATTTATTATTAGATATTAAAAATTTTCATTTAATGTTGATTTTTAAGTTGATGATTTTTCATATTGAAAATTTTAACCATGCACGCCTGTTGCATAAAGTCGTTTTGGAATCTCTTGAACTGCTGTAAATTATACATGTTATTTGTAAAGTTTCAGTTTTTTATGACATTCACTGTAGTAATATTACTTACGAATAACATTGAGGTAAACGGGAACGAGAGTGCTTTCAGGCTCTGTATTAATCTCGCAGAGATAACAGCCAGCATCAGATGCTTGTACGCGTCTGAATTGCTTTTTATTTTAATTTTTTTGAATCGTTTATTATTAATGTACTAAAAAATACGTAACAATCAATTACGCGACTCTGAAATCCTCCCTGAATGTTTGACGCCGATAGATCTTAAATAGCCTCCTCCCCCCCCAAAAAAAAAATATTTGGCGCCGTTTTCAAATTTTACCTAACCCGAATCTCCCACACTTCCAAAAAACGCCTCCCACTGAGCTTTGAACTCAAAGTCGTAGAAAAATTTCAAATACATTAGTGATTCGACTATTCATTTTTGACGCAAATTTAAAGTAACAGACGAAAATAGCGCTTCAGCGTATTAGGATTTGCATTTCTTTTATTGACTCAAAGTCATAATCCATTTTTTCAAATTTTTCCAAACATTAGTTACTTTTTAAAGCTACCGTATAAGAAGAACCCAATCGCGTGTACGTCGTTTTAGCGAAATTTGAAAACGTGTATCCGAAGTAAACGCATGTCCACCAGCGGTAAGAAGAGCATCGTCACGCATCCGCGTCCATGCAACCTAATTATTATTATTTTGACTTTTATTTATCTACTTGATAAATTATTTTAAAAAATTACCAAAAAGTCGGATGATTCCGCTCCCGTGCCGATCGCGCAATGAAGATAGGCGGGATTATTTTCTATTGCATTTACTGTCTAAAAAGCAATTTAAATATTTTTTATTGATATTTTAATAGATTATTATAAGAAATTCTCCTTTGTTCGTTAGTAATCACGAAAATTACCTTTGGTGAACGACGAACCGTAGTAATGCGCTCGACGAAAAGACATTCCTCAGTCGTAAGATTCGAACCACCCTGAACTGTGCACCCTGAATTTGTTACCCTTATCTACTCGCACATATATAAATGCAACTTTAAATCTGAATACATTAGCAATTTTTCATTTTTGTTATGTTTTATTATACATCTAAAATTTGTAGCATAAATTTTATTTATTTTGATAATGATTAATGTCTAGTCTACTTTTAAAAGATACAATAATTTTTCGTTAAAATTTTAATGGGATTTTGCTGACAAATAATAAAAAAAAACGTTAAGTAAACGTTATGAAAAAAGAGTATAAGAAATGTTTTTATAACTTAATTTCAATTTAATAAATTTTATTATTTTTTAAATTAATTTGAGTCATTGTCTATAATATATTCCATTTTTTAAGTTCCTTATTTTTTTCGCTTGTTTTTTCAATTTTATTGCGTTCAGAAATTTCTTCTAATTTTTTTATTTTTTTATTCATCTTTTTTTCATTTTTCAAGAGGACGGCGATAAAAAAAGAGGAAAAAGGCGTCAAGTTAAACTTGAAAATTGGAAAGTCAAACTGAAGTTGGTTAAGCGAGGTATAATCGGCCAAAATTTTTGACGAACTAAATTGACCGAAATAAATTGAAGTGAAATAATAGAAAAATTTGGAAATGAAAAATGATGAGCTAATAACTTAAAAGGAAATGAAATAAGCACAATTTTTTTCCAATTTGGGAGGAAAAGTGGAAGATAAAAGTGAAAAGGCTGAAAAATCTTTCGAATAAACGCACTTTATTTTTCAAATTTTAATATGAATTTATATGACTTTTCTTTTTAAAATAAAATGAATAGGCGTTTAAAAATTCGTAGAATACTCTCGGATAAAATATTTTCGACAAAATTTTATTCTAAATGTCTGTCATGTTTAGCGTATTATGGACAGCAAATTTGGCGCATTGTTTGGGCAAAAATGTCAAATGCAAAAATACACGCATTTATTTTTTTATTTTTTAATGCTTTTTGGACAACGTAAAACCGATACCGGAAAACAGAAAAAATGTTTCACGGACAAAGCAAATAAAAAACAAATATATAATTCATAATTAAATTTTAAAAAATTTTGACGAGTGACCGATAGGTAAAATATCTACTTTATATTATTAGTAATGCACATGTTTAAAGTTTTTTGTTTGTAAAATGTTTTAGACATTTTTGAAATTCTCATTCAACATCAATAAAAAAATATCCGTTAAAGTGAATACTGCGAAGAAATAAAGAAAAAATGTGTTTCTACTTTCTGCAGATTTATTAGAAAATTGGCTTTTACAAATTAATTTTTATGTCACAGATTCTCAAAAAATTGCAAAATGTTAATCCTTTGCGATGACCGGAAAATGATGTTTTTGAACAAAAAATGCAAAAGAAAAAACTTTGCAAGTTTGTTTAAAAAATTAAAATGATTAGATATTTTTAAAATCATAACATAAAGGTGTAAATTTATTGAGTTATCCCATAATTATCCGCGCTTTTTTCTGATTCTTAAAAAATTAGCTTGATTCTGTTCAATGTTTATATTTTGTATGTTGTTGGATAGCTTTTGTTACGGACTTTCGCATGTATTTTATTCCATGTTTCCATATCTTTTGAGAGAAGATATTTGATTTGGAATAATGAATAATTGAGAAATTGTAAGAGCGGTTTTAAGGAACGATTTCTACAAGGTCACAAAGTCATTCCTGCTCTGTTAACGAAATGTTCGGTAGTTAAACAATATTGGAAATGTTGATGATGATGATTCAAATAAAGGCCAAACATTTTCTTTATTACGCGAGCAGCTGAGCTTGTTTTGTTATCTTATTCAAATTGCCTAAAAATGTTCTTAAAATCGCTTATTTACTTGATGTTCCGAATCGAATATCTCGAGACACAATAAACATAGAACCATGAAATATATGTGAAAGTCTGTAACAAGAGCATACAAAGTATAAACTTTAAACAAAATTAAACTAATTTTTTAGTATCCGAAAAAAGACGCGGATAATTATGGGATGACCCAATAATATTGTGAAAAAAATTATAGCCTAATTTTGTTCGCTGTTTTTTGTAATAACTTTTTCAATTTACAGCCAAATTTTTAATTTTTATTCTATTTTTTTAATGAAAAACTACAAAACTATTAGGGTGAAACTGGCCCACTTTATAATAATAAAATGAACCTAATTGACACTATGTATATATATAATTTTTTTAAATTAAATAATTTAAAAAAACTACATTAGTGTCAATTTTAGATATTTGTAAGATAGATAATTAACTTACTGTAAAATTGGACGAGAAGGAAAGCTATCGTAACCGCAGGGAAATTGCGCATTGATTCATTAAAATATTTAGGCACTTGTGTATTCCACGATTTGTTATTACATTAAATAATTTAAAAATGATGACGGCACTGAAATGTTGTAGGTTATTTAAAAAAATTATTTAAAAAAGGTTATTTAAAAAAGGTTATTTAAAAAAGGTTATTTAAATTTTAAGTTAATATTTACACATCTTTTGTATGTTAAAAAAAGGATGAAAATAAAAATGGCGTGACAAATTAGAAAAAAAGAATAAAAAATGTTTTTTTGAGAAAAATAATTTTGATAAATTTGAATTTCTAAAATTTATTTAAGCTTTAGACAAAAATAAAACAAGCAAAAATAATTGTTGTTAGATCAACAAAATAAATAAATTCAACTCATTTGAAATAGCATCAAATAAAACTTTTTTTAAATTTCATAATGAGTTTAAGTCTACTAATCCAATCTAACCTAAGCTCTAAAATTTTTGGCAAAACAAAAAATAAACATTTTGGCCGCTACGAATAAATTAATAATCTGCTAAACATTTTTGGTGGATTATCATTCGTTTTTAAGCTTTATACAAATCCTTCTTTTTCTTCACAAAATCTTTTTTGTCTTCTTTTTCGTTTTTTTATTTTTTGTGATTATTGTTTACATTCCTTTCTCACATCTTTTTTCTTCTCATTCACTTTTTTGAAATAGTTAATATTCAATTTCTCTATTTAAAAATAAAATAAAAAGCAAAAATAGAATAAGCAAAGAAGATAAACAAAAAATTCAAAATGAGTGAATGGCCTCTAGAAATATTAGAAAAAATAAATGAAACAAAACATCATCCTCCACCCCAAAAATAACAAACTAAGTGAACTAATTCGGCGGAGTTATTTTTCGCGAAATTATCAGATAATCAGAAATTTTAAGGTTAGTAGTTTAATCAAAAACTTTTTTTCACATTTTCTTCACTTTAATTCAATAAAAAATTACGTTAAAAGAATTAGAGTTTACGTAAATTAAAAAAAAACTAACATCGAGAAAATTACCTTTTATCATACAGTAATGGACAAAAATGTTGAGGAAAATTTTAAAATCCTTATAACTCTGTTCAAACTTGATATTTTTCCATAATCAAATACATTTTAGAAAGTTTATTTTTTTTACTTTTCGATGCAAAAACTGCAAAAACCGTCAGCTTTTTGAATGAAACTTAAAAAACCATTGACAGCTTAGGCAAAAATCTTGAAAAAATTTAATTTTTCTCTTATTACAATAGAGTAGTTGTGTTTTTATTGTAAAATTTAGCATTTTTTATAAAAAGTATTTATTTTAGCCAAAATATACAAATTGTTGTAAAAACAATTCTAGCATTTCTATAAACCTTACTTGAAAAAGTCGATTTTATACTATTTTACACTAAAAATCAACTCTGCTGCGGTAACAATAGATTTTTAATCTAAAAAATTTTTTTAGTAAATCTAATAGCGCCACTTTAAAATCACGAAAATTCGCATATATCTCGGATAGCATATTTAAAAAAAACAAAAATATATATTGTATATGCAATAATCTTGTCAAATATTTCGTATTGAAAATATACAAACTTAATGTTTAAAAAACGATGAAACATGTAGCGCAAAACAACTAAAAAAATTAAAACTCTCTTTTCAAAAGAGTAAAATTGCAAAATGTTCGATTAAATTTTTAAAGATAGCGAAAAAACAAATAAAACCAAAATAAGAATTTAGACGAAAAACAAGATTGGATAAGGTCGAAAAACAAAAACGACTAAAAATATAACCCATAGGGTTTCGGTGACCAATTCGATTAAATCTTTAAGTCGTGAAATTGTCTCGGAAGACCGATAAAAAAGAAGATTCGTTTTAGTTTTGCTTCTTTTTTTGTCGGCCACACAAAAAAAAGTAAAAAAAAATAAAAAAGAAAAATCGAAATAATGGCATCCCGCTGGTCGTTCAACAATTAAAGATGCAAAGCGTATGGTATGTGCTTTGGCTAATTCAAAGTAGAATTTTTTAAATCAAAATCTATTGATCAGTTGGTGGATTACAATTTACAATTATTATTAAAGTAGCATTAAACTTTTTGTTAAAATGTATGTGTATATATTTTTTTAAATGTGCTAATTTTAAGGTGAGATTAACTTGCTCTGAATGATTCATTTTATTTTTACGTAGAAAAAGAAAATGTGATCATTATAGTTGCAATTAGAATTAAAAAATTAACTTTAACTTCAATAAAATAAATTTATTAGGTATATACAAAATTATTTTTACACATCGAAACATTAAAATAAAAAAAGAGTTGGATTTAATTATTAAAATAATAAAAAAGTAAAATAATATTATTATTTTTTATATAAAGCAGCTGGGGAAAATGAAATAGAATTAAGCTAAAATTAATGGTCTAATTTTTAAACCCCAAGCATTTCAAAATAAAATAAGATATATCTATTATGTATCTGGCTTTTGATTTTTGTTCGATGACATTTTCTTATTTCCGTTGCCGCCATTGGAACCTTTACCCTCTTCTATGTTTACTTGGGCGCTAGCGCTACTCTCTTCAATGGCAGTTTTGGCCTCGTCAATATCGAACAGATCGTTGTAATGAAATGAATACATAACTCCGCTTGTAATAATCAGCATCGTGATTAAGAAAATTATGCCGACGGTTTTGAATAAAATATTTCCATGGAATACCCATGGTTTCCAACCACTACCAACCTAAATAATATGAATTAAAGAACAACCTAGTTGTTTGTATTTATAAATAAATAAAATAGCACATAAATCGACAAGATTACATGCCATGATTAAGTTGACATCGCACTCCGGCCAAATGCGGTTTTTCGGCGCAAAAAGAGTAAGAACCATTCGCGACTCATCCGGATAAAAAAATGGCAGACAAAATTCGTTAGAATTCAAGAAAAATTCGTGTTGATCTTTTGGTTTTATCGAAGCGCGGTTTTTTTGTAGTATATATTTAGTCGAACGGGTAGCTCGTCGAATAATTTATTTTGATATATAAACACATTCGGGCGCCAGTGAAATGTTATCTGACATGACTCGTTTCCAAGCGAGAAAGAAAAACTAAAAATTTAAACATGCTGATGTATAGATTCGGGATCTCTACCACTTGAACTATATTAAATTTTTTAAAGTACACACTTAAAAAATAATTTACTTAATCTTTACTATTAAGCAAAAAAACAACCATGTAAATAATATAACTTACTCTTCTTCGAGATAATGTTTATCAGTATAACAGTTAGAAGGATTAGAAAATTCGATTTGCACAACGTCGGAATTACGGTCTTTAACAAGTGGAATTCGCAGAGTGCCGTTTTGCGCCAACCGAAAGTTTAACGTCCTACATTTTGGATTGAATGTTACATATATTGACAAAAAAAAGTATGTTCTTTATATATATGAGTTTAGGTATATGTAAAAAAATATTTTCACTCATCTAATTTCTTCTCCTTCCGCTTGTTTATTATATTCAAAATGATTACTCTCCATTTTTAATGACCCTTCTTATAGCTGAGTTGTTTTAGTAAAAGAAAAACAAATTACTAAAAATTATCAAATTTTACTTACAATGGATTGGTATCCACCACGCCGAACGGTAGACCATTCACTTGCATTGACACGAGACATTGGAGTACAAGAAAAGACACAAACAAACATATGGAAGCCGTAGAAGAAATAGAACCTTCGTTGGGAAGGGACGACATTTTTGTAAATCTTTTCGATTCGCAAAAAATGTTCAAAAGAACAAAAAAAAAAAAACTGACAAAAGGCTGTACAGTTTATATACAGTTAACAAATATTTTTTGAAAATTTTTTAAAAATATTTTTTGTTTTTGGCGTTGTGCACTTTTCATAAATTCGATTTTTTTATTCGTGGACGCAACAAAAAATTAGGCCTGAAGTGCATCGGACCTTATTCTTAGGACGGAACTGGCCTGAGGTCGCGCCTTCGGCGCCCCCTTAACACGTCGCGAACAATGCGTGTTTCCAATTTAAAATTGCGCGCAAATTAGCAGAAGTCGCCATTCTGTTCTTTATGTAATTTCTAGAAATTCAGTATATTTAGATTATAAGAAATTTTTTAATATTTTGTCTCAATTGATGACGGCTTGCTTTTATTCGCTTAAAAAGAACGGAATGAAGAGGTCTGCCAATTTGTGCGTAAATTTGAAGCGTTGGATGAATTGATTAGACCCCTGTGAGGTCCTACATTAGAGTCCCGGATTGGTCCTAAATATATTTTTGTAGTATGAACGCGCGAGAAGTCATTTGAACTTGAAATTTAATGAAAAACCGATTCAACAACCTTCTTTTCATTGACGACCAACTTGGAGTCTATTACAGGAGTCCAAAAATGCAAGTTTTTAACAACAATTATAAAAATATTCGAGTTCATTAAAGCCAATTTCGACTTCTTCAGCGACTTCAATGGCTTCATCGTAGCGAAAGTCTGAGTTTTTTTTCGGCGTGCTTCGACACCTTTTTTCGATATTTTCAATCGATTTATTGGCAACTAAAAAATCACAAAACATCATAAAAATTTCAGAAAATTCGAAAAGTTTCATCCGTCCCACGAAATTTTTCACAAAACATCATACAAAAATTTACATTTCCATACAGAATTTTATTCAGCAAACAAAATGTATTTTTTAAATCGTACAGCTAAAACTCAAATAATTTTTACTTAATGAAAACGTAAAAATCGACGACACTGCAGGCGGAAATGGTCAAATCAGGGCCGGCCAAATCGATCGCATTAGCTCGTTTCGCAGCTCGCATTTGCGCCATAGGTTCGCGCTTCTTTGCCCGTTTGCTTTCTTGCACCGTTCTCGCTTTTTGCTTAATATCTGACTGCTTCATCTGCAGAATCAAAAATTCAGAAAATTTAGAAAATCTTATCCGCAGTGGTTTATTAAATGCCGATATCCGTTTAAAATTCTTACATGTATACAAAATTTTACATAGAATAAGATGGCCAATTGTTTTTTTACAAAATATCCATTTTCAGGACTAATAGTAATGATACCGGTCCTACCCGTCTCAGAAAGTCAAAAATTTAAGTTAATATTCTTGTTCAAGCACCCTGAAAACCCCCGAGCATTTATATCACAATTAAAAAATTTTTGCTCTATCATCAACTTAAAATTGGCATGCAATACTATGACAGATTTTAGATATGCAACTATGCATGTAATGATATTAAACTCCCAAACTAAACAGAGACAACAATTTTGTGACAATCGCGATATTTATTTATATTAAATAGTTTTTTCTTTTTAATTTTTTTTTATAGTTTTAATTCTTTTCTCTTATCCTTTATTAAATTTATCTTTTACAAAATCAATTGCTTACAAATTTATTTTATTTCATTTATTTTAAAATTATTTTATTTATTTAATGTTTAATTTTATTTCATAATTTAGTTATTTAATTATAATTAGGTATACTTTCATAAGTTAGTTATTTAATTATAATTTGCCTTTTTAATATACTTAAATTTATTTTTTATAATTTATGTAATATTTTATTTATTAGTATTTTATTATTAATTTCAATAAAGTTTATTTATCCAAGTTTGAGGTTTTTATGATAAATTTGGATTTTACCCTAAGTTCGCGGCTTATAGAACAAACTTTTCCTGAAGCGAATTTCAATTTTCAACAAATTTGAAATTTTTTCAATATTTTCCAAAATTTTCCATTTTTATAACTTTATCAAACATTCTCAAGTTTATTTTTATTTTTTATGTTTCAAACACTTTTTTTATTTTTTATACTTCAAAAGCAAAAATAATTTAAAAAACAAATAACAACAAAAAAGAATTAAAATCTATTAAAATTTTCAACAGAAAATGAAAATTTTCAAGTAGGTTATAAAATTCTTCAGCCACAATTTCAGTCTCCTTCTCCACGACTTCTTGTTCTTCTTGCTCTAGTTCCACAGTTTTTTCGCGATCTGATTCTTGTATAATCGGTTACTCTTCTTCCAAGGCGCGCCGAAATCCATTTTGCACGCATTCCTGAGGCAGTTCATTGAAATTGTCGAGAATCCATGAGCAAATTCGATAATAAGATCCAAAATGCCTATTTCTTTCGAAATTCTCTTCGCGTGTAAACGGATGGAAACTGTCGTAACCTGGTTTGTGCTAATGAAAAAATGTCTACAAAAAGCTAAAAAAAGTGCAAGCAGAATAGGGATAGAAAAACCAAAAACTTTTAAAAAAAAGAACTAACCTGACGCTTCAGGGTTCGTTGTTGCAATACCCGCTCTTTGATGCTCTCCTCCAAATCCGGCCAATAGAGTTTTTTTTTGTTCGGAATGCTCGCCTATTTCGTTTAGTCACACTTAAAACGTGACTCATCTTTCGCCATTTCCTCACCATCGATTTGTCAACGTTGAAGAAATTCAATTTCCATTTTTCTCGGCGAAAGAAACCACACGCAATTTGAATTCGGGTACGATTTTCTATGTTGATACATAAAAAATACGCTAAAAATGGAAATTTTAAAAAAATATAAACGAAAAAATACCTAGAAAACAAAAAATCATCAATTGCGACAAAATTTTTAAAAAAGTGAAATATATTTCAATTTTTAACACTTCACCAAGCAGTGGTTATGCATGGGGGAGGCTTATCATCCCGAACTTAGGGTACTTTTAAAAAACAAGGTTAAAAAATAAAACAAAAAAGCAAATTTAGTAGTTTTCATTATTTTAATTTATTTTTCACATATAAAAAAATTGATTTAATTATTTGTATAGAAAAGTTAGAAATGTAAATAAATAGAGATCCAAAATGCCTATTTCTTTCGAAATTTAATGATGCTTTCTTATATAAAAGGATCAAATACGATTCTAATAAAGCTGTTAAATCGTCAAAGTTCGTTTTGTTGAAACCTCGTAATATAAATAATAATCGGGAACTTTCGAGTCTTTATGCTTCTCAATTTTCTTCGTTTTGGACTTGGATCGGTCATCTATCGTTTTTTGCTTAGCGCTTGTTTTGTAGACAGAGTATGCTACTACCAATACAGCGACGATAGCAAGAAGAATTGGCTCAATAATGAGGAATATTGTGAATGGTGTAAAATTGTTGTGCTTCACCACCAACCAATCCCCCACCTATAATATCAATTAAACAATAATATGTATAAAAATTGGGGCTTAATCAAAAAAAAATTTTTTTTGATAAATTCCTTCCAAAAGAGAAGCCAATGAAGATAAAAAAAGTACCAATTCTTTTTATATTATTAAGTTTTTAAATAAAAAATACCTACCAAAGTGATTAGAACATCGCATTCTGGCCAGACGCGTGGACGAGTCGCCTTCCAGAGCGTGATATACATTATTTTCGTATTTGGCTCAAAAACTGGCGAGCAAAATTCCTCGTCTCGCAGATAGAGTTCCGGTTGGAAAAAATTCTCTTGTAATTTTGCTTTCTTATTTTCTAATAACTTAAGGCGAATCGGCATGTCCTCGACGGGAAAACGATATGCAAAATGGTAAATAAACATGTTTTTGCGAAAACGGAATTTCACGATACAAGATTCATCGCCCAGAGAGAAATAAAAACTGAAAAAGTATGCACACAGTAATGATGCGCCGGACCCTGAATTTTAAACCGGAGCCGAATCCTGAGTTGGTCCTAAAACCTTACTAAGACTCGAGTTTTTTGATTAAAAAATGCCGGTTTACTAGCATAAAAAAGGGTTCAATAACTAGTAACCTAATTAAAAAGCCTAATTTAATGATCTAAAATCTTATTTAAAAATCTACGTCCAAATATATATCAGCTTCTTACTTTCCCCTTCCTCTAATCAACAATCTTCCATTTATAAATTCATCTATTAATAATAATTTTAAAAAATTACGCGTCCTGAGCGCTAGGAAAACGACCACCAGAATAGCATTTAGTGGGATTATGAAACTCAATAATTACATCTTTGGAAGAATCTCGTTTAATCACCGGAATTCGTAGAGTGTTGTTGATTGCATGGCGAAAGTTTAAAGTCCTAAATTTTAATTAGAAAGAAATAATAAAAGGAAAAATGAAAGCGTTAAAAATTAATCGAAAATGGGCTAGAGTTGAAACATCTTCAAAATAAACTAATTCAAACCAAAATTTAAAAAAGTTTTTTTCCTTTTCGTTACATGACTAAATACCTAGAAAAAAATCACTCATCTAATTTCTTCTCCTTCCGCTTGTTTATTATATTCAAAATGATTACTCTCCATTTTTAATGACCCTTCTTATAGCTGAGTTGTTTTAGTAAAAGAAAAACAAATTACTAAAAATTATCAAATTTTACTTACAATGGATTGGTATCCACCACGCCGAACGGTAGACCATTCACTTGCATTGACACGAGACATTGGAGTACAAGAAAAGACACAAACAAACATATGGAAGCCGTAGAAGAAATAAAACCTCCGTTGGGAAGGGACGACATTTTTGTAAATCTTTTCGATTCGCAAAAAATGTTCAAAAGAACAAAAAAAACAAAAACTGACAAAAGGCTGTACAGTTT
The DNA here is from genome assembly GCA_024678965.1 of Bradynema listronoti. Classification (NCBI taxonomy): domain Eukaryota; kingdom Metazoa; phylum Nematoda; class Chromadorea; order Rhabditida; family Allantonematidae; genus Bradynema; species Bradynema listronoti. The sequence continues at coordinate 4,714,116 of JANLNO010000006.1, forward strand.
ATATACAGTTAACAAATATTTTTTGAAAATTTTTTAAAAATATTTTTTGTTTTTGGCGTTGTGCACTTTTCATAAATCCGATTTTTTTATTCGTGGACGCAACAAAAAATTAAGCCTGAAGTGCATCGGACCTTATTCTTAGGACGGAACTGGCCTGAGGTCGCGCCTTCGGCGCCCCCTTAACACGTCGCGAACAATGCGTGTTTCCAATTTAAAATTGCGCGCAAATTAGCAGAAGTCGCCATTCTGTTCTTTATGTAATTTCTAGAAATTCAGTATATTTAGATTATAAGAAATTTTTTAATATTTTGTCTCAATTGATGACGGCTTGCTTTTATTCGCTTAAAAAGAACGGAATGAAGAGGTCTGCCAATTTGTGCGTAAATTTGAAGCGTTGGATGAATTGATTAGACCCCTGTGAGGTCCTACATTAGAGTCCCGGATTGGTCCTAAATATATTTTTGTAGTATGCGAGAAGTCATTTGAACTTGAAATTTAATGAAAAACCGATTCAACCACCTTCTTTTCATTGACGAACAACTTGGAGTCTATTACAGGAGTCCAAAAATGCAAGTTTTTAACAACAATTATTCAAAATATTCGAGTTCATTAAAGCCGATTTCGACTTCTTCAGCGACTTCAATGGCTTCATCGTAGCGAAGGTCTGAGTTTTTTTTCGGCGTGCTTCGACACCTTTTTTCGATATTTTCAATCGATTTATTGGCAACTAAAAAATCACAAAACATCATAAAAATTTCAGAAAATTCGAAAAGTTTCATCCGTCCCACGAAATTTTTCACAAAACATCATACAAAAATTTACATTTCCATACAGAATTTTATTCAGCAAGCAAAATGTACAACACTTTTTTTAAATCATACAACTTAACTTGACTCTATTACAGAAATGCAAGTTTTTAACAACAATTATTCAAACATCTTTAAAATAAACTAATTCAAACGAAAATAAAAAAAGTTTTTTCCCTTTTCGTTACATAACTAAATACATAGAAAAAAATCAACCTACATTGGATTGGTGTTTACAACGCAAGGTTGACAATTGTATGTCGACACAACCAATTGAAGAACGCCCAAAGTCGATTCTATGAAATCCATGGAGGTTATTTTTGCCTTATTTCACCCAATAACATAAAATTATTACATTTTATTTCAATATTCATTATTTTTAGTTTGTTTCTATTTTAAATCAGGTTAACTCCAAGAAATAACATACAACAGTTTATTCATGATTAAATTATTTTTTGTAGAAGAAACATTAGAATTTGTAAAAAATGATTATAGATACACAAGAAAATAATGAGTTAAACTAGGTAAAAGTGTTTAGATATACGGAGTAGGAATTGTACGTTTTTTAGGAATTACATATTAGGTTGGTGTATAATTATCCGCAATTTTTTTCAACAAATTTTTTTCAAAAAGTAATTCGACAAAAATTCGGACTAGGTCGGCTTTATTGTTTGTCGGAGAGTTCCAATTTCCACACCTTTCCAAGTTTTTTGAGGCGACGGACGATCATGGATTGATTAACGTTGTCGCGGCAGCGAGAAAAACTAATTATTTTTGTTTAATTTATTTTTTTATTTTTCATTTCAATTCATTTAATCTTGTCTTATTTTATGAGTAATCAAAACATGTGGCTTGGAATCTAAGTAATGATAGGCAACCAATGTCTAACTCTTTTTCTACTTTGCCTCATGGTCAGTCTCGGAAGTACGCTTAGTTGCTTTGGAAATACTCGCATTTCAATGTATAGCCATTGATGTGTAGTATGCACTTTGCGTCCCGAAATATTATTTTCGCACTTATTCATTTTTTCATTATTGATGCCGATCAACTGCTGAGATAATATGCAACATTGTTTTGAAACACTCTCGTTTCCCATCTCGGTGGAAATATTTCTATCGTTGTCTTTTCCTTTTCTATTACAAGTTTTGCACTTTACATTACAAAGTTTTGCACTTTACAATCCCAGCTTATTCACCCTTATCTGATAACGTTGTATTTTTATTGTAATTTCTGTACTTTTATTGTAATTTTTGTACTTTACATTCCCATCTAATTCACACGTTCCCGATAACATTGTTATTTTTTGTAATAAAAATAGTATATGAGCTAAACCAATTTTCAGTAAAATGCTTACTTACTTGCTTGCTGGGAGAAAAACGTCGAAGAAATAATTTCATACTTTGCTATTGGACTATATTTGGTTATTCTTTATATTTAAATTTATATTATATTTTGCTAATAAATATCATTTTGTCTATTTGCAAACCGCAATTAGAACAACGTTAAAGTTTTCAGCCGTCCTCTTCCATCGCCGCAAAAGCGCCTGATTGTCAAAATCCGATGGATTTCTTCTTTCTGGTTCGTCTTCCAAGCTTGTATTGTCTGGTTTGAAACGGGCAAACCATTCTCGACTGATTGTTCCTCGGCAAAAAGTTCGTTGAGATCGCAAAATGACTCTGTTCCCTTCCATTCTTTCTGCGGTAAAGCATGATATGACAAATAAGAATATAGCTTTCGACACGCATTTTTATTAACAAAGTAGAGAAGATTAATTTTATAAAAAACAAACAAAACTTTAATTTTCACTGAAGAAAAACGCGTTAACAAAAATTGCGGATAATTATTTACCAACCTAATACATGTAAAACAAATAACAAAAAACTAACACGAATATTGAATAACGAATAACAGCAATTTATATGAAAACAAGACTTTATTATAAAAAGCTATATACTAGGTGTACAAATATGAAATTTCGTTTTTTTATGATTCAAAAAATTAAAATTCCAAAAAATTTTCAATTAAACTTTTATTAACAATAACAACCATTATTAACAACAACATTATTCCAATTTATGGGCAACTTATGGAACTTCAGCAATCATTTTGTGAGAATCGGCGGCACTTTTCTTCCAGTTAAACATGAATAAGAGAAAAATGCTCTTTTGTTGGCACTTCGGTGGTCATCTGTGAAATTGTCCTAAAATTTTATATGCAAACCTTTTTTAAAAATTCAAGAAACATTAGATAGCGCTTTAAACACTCTACAAGATAGATACAGACAAATGTTTTAAAAAAAAGTTTATTCATGAAAAAATATTAGACAAAGTAAAACGACTTTCATATTTGTACACCTAATACATGTTTTTATATTTTGTAATTTGGAAATAAACTGTTCCATATCGCGGTAATCCAAATCCATAAAATAGTCCATTTGAATAAAATTTAAATGTGGCGTTGCATAACGCTTGTTTTTTATAAAAATTTCGTTAAAAATTCCATTTAATGAACTTTTTTATTAACTATCTAAAAACCTTTTTACATAAGTACAAATCCAATAAATATTATTGTAAAACTTTAAGAGAAACATTTCTTTAAAAAATTTATACAATGAATTTACTCAAAGTACAATTTTTTTATTCAGTGATAAATTCATAATATACAATTTCATTTTTAGAGCATAATGGTTTGTGTCCCGTGTATATTCCTGCCCATTCTCATGGCAATCTACATTAAGTTTATTCAGCCGCTTATTTTACGCTTCGTGCCCGACTCATGGAAAGCAAAAGTTGATGCGATTTTATATCCTACGTGTTCGATCAAGCTTCCTTCTCCGCAGGACCAAAACCAAAAGATCTCTAACAATGACGACAAAACATGCCGAGACGAGGACTCCATCGATAAGAAGGATGTTTAATCCTTCTTATCGATTTAATAACGAGATGGCATTAATAATGAAAAATATATTAATGTACAAATGCAAATTTTTATTTGATATATAAATATTTTTATTCTTTATTTTTTGATATTTAAAATTTTATACCTACATATTTATACCTACATGAATTTAAATTAGGTACAAAAATGGGCTGTTTTTAGTATTTATTGTTTGAGTCTATTTTACATTTATCTGAAGTAAGTATATATCCAATAATTTTTATTGTAAAACTTTAAGCCGCTAAAAGTGAAGGTAGTTCTACTTCCAAAAGATCTTACTTTTAAAGAATGTATTTGTTTTTTAATTAGGTACTAACTTGCCCATTCAAAATTCAATTTTCTTTGTTTAAACCAGATATTTTTTACTATATTTAATTTAATTTGTTTTCGTTTACGCATATGCGTTTCAAATGCGCATTTGAATTTGAAAAAAGTTGAAAAAAAAACAACTTTGATAATTAAAAATTTGAATTCCTTTTTTCCTATAAAATTTTTTTAGTTTAAATTCTTTTTGTAAGTTGAGAGTAGCTAGAGAACAGTAGGATTACTAATGATGCCTAGGAGAATACGAAATAGTTGGGTTCTTTTCCGTTATCGGACCCCAAAAAAAATTTTTTTTTATTTTGCGGTAAAAATTTGTATTCCTGAGTTTTTCAATATGCCGAATTTGAATATGACATTTATTTTTTATAAAAATGTTCCAAAATAGGACAAATAGGTTTTAAAATAGGACAAAGATTCCAAAATTTAAAAAAAAACTAGCGCAAAATAGAAAAAATTTGGGGGAAAAAAACCAATAGTTATTAAGAAATAATAGAATTACTAATGAGTTTTAAAGGAGTTCAATCAAAAATGGATTTAAACTAGCATCATCGGAAGAGAAAGTCAAATCCTACGTTTCATTCGTGGTTTGTTATATATATATATACTTTTTTCTCTATCTTTGATTTTTCCCAATGTTTTTTATTTGAATTTTCTTTTGTTTATATGGCATTCTGCTTGTATTTTATTTTTTATAAGCAACGTATATAAGCATCTTTAAGAGAGTTAGTGTGAAAACAGCTTAAGTTTAAGTTGCACTTTTTTGACTTTAAAAAAGTAGGTACTTAAACGGTGTGTAAAAAATTTCGGGGATCGCATCAAAATTTTTAACTCGTGGAAAAATACACTTGAAGACTGATGGCTATGGAACAAAAAAATTATATGAAACAATGAATTTAATCTTTGATAGATTTTGGTCCAATTTTAATTCAAATTATCAGCTACTTTTTACTATTAATTTTATTTAGAAAATTACTCGTTTTTTTGTCTTATATTTTTTAAAAACATAAATTTATTTAGGGAGGATATTGCTGATCAAAGACAATGACGTCGATTATTGGTATATTTTTAAATTTTAAAGGCATTTTTGCATGGGTGCTCTTCCCTAACAACTCAATATCAAATGCTTTGTAGATGCTTGGATTTTGTTTTTCCAAAATGCCGGCGTGCACAAGGATTTACATCGTCGCTATGCGCAACGCTTTGTAAAGGAACACATACAGTCAAGTATGCTTAAGGACATTGGTAAGAGCGAGCTTTCCGATCTCGGCGTAAACACTGTGGGTGATCAGGTAAAACTTTTTATCTATTTTTTGTTCAAAATTTTACCGATAATCAAATTTTTGGCCATGTTTATCACTCTAAATTTTTTTTTTGTATTTTTTTCTACTTTATCATTTCTCAATTTTTTCACTTTTAAGAAATTATTAAGATTTTTCTAAGACAATTGAAAATTTTAACATTTATTATTATATTTCTTTTTACTTTTTAATAAAATTTATCTTCAGCTTTGTATTTTGCGCTACATCAAGTCGTCGGACGGGATCTTTGGTGAGTTCAAGGATGTGAATGAAGGCGACCAGTTAGTTTCTCAAGGTATAGTTTATATATTAAATAAATCGATCAATCAAAAGTTAAATTAAAAAAAACACATTTTTGGATAAAAATTTTAAAAAATCGGACATTTATAAAACTTAAGCTTAAAGCTTAATAATATTAATAAATAATTATATTTAAAAAAATTTTAGTCTCAAGCTTGGAAATATAATTGCATTATTAATTATTAAGCCTAACATAATTATGAATTCATAAAAAATTTAGATTTGGCCAAGAATGAAATTCCTGAGGTTCGCTCGTTTCGCTCGGAAAACAAAATTTTCTATTTCGATTCAAAGCTCAACAATCGCGGCGCATTTTTGAAGATCACAGAGGTAATCTTTTCTTTTCATTATGTGTACGAAAGGCGTAGCAACATTTGCGAAATTTTTCAACATAGATCAAAATTTTATTGCCTTACTGATAATATTCCGAATTTAATTCTCTATCGATTATTTTTTAAATCAAATTTTTAAGTATTTTGAAAAAGAAGTTATTGTTGAAAAAGTAAATTCATTAAAAAATTTGAAAAAATAAAAAGTAAATTTATTTTTTTAAGTTACAACTTTTTTCTAATTTATATATCTAGAAATTTGATTTAAAAAGTATTTGATAGAATTAAATTCTTTTTTTTAATTTATATATCTAGAAATTTGATTTAAAAAGTATTTGATAGAATTAAGTTCTAAATCGAATAGCTAAAATTAATTTTCTTAAAAATTAAAAAGTTAGCCAAATTGAAAAATCTGCAAATGCCCGATCGCTTATGAACGAACTTTTAATCGAAAAATTGAATTTATTTCGATATATTTGTTCGAAATAATCATAAGTTTGAAAAAAACAAATTGACACAAAAAAACTGATTTTTCAATGCTTGCTCTTACCCAACACGTATAGCTCGCGATTAGCGGAATTATTCTTAAAAACAATAAATAGAAAATGTTCAAATATATCGATTTGAAAAATTTAGCTTATTCAACAGATACTCGACTTTGACCAGGTTTTAGACCAATTTCCTCTAATATATTTTCGTGAAATCTATTTTCTATGATTATTTGATTTTTTTGAAGGTAAAGCCGGCTGTTGGCCATCGTTCGTCGATTACCATTTCGGCGCGTGCTCTTTCACAATTTTGCAGCATCGTCAACGAATTGGATTTGATGTTTTCGAAGTTAGACATCGACGGAGGCTCGTTTGTTCAGCGATCAAAGGGCGCGAAGAGTGCCGACGTTATCAGTGGCAACTCTGTGAACGTGCCGAATTCCGACGGCGACAAAAACGGCACAAAGACCGATTAGAGTCCACCATTTAGGAGACGATATCCTTTCTGAATTTTTGTATTTGGTTTTTTTTATTGTTCATTTTTGTTCTTTAATATTCGTGGTGAGATCTCTTCCTCTCTCTCTCTTTTTTTCTATATATATAATATATATTACGAATATCTCTTAAACGATAATTATTCCATTTTATCGATATTATACTTCGTTTATTTTTTCAATTAATAAAATGCACTTTCATGTCAAAATAAATTGTTTATTATATGGTATGATCGCAAAAAATAAGATTTTTTATTTGGAGTCAAAATAATTCACATTTTTAAGTGATTTTGCGATTGTGCAGTATATATACTTTACTAACCAAAAATTCTCGTTTTTAGCTGACTGTAAATATCATTAGAGAAATGATGAATAAATGACTTGAAAGTGAAGTATTCTTATGATTGCTACAATTCTCTTTTATCTGTCTATAACCGGCAATTCTATAACTTTAACTCATTGGATGCGAAAAAAATTGAGAATTTATTTTCCATTTCATTTTTCATAAGATGAAAATAAAAATTTAAAATAAAATGGCGTTATTCTCAATGAATGTGAGATGAAATGCTATATTGGTGGTGTCATTCGAAAGCTATAGAATTGCCGCTTATGGGCAGGTCTTTCTTCTCCACCTCCATAGAATTTTTTTTCTAGCAAGTTTTAAAATCAGATCAAAACTTTTAATTCTTTTTTAGCCGCTAATTTCATTTTTGAATTTCTATGATAAAACGTATTTTCATTTTTGGCGCAAATTTTTATTTTTGAAATTTCAAAAAACATTTTTTTTAAGCGCACCGTTTACGTTACAGTATTCACCGGGGGTGGAACTATTTTTTGGTTTTCGATTTTCGAAATTTTGAAGTTCTTTCGATTTTCGGAAAAATTGGCTTTTTTTCGAAAATTTTTACACTAACATCCAAAAAAATTTTTTTTTATAAATCAATTTTTGTTTAATTCCTTGAAATTTGCATTGATCCTACATGTTTTTTGGTAAAATTAAAAAATATGGTATTTCAACAGATCGGTACAAAACATTCGATTTTCAGTGATCCAAAACGGTCGAAACAGAAAAAATTAACCGTCGCTCGCACTTGGGTTCCGTGTTATGGGGCCTCAAAGTTCCAAAAATTTGCTAAATTTTTGGAATTTTTCTCAAGTAAAAGTGTTTTATTTTTTTGTCAAATAGAAATTGCACTATTTCCTTGAATATTGTAGTTGAAAAAAATTTTCATTTTTAAATAATTTTTTATAAAAGTGGGTACACACAACTAATCGACTTCAAAAAACGAGCGGACTCGATTAATCCCATTCAAAAACCTATAAAAGTGGAAAATTTTCATGGTTGGCGAGGGTGAATAGCGGCGTCCCGTTACTCGCGACCCATCTACAAGCGACGGCTGATTTTTTCAGTCCCGATCGTTCTGGACCATAGGGAATCGAATGGCATGCTTTTTGTACCGATTTGTTAAAATACGATAATTACTCCTTTCTCGCAATTCTCGCCAATATTTTTTTGATTTTAGATCTAATTATTGACAAATGTATAATCGGGGTAGCGCGAGAAAAAACATTGTGCCGCGTACGCCAATGGCCGCCGGCCGTATGACGGACGATCCGGGCGCGATTGGTCGTCGTTCCACTGCCATCGGTCGAATGAGTTCGATTCGTTCTAGTATCGCGGGCGGCCCACGCAATAGTCTAGCCATGGGTCCGCTCTCTGGTCGACCATCTACGCTGGCGATGAGCGTCAACAACCGTCGTTGCCTGCAAATTCCACAGCCTGTTCCCATTCGCGACAATCGTGCGTCGAACGATCGCAACCGCCAGGCGGAAATGGTCTCTCGAATCTACGAGTTCTTGAGAACTCGAGATTTGCCCTTCACTTGCACGGAACAAATGATTCGTGCGCCTACGAATAAGAATCAATTTAAGCAGTTGTTCGAGGCGCTCTTACGCGAAGTCGATGAGAATTTTGCCGTCTCCAAGCTCGAGGATGAGGTACGCTTTTTTTATTAATTTGTTCGGAATTTGAAGGACGAGAGTGATAGGAAAGAAAGGAATCGCAAAATTCGAGCATTTTTATATAGCATTTTTATATATATGAAATATTTTTTTGCGGATTAAGTGAATAAGCTTTTTCGGATGTGTAATTCAATTATATGTGAATTGAATGGGAATATCTTTCGTATATGTTACGGGAAAATATGTTGCACGGCCATATACGTATTTTCCCGGCCATATAAAATTTTTTTCACATTCATCTAAATTTTGTTTTCAATTGAGAAAAAAGTTACTTAAAAACAATTAAAAGAATGATAACGTCATAAAAATTGAAAAAAAAGTAAAAATGTGTCGTTTAAAAGTGAATAGAAAACAAAATATAATCAAATGTGAAAAAAAATCTTATATGAAGATACGTATATATTGGCGCTTTTTGTTGGCGGGAATATACGTATATGGCCGGGAAAATACGTATATGGCCGGGAAAATACGTATATGGCCGGGAAAATACGTATAAACAAAGTATAATCAAATGTGAAAAAAATCTTATATGAAGATACGTATATATTGGCGGTTTTTGTTGACGGGAAAATACGTATATGGCTGGGAAGATACGTATATGGCCGTGCAACATATTTCCCCGTAACATATATATCTCATATTTTAAATTTGTTAGTATTATTTTTTTAATTTTTATCTTTTTTTAAATTTTTTATAGGTCCCGAAGATCATGGCTGCTCTGGGCTTTCCACATCAAATCAAACACAGCACAATGCTCACTATTACCGCACCGCTTACGTGGCCGACGCTGTTAATGGCTTTGGACTGGTTGATAACCGACGTCATTCAGGTATGAGAATATTCTCAAACATTGGAAAAAGGATAGAGGGAAGAAGGAGCTTGATAACTCAAATGCTGTTTGAGAAATCAACTCATAATATAGGGTGGTCCAATTTCATGTCTGGTATTGTTTTGTTAATAACTTTTTTATTTCGCAACCGATTTCCAAAATATTTTTTATTTTATTTCCACGACAATACCATTTTGTTTGACACCAAACTTGTCCATATTGGTTCCAATTTGGAAATTTTATAATCATTTAAACTTTTTTGACACTTTTTTAAAGGTGAAAAATGGGTAAAATTGACTTAAAATTGACTCAATTTTTCAATCTGAATTTTTATTTAATAGGTTAAATAATGTTTATTATGATTAATTTTATCCCTATTTTGAACCAAAATGTCAAAATCATTCAATATAAGCTTGATAATTAAGATGTGTCCATCAATATGTTACAAATTTTAATGATTTTGCCTCTATTTTTGAAAAAATGGCAAAAAAGTTCAAATGAATAAAATTTTTAATATGAACCAATAAACAAATAGGAATCAATATCAAATAAAATGGTATTATCGTGGGAATAGAATAAAAAAATTATTAACAAAACAAAATCAAACGAAATTGGGCCACTCTGTATTTATGAGTGTTATCGATTCAGTTTAATATGCATATTATTTTTTCTTTAAGGTCTCGGCTGGAGTCAGCGAAGAGAGCTTCATGGATTCAGAAACGGTTTATTTTCTGTATAACACTAGGAAAATTGTTTAAACTTTTTTAAAGCTTTTATTCTCAGCTACTAGTAGTAGTTCCGTTGTGAATTTTTTTTTCAAAACTTTGCTAGGCTTTTGCGCTGCGTAAATTAGTTTTAATGTGATCTTTTTTTCAGCAGTCAGCCTACACATATTTTGTCAGCTGCTACGTGAAGAACCAGCAGGGCTGTGATGACTACACGACGGAGCTCGACCAATTTCGCGCCCAGGTGATGGAGAGCGAACACGACGGCGGCCACGGCGTCGAGGAGAGCTATCGCATTCATCACGATAATCGCTTGAAGCACGAGCTGAGCCTCAAGCAATTGCGCACCGAAGTCGAAGAGGTGGGAGGGAAATAGCTTTGCCTTTTGATTGGTGTATATTAGTTCTACTTTTTTGAATTGCTAAAAGTTTTCAAACGAATATTTTCTTTAATTTCAGATTCTTTTTTAATTTTACGATTAAAAATAAAAGCCCAACATTATTTATTGGAGAAATTCTTTCGAATAATTAATTGGGACTGTTTTAATTTTGCATTAGACGTAACTAGATTGGCTTTTACAATTTTATATTTTTTAAGGAGCGAAATTTGATGAAACTTACCGAGGAGCGGCTTCGCGATCTGATTCACGACATTGAGGCGATAAAGAAGAACACGAGCGACTGGAACGTGACTCTCGCACGCCAGGAGCAGGAAAACGTGGGCAGATTTTTTTTCACAATTCCCCTACGAATTTAATAATTTTTGAGCTTTGGGTTTTGAGCTATTTCTGCTCTGAAAAAAAAATGGAGCCAAAACGGGTTTATAACACCTTTCCAAATTCTTCAAACAACCTTTCGGTTACATTGATGTTTTTTTCTCTTTTCTTTAGAGGGAACAGGAGATTCGCGTGCAGAAAATGATCGAATCGCTGGCGAACATTCAGCTGCAGATCAAGGACAAGACGGCAATTATTAGCACGCAGAAAATGAGCGGCGACGAGGTTCGCGCCATTAACAACAAGCTGAAGAAGGTTGGTTTCGGAATTTTGAATTGAATTGAATTGGTAAATTCGAGAGGAGGTGTATTCATCTCCAGAAGAAGTACGTTGCTTCGCTTATAAACCGCGTGGTTGCGAAAATTTCAATAGATATTTGGGGATTCCAGAGCTGCGAAAGTGTTTTTTTTTTCCACGAAATTGCTGCTTTTATATTTTTCCTTGATTTTAACTTAAAATAGTGATTAATCGATATTTTTTTGAAAGAGTGTATTTCAATAATTCAAAAATCTTTTTTTCGTTTAGCTAAAAACCCAACTGGCCATTACCTTGGAAGAGTATCGCGCCGCCGAGGAGGAACGCGACGAATTGCAGCCGCGCGTCTTCAAACAAAAGAATCAGGTTCGTTTTTCGAGTTATTTTATATATGGCCGAGGTGTTTTGGATTTCTTTTAGATGCTCTGAGGATGGAAGTATAAATAACTTAACCTGGAACTTAGCCTAGGCGCCAATAGGGCATATACACGATCCAAGCCCGAGTCTATCCCGTAATATTTTCCCATTTTGAAAATCGTTTTTTGTTTTTCAGATTCTCAGCGACTATAAGAAATTTCTTTCGAAAATACAAGTTTTTTGCGAGAAATACTTGTCGGCCGAGCAACTCGAGGCCATCGACTGGTTGCGCTACGAATACGACCGAGTTTGGGAGGAGTACTCGCGTGAACGCAAATCCGCGCTCACCGACCTTGTCGAACAGCTTCGCGCCGGCATCGACGCGGTGATTGCGCGTTATCGCGACGAGGCGCGCAACTTCGAGCAATTCGTCGAAGACAAGAATCGCGAGATTCAGGACATCGAGACCCGCAAACTCGAGGTGAAATATATGAGAGTTTATCGTGCTATTTGGTGAGAATCATAGAACAAACTCTTATCAAACTTCAAAATTTGAAATTTGGTTGAATGGCCGCGCGAGTTACACAAAAGTTTAAAACAAAATGGGAAAATGCCGTTTCAAATTTGTATTCGATTTTTAGGAACAGAAAAAGCACAACCTGGAAATGGAGCAGATGAAGCGTACGGTGTGCAAGATGTCGGACGAGGCTCGCAAAGCCGAAATGGACTGCGAGGGTGTGCGCGATCGACATCGGCACGCGAAAGCCGGCTATGATAGCGCGCGCGACAGCTATATGAAGGCGCGCGAGCATCTCGCCGAAATCGAGAAGCTCTGCACCGCGCACCACAAGGACCTCGAACGTGCCTACAACGATCTGATGGCTGTCGCTCTCGACAAGGTCTCGAAGCTCATCAGCAAAATGGAGCAGATTGTCGTGAGTTTTTTTTTAAATTCATTTTGTGGGCGTTTTATGCAAGACAAACGCTCAAAAATCTCCTTTAAATGTACTACTTTACTCGCATTATTTAAAGGAGCTAGAGGAGAAGTGGCTAAAACTTGGCGAAAATGTTTTCGCCGATAATCAGACGACGCTCAAAGCGCTTCGCCAAAAGGAGCGAGCCAGCTTCGGCACGGATGTGACGAATCGTACCCGTGACAATTAATTTCGACCCTTTTTAAATACAAATCGTCGGAGACAAATATTAAACCTTAATTTATTCCTCCGGCTATTGTTTATGTGTTTATAATCTCATTTATTGAAAAATAAAGATGTATAATTAATTAATATATGTTATTATTGTATTTTAGGACCTTAATATAGGTATTATCGATTTCTAGCAGAGTTATTAAGTCATCGATTGCTATTTATCCTAAATAGGAGAAATAGAAAAATTAAAGAATTTTTTGTGACTTAGAGGATTAAAAGTCACATTTATTTATCTACATTTTGAATGGAAAAAAAACATCGATTCTTTGAGTTAGAAGACGTTCGAAGCATTCTTTGAGTGAAAGACGGCAATAAATCGCCGATAATAGAATATGTTTTGGATTGAGATGCTCTAATCTTGTTGTTGTAATAATTTTGTTTTTGGGTATAAATATGAATTATTTCTTACATAATAATATAAAATTTTTACCAGAAATTTGCGCGCCTTTAACTTTGGGCAACTTTTTAGTGATTTTGAAATGCTTTTTCCAGCAAATCAATTTTGGCCATCTTATTCGAAATTTAATTCTGCCTTTTGAAAAGAAAAACATTTCTTTAAAAAATTTACAATGAATTTACTCAAATTTATAGTATGCAATTTCATTTTTTGTGTTCTGTATATATTCCTGCCCATTCTTATGGCAATTTACATCATGTTTATTCAGCAGCTTATTTTTCATATATAGTTATTTGTCTTATTACTGTTAAATAGTTTTATAAATCTAACGACGATATCGTCGGAGATTAATCAGCGCTCGCATCATATTTCTCGCTTCCGTTTTTGGAAATCCTATCGACGAGTCTAAAAGTTTTGAATAATTTAAAACTAGAAAAAAATTCAATAAAAATTGAATCAACGATTTAAAATGATTACCCAAGTTCGGGTAAATAAGACGTTCGAAGAATTTTTGAATTTTGACTTGGTCTTCATCCTGTTATAAATAAAATTGAGCTCATAATTTTCAATCTGCTACTTGGGCCTGCTTTATCGAAGATGTTTATTAAATTTTATGCTTAACCGACACAAAATAACAGAATGAAGACCAAGTCAATATTCAAAAATTCTTCGAACGGCCGCGTCTTATTTACCCGAACTTTGAGTATATTTTTATTTTTAAGGAAGAAATTTTTAAAATTAATAGCTAAAAAATTGCAATTATTAATAAACGTTAAAAATTTCGACTGATCACCTTTTAACTGGCGTTTTACATTTCTTCGCTCGTTATAAAATAAATTGGGTATTCGCTTTCCGCCGCTAATCCTAATAATATCGTACAATTTTGGTAATCCTCCAGGGGGCATTTTTACAGGCATGTCATTCGAGTCGATGACTCCGAAGAACGGGCGTCCACGTGGTGCTCCAAATTCTCGATGAAAACCAACTTTCATATGGGAGGCGTCAAGCGGCTCTGTCGACAAATCGCTAATAAATTCGTCGCTGGAAACAACCAGAATTTGCGAAATAAAATTTAAGGCAATAAAAGCAAATAGTTTGAATAAAGTTTGTCGTATCGAAGCGAACATTCTTCTCTAATATTTTTGGCAACTCTAAATATACTGTAAATAAGCTGTTGTAAATGAAGCAAATTTTATGTATACGATTGATTTCAACTATAATTGCATACAGACCATAAAGAATTCAGAAGAATATATATATAAGAAATTTTGTAAGTTCGTGTTCGCGACGATAAAAATTTAAGTTTCATTTCCTCTACTTTTTTCAATTTGTCTTGACTTTTTGTTTAAATTTTTTGACAATCAAAATTTAATCACAATCAACTCGTATCATTTTCGATTTCATATTTTTTTTCTTTACAATAAGACGTGATCGTGATAATTTATCATGATAATTTCTTATTTACTAAATATTTGAGGCAATCTAAAATATAATTAACAATATAAGATTCCTAACGAATTTGTTAAAAGCAAAATTTGAATTAACCATTAGAAGAATGCAGTAACTATGAAAAAAATTAAGGATGGCTCGGTGCCGGGGCGGGCTAAGCCGAATGGCCCGATTTTGCCCCCGGTCTTAAATTTTGAAATTTAGTAAATTTTGGGAAAATTTTAGAAAAAAATGAAAAAAGTTTATGAAAATTTAACGTTTATTTATTTATCTATTTGATATATAGAAGATAAATTAATTTAAGCATTCATATCAAAATAAAAAATTTTATATGTAGTTTATTCTAATAATAAATATTATTTATGTCATTTTAAATAGCGCAAAAAGTTTGGACTTTTTTCAAAAATTATATGATATATAAAATTATTAAATGTAAAAATCAAACATAAAATTTTAAAAATAAAAAATTAATTATAAGTTTTTTAAACTTTTTATATCGTTTATAGTTTAAAGTCATGCGCGAAAATACATTAAAAAATTAATGCACAAAATAAGATGTTAAAATCAAAAAAATGGGACTACCTAATTGTAATTTAAAAAAAATGTAATTTTGCTTAATGGAAGATTTGAAATTAGATCCAAATAATATTCTTTTTAGATATTGGATTTAAACGAAAAAATGTATCCAAATTTTTTTGATAATTCGTTAGTATTCTTTTTTTACATTTAGCTAATTCAGTCTTTTACTGCAAATAAATTCCAGTATTTTGTATTGGCTAAAAAGTAAATATATAGGTGAAAATTCGGAATTATAAATAATTTGGCAAATGAGATTAAAACTGCAAATTTCTATTTAAGACTCCTACGCTAGCTAAATGACCATTACTTAAAGTAAGATGTGGAAAGGGAAATAGCAGAAAATTTTTTCGTGAGTAAATTTTTTTAAATGGTAGCTACACATGTACAAAGGAGAAAGGCAAAATTATACTAAAAATAAAAATGTATTTTATTTTTTGCTTCCTTTTTTTTACAAAATAAGGTTATATATTTTCATTTCAAGTCTTTTTCTGCAATAATTAAACGAATAATTAGGTTCCAAAATTTTATTACCTAAATAATTTTATTTTTAAAATGCGATAAAAGTTCTTAATTAAAAGTTCTCAAAACCTAGTGATGAGAATTAAGTCTGAACTTGTTTTGATTCATTTTTTAAATTCTGAGAAATTTTATAAAAATAATTTTCTAGTTCCGCAAAATTGTTTTGAAGTTAAACCATATTTATTCAGTGTATAAGGGCAACTAAAAAATGACAACATTTTAAAGCTTTTTGTGATTTTCTATAAAAATAGACTTTCTAAACCGTCATTTTCAGATTTAGAAGGGCCACGTTTTTCAATTCAGCAGCGCTATTTTGGGTATAGATGAGGGAGAAAAGATGGAATCTGTCACAAACATTAATCACATTTATTCGTTATTAATTTTAAAAGTAATAAAAAATAAAATACATTTACTATTGATATTACATTTTTTGTTGTTGACAATATCATTATAGTTGAATATCTATTATAAGGTATTATTTCATTGATAATCCATTAAAAGCAGTATATGCCGACAATCCTGTTTCTTAACTTAATATTAAAAATAATTATAATATAATATTGTCTTTGCTTTTTCTCGAGCGTCTTTTCCTTTTTCATTTGGTAAATTCATAGGTGAGACTATATTTTTGACTATAACTTATCCTATATTGATAAAACATTACTAAAACTAAAAACGGCATACCGAATTGTGCAAGAATCGTATTTTCAAATACACTAATAAGCGAATAAGATGAAATGGCGGTACTTGTACCAATATGCAAATTCGATAAAAAAAAATAAATTTTCATATAAGTTTGAGACAATAGTTGAATCGAATAGAAAGAGATGAAAATGAAAGGAAAATATAAAGAATGGTAAAACAGCGACAAGTACACTAATTTAATTAGTTGAAAACTATGGTGCTATAATTTGCGTTTTTCCCCTCCCTCACATTCCTCCATTTCCATTTTCCGAGAGAGAAGGCAAATTTTTTAGGTATTTTCTTTTTTAAAAACAAAATTTTTTGCGTATTTTTGGTAGCGCATATAATTTTTTATTTAAAATTCCGTATTCCGAGAATAAATGGGCTGAAAAATTGCTTTTCCATTTGGTGAATAACATTCAAAACATCATCAATTTTATAGAAATAGTATCATTTTCAAAATAAGATTTTTTTAATAATAATATTTATTTTGTTTCTCGAGGGAGAAAATATAAAAAATAAAATAAAATACAAAAATACATATGTATAAGCCATTTGGACACTTTTGCCGAAATTGCACCGCTCATAACTTAAAACTCTATTTTTTTCTTCTGCTACATTTTTTTATCGGGCTATTGACTTAATTCATCTGTGTTGGGCATTACCTCCGACGGTGTTATTGTTGTCCCGATTGTGGCAAACGGCTGTTCAACCAATTCGTGTCATTGTTGTTGATGGCGTTTCCGTTCGTACGATGCGTAGCGCTGTTGTTCGCGTAGTTATAGGAGAAATGCATCACGGCTACGGCGGTGAACAAACCAAAGCAGAACAGGCCCTTGATGTCCGCGAATTGTGGAAAATAGATGACTAGCATCCAAATTGTAGTCAGCTTTACTAAATCGACATTATTTATAATAAAGGAGGGAAAATTCACAAATTGATTCCCGATGCCACTCTTTTAATTATGTATTTGTGAAAAATTGTTATCAATAATTCAGCGTAATTTTTTCACGCTGAATTATTAAACAGAGAAAATAATTCCAAAGATAATATAT
Source organism: Bradynema listronoti (assembly GCA_024678965.1). Taxonomy (NCBI): domain Eukaryota; kingdom Metazoa; phylum Nematoda; class Chromadorea; order Rhabditida; family Allantonematidae; genus Bradynema; species Bradynema listronoti. The sequence goes on from JANLNO010000006.1 coordinate 4,731,946, forward strand.
ATTCGAGCTAAATTTATTCCACCCCTATTACACAAAAAAAGAGAAAATATGCATGTATAGCGGCTATTTCCATTTAACAACTTCTTAAAATAGTTTCTTCATATAAAATGAATAGAAATAAAAAAAATAATATAGTCACATGCAAGCAGTAGGCTGAAAACATTTCCAAAATTGAATTGATGATCGTCGTCGTTGAAAGCGTCGTGGCCGCGAAGCTGAGTAAAAAGCGCCGTGTTAAAGAGACACCGTAGCACGACGCGAACCGCGGTGCGAACACGCTCCACGCATCGTCGCCAAAAGCTCGGCGACGGCTGTTGTTGCTGTTCGTTTTGTTGTGCTTGTGGCGTGACGTTGTTGTTGTTCTCGTCGACGTTTTGCGCCCACGTCCAGAGCATTGTGAGACCGCTCCACACCGTTAACGAGACAATGTCCAGCCAGGACAGGCCAGCGCGACTAGCCGCGAGCCGAAAATTGTGCCCAAGCTGGCTAAGCGATCGCCTAAAATTTTTTTTTAAAATATATTTTTAATTAAAATAACAAATTTATTTTAGCAACTTTTTCAACAAAAAAAGGGCCTAAATGCAATGAGAGAATGACCTAAAAACATCTTTTAAGCTATTATTCACTCGTTGAAAACAAAAAGCTTAAAATTTCGTTTCTTAAAATTGGAAAACAATGAATTTATCGTTCAGAAAAAAACCGAATCTATAAGCATTTTCATCGATCGAAATAGACAAAGTGCGTTTACCTCGACCCAACGACGACACGCCATACGTGGACGGCTGACCGAGCCGATCGACGCCGTCAAACGACGCGTTGCCGCCGCTCGCCGAGGACGAGGAGCCGCCCGGTTGATGATAGGGACGGGTGCCGACGTGACAATGCACCGCGCACTGCTCGTGTATGCCGTAGGAGGCCAGACTCCGCGAATCGTCGCGTAAAAGTTGGCCCTGATAGATGAGACGAACCACCTTTCCGCTGTTCAGCGACTCGGCAAAGTTTTCTCTAATAAATCAAATAGGAAAAAATATTACCTAGATAAACTTTTTATAACTTAAAATTCAAATCAATTTAATCTCATCATCATAACGTGTATTATTTGCTTTTGAAAGTTTTTTTTTGAATCTTAAACAAAGTCAAAGTCAAAAATTTGAAAAGCTCAAAGAGAAACGCAACACAAATTTATATTAACAATTTTTGACTTTAGTAACTTTAAAAAGAGATTTACCATCAAAAAATTAATGTATAAAAGGTCCTTGTGGGTTATCGGACCTTAGGCTTACAAAGGCTAATCGAACCCTCCGAATTTTTTTTTTGCATTTTTTGATTATTTACTCTCCATTTCAGCCAATTAGGCTTACAAAAAGGCTAGGCCTTGGACCCAGGAAATTAGGTTTAGGCTTAGCATATGTTCCACTTTGGCTTTATACCATGCCAGCCAATTAGGCTTACAAAAAGGCTAGGCCTTGGACTCAGGAAATTAGGTTTAGGCTTAGCATATGTTCCACTTTGGCTTTATACTATGCCTTAAGATTAGGGATTTTTTGGGGGGGGAGGGGGATCCGATAACCCACAAGAACCGTACAAAAATATAAAACCTTTTAAAATCGCCTACGCTCGTGTCCAGCCAGGTCTTCACGAATTTTTGTGTGTCGTCGAGAAACTTCAAACGAATCGTCGTCAACGAACTGCTTCTGTTGACCGCGGACGTCGACGCGTCGCCGGGCCTGGGCGTATCCGCATTCTCGCGATCGCCGACGTTAGTCGACGAAGAACCAAATCCCTGAGACGGACTGGCCAACCCATCCGTCGTCGCCGCCGACAATGTCGAAGACGACGAGGGCATGTTGTCGCGCATCGTGCCGGTCGTCGTCTCGGCGTCGTCGAGCGCCTCCGACGAGGATTCGTCAATACTCGAGTCTAACAACGAGCCAACCGACGACACGCTGCTAGAATACCTTTCACTGTTCGTTACGGAATAAGCCGACGACGGACCAAAAGGCAGACCCATGTTGGTGTTGAAAATCTCGTCCGATGAAATGGTCTCCAGCGTATTATACGAAATAAAAACGTTCTGCGATGAAGCTCCGGAAGTCTAAAAAATAAGTTTTTAAGTTGTATAAAATTTTTGACTTTGGCCTGTTGGTTAATAAATCACGGCGAAAAATACCGATGAGTTTTCGCCACTTGAATTCGATACGGAGGCACGATTGTCGAGCTCAATCGTCGCGTTATTCTCGCGTCCCTGCTGCTGTTCTGCGTTGCTCGACGCCGAAGCGTTGCCGGTTGTCGTCGTCGCGTCGTTGGTCGCCGCCGCTCCCGCCAAGTGATTGCGACTGTAGAGCGCAATCGCTGCCGCACGCGCAATTCCGTAGTCCGTGTTGGCGCGCAACATTCGATATATCATGTTGACGTCGCCCAAACTCTCGGCAACAATTTCTTCATCCGTATTAGGCGTTTCAACAAAAGCGTCTGCAGAGCCTGTGACGCTTCTCGTCTCGGGCGATCGCTCGCCGTGAAAGTTGACGCTGATCCGAACCGTATTTGTTGAATCGCTCGACGACGACGATTCCGGTAAGTGCGGAATTGTTTGAAGAATATTTCTAAATAGTTTTTTTTTTTGATTGAATAGATCATTTGTTAATATAAAATTTATCAATTACGCTTCTACAAATTGAGTAAATATTAATTCTTTTATTGTATTAAGCGTCTTCACTACCCTTTTGTTGTATCTTTTTCTTTTTATCAATAAAAGAATTATGAATAAATCCCGTTCAATTTTTGCGTTTAAAATAATTTTCAATTTTTTTACGCAAATTGTTTAGAGAAAAATATTTTTGTACAAAAAAAATTTGTAACAATTCTTAAAGAATATGTTTATAGCTTGTGCACCTGGAGTCAGTAGCGAGCAAATCATTAGAGATGCTCGTTGCGGAATGCGGCGTTTGAATAATCACAACTGTGGTCTGTTCCGAATTTTCAGCGGAACCGGTGTCGCTTCCGTTAGATGAAAAATTTGCGTTCGTTTCTTCTTCTTGTATATCTGGTTGTTGTTGATCGTAGTGATTTATCATATTATTCAAAGTAAAAACCTAAATAAAAAATTAAGCTTTACATCGAAATATGTATTCTTTCTTTACTAAATAATTATTTATATTATTAAATATTACCTGAATGAACTGCCGTCTTGGTGATTGGGTTAGTTGAACTAACCAAACATAATACTCCAGCGGTGCAATACCCGTGCTCCTCCAAGCGCAATATAACAAAAAAGCAATAAAGGTTCCAATCACAAATGTGCATAACTGAAAAACGCAAATTTATTAAAAATGTAATTTAAAAAGCAAAAAAAATTTAAAAATAAATTAAACTTACATAAAATTTTAAAGATTCAAAAAATCCGATTGAAAAAAATTAAATACTTCAGAAATCATCTGTAATAAAACAAATATATTCATAGCGTACTCATTATGTATAAATTAATAATTGTGCAATAGTTACGCTAAATATTAATTAAATTGGAAAAGTTGCTAGCTAACAAACAAGCCAAATCGAGATTTTCAAAGAGCTATACTCTTTGAAAATCTACCAAAAATCTTTTACTAAATAAAATAGCAGAGTGCTGGTTTTTAAAAAAACCAGCATCCCATTAAACACAAGTTAAAATCTCAGAACTAAATCTTAATAAAATCTTAATAATATTAAAAAATTGTGGGAGCATAAAAAGTTTCTACGCTGAATAGAAGTGCTGAAAACATATAAATTGTCAACGTCTTTATTCAAGAATTTACGGATCATGAAATTCGAGAATAGCCGACGTAAAGCCAAATAAAAATGGAAATTTAAATTAAGAAATATTACCATTTTCGAGCTCAAAACATGATAATCTAAGATATGATGGAGTAATTAATTTTACATTATACAAAATATGTTTTTACGAAATTTGAAAAATACTGTAAATTGCTTGATTTTAGGCTGCACAGAATTATAGCGCCACTTATTCTTTTAACATTTATTTTATTTTAAACATAACAGAACAATTTCAAAACAAATAATTAATATTTTGTTGGTCCGCCTCTAGATTTTACAACATCAAATAAACGATTGGGGACACTATGAGCTAAGTTGTACAAGGTATTCAGATTAACATTATTCCATGCGACAGAAATTGCAAGTTTTAGCTCATCTACTTTAGCATACTGTCGATTGTCGCGATAAATCTCTCAAACCAGAATTCCCCACAAATTTTCTATCGGATTCAAGTCCGGGAGCAGGCCGGCCAAGCAAATAACGCGATTTGATGCGCCGCTAGGTACTGTAATGTCGATGCGCTTCGATGGATGGTGGCATTGTCTTGCATGAACAAGTAGTCCGGCTGCCAATACGGAGTCAAATATTCTTCAAGAACTTGCTGGTATTCCTCGCTATTCATTTTGCTCGACGTGAATGCAAGCAGAAGAGTCCCTGATGCTTCGAAATCCCCCCAAACTATAGCCGTCCCTCCCCCAAAATTCCTTTCGAGAAAAATCGAAAATCTTTGCGGAGGTTGCGCCTGCATCCACAAAATCCGTCAGGACCATCGAGATTGAACTTCTTCTCGTCCGACCATACAATCTGAAATATACCGATGCTCATAAAAGAACTGACGCCCATAAACAAAAAAATCATATTCAAATTTCGTAAAACATATTTTGTATAATGTAGAATTAATTACTCTATCATATTTTAGATCTAAAAATATGCCATCTGATAAAGTTTAACGTCGTTTGAATAATTCAGTCAAAAGTTCTGCCATTTTCTAAAGTGGCGCTATAATTTTGTGCAACAGTGTATATGCAAGATATGCAAGATGAGTTTTTTAAATGCGCTGAATCTTTCATAACTTTTTTCATTACAAACATTTTTATTAGATCCAAAAAATAGTCGTTCCATAAAAAAAGGAAAATACTTTGTTGCAGACTTAATATTTTATTGCATTATGAATTTTATAGAAAGAAACTAAAATGTTTTAAAATCTGCAAACGCTGAGAATTTTTTCGACCAAAAGATTTTTTTGCGCGCTCGACAAGTTATATGTCGTTCGACGCGCAATTTTATTTTGAGTCGATTGCCGAAAACGACGTGCCAATTGATTAAGTTAACAAAAAGTTATAGCTAAAAAACAAACGCATATTTTTCAAAATTTTTACGAAATTTTTCGGTACATATTAATTTCCTATGAAACTTTCAAAATTGACGTTACATTTTCAGCCGTAACTTTTTTTAACTTAATCAATTGACACGGCAATCGACTTGCAATAGAGTTGCGCGTCGAACGACATATAACTTGTCGAGCGCGCAAAATTTGCCGTGCGACATTTGCGCGCGGCAAAAAATTTTCGATCAAAAAAATTCTCAGCGTTTGCTGATTTTAAAACATTATTTATTTTTAAAATCGATTTAGAAACAAAGTTATGAACGATTCAAATCGACGGACTCGCCCTGTACTTTTTATTTTATTATAGTGGTATGCAAAAAATGTATTGTAAAAAATAATAAATTTTCTAACGTTTATTAGAGTGGAAATTAAATTTTATATACAAAAACTTTTTACATTCATAAATTTACATAATTTATTGTGAATTTTTTTCTAATTTACAATATTTACAAGTTGAAAAAGCTTCAGATTCAGTATTTGTGTATTTAAATCTTTTCAAAAACTAAATTCTTAATGGCAGAAAGCGGAATTATATCTTCAAAGACGTGATACTTAATGAGGTAATTTTAGGCAATTGAACGTATATAGAATATAAGCATAAATGTTTATATGCGAAATATTCGTATTTGCGTATATGGGTACTTATTACTATTTTTTAAATATATTAGCGATAACCTGAATTAGGTTTTATTTGACGAGTAAATGTCGTGATCAGACTAATGTACAAAAGAAGTCGAAAGTAGTTTATACAAAAAAATCGCAAAAATATAGTCGCAAAACTATACAAAAAAAAGCCTAATTTACAAGTGGTATTCGTACTACAAACTTGAAAACTTGAAAAAAAAATCGATCTAAACAAACACTTAAAGTCATACAGTTTGGTAATCACAACGCCGAAAAATTTGGAAGCAAACTCTAAATTGGAAAAATCCCTCGCGGCTAAAGAAAAACGCCTTCTACAACTCCATCCCCGACAAGTTCAATAGATCGGAGTTACTGTCGCTGGGTGCCGACGAGCTGGTGGAGACCTTTGCGGTCGGCGCTCGTCTCTTAAACGGATCAATCATTTTCGAGAGAGTTAGGATTTATTTATTTTAAGTTATTTTAATATAAATCTAATCCAGGGCTGCCAGATGAAAATAAAATAAAAAAGAACGCTGGGCATGAAAAAAATATTTTATTGATAATTTCCAACAACAAAAAAGATTTTTCTAAAAATATCTGAATTGGTCTATTCGTTTTTCGGGTCAGATTCTTTATTCTCTCAACAATTAATACTTTTCGAAATTCCTGATCCCGTGCCTAAGAGAGCCATTCTTCATGGAAAAAAAGAACAAAAAATGGAAAAAAGAACAGACCCCTCAAAAAAAGAACAAATCTTTTTAAAAAGGACATCTGGCAACCCTTTTCTAATCACGAAAACAGACTCTCAAATAGAGTTTCATTTTTTTTCAAAAAAGAACTATACCTTGCTTTTTTCTTTGTATCGGACTTGGTGGGTGGGGGATCATCGATTTCACGCATAGCATCTTCGATTTTCTCCTTAACACTCGCGTAAGCGGAATCGTCAATGACGGCACGCGTATCGACAATGTCAGAGGACCAGGAACCGCATACGATTCGTGACATGGAAGTGTCCCAATGCCCAAATCCGTTCGCCATAACGGGATTCTTTTCGATGAGAACGGGACAGCATTTTTGCGTGGATGAGAAGGTAGAATTGTCTATGTTTGAGGAGGTATCCTTCGGATTGTACTAAAAATGAAGCACAATTAACCATTCTGTCTAAATATGTATTATCATTTATTTTAAAGAAAATTCGGATGATTGTTATCACTTTTCCTACCAATTGAGCACTGGAATGTCCGGAATTTGCGTAGACGCCAAAACTAAACTGCGGACCCATCCACAATCGGCGATGCGGGCCCAGATAGGTGACAACTTCCACCTGACGAAGCCACGCATCGCTGGGCTCCTTCTTTGCGTGCAAACGCCCGCCACAGTTTAGCGCAATGGAATCACGCTCGAGCGATTTACTACACAAACGCATAAGTGAGTTATTCGCTGGAAGAGGAGGATCAACAACCTCTACGCTGGATGAACCACGATTCCTATAAAAAAAATTTCAATCTACCCTAATTTCGCGTGTATAAGACCGGGTGCTTTGAGCCAAATTTAAATTAATGAGTTCATTCTGTCGGATCGGATCTGTCAGGGGTCCAAATTTTGCGTCTGCCTTTGTCTCGGTTTCATAAAAGTGGGCACAAAATTTGGACTCCAATGGATCCGATGATACGAACAGAATGAACTCATTGGCGCGAATTCAAATTTGGCTCAAAACACCCGGTCTTTCTTATACACGCGAAATTAGAGTAATATTTAAAGTTCAATTGAATGAATGAGATGTTTACCTTCGCAAAATCCATTGCATTGCAGCGACCACCTTCGCGCGCACAGGCACATCCTGGTTGTTCGTGCGATGGCTGGTATTATTGCTCGTACTGGAGGCGGTACCGTTCGGCGACGTCAACGACTCTGTGGAGCCATTCAACGTATTGATTTTTGTCGAACTGTTGTGATGACCGTCGCAGCGGATTTCAACTTTATGCTCCGTGAATATGCCCTCACAATTCATAACGTAAAGACAGAGAGGTGACGGTTGAGCATTTTTGCCGCCGGCAGCAATCGTACCCCCGTAACCCACTTCCTCGCCGAGAGCCGCGCTGCCGAAGCTCAAATCAAACGCGACGGCCATTCGGCGATTAGAGGACTCCGTCAGCCAATTGCTCAAGCAGCTTCCGTTACTCGCCAGAGCGTTGTGTCCATGAAATGAATGATGTCGACTCGACAGGCCGCCACCGACTGAGCTCAACAATGACGGTGTGTTGTCGGATGCCCACGCCGACCAGTTCTCCGGCGAGTAGGCTCGATGCTTCAGCTTAGTTAGGGAATATAATTGAATCGGAGGTTCATAGTAAGTGAGACGCGGGTTCATCGACGTTCGACTCATGACCGGCAATGACACAAGAGCCGGATGCTCCCTAACGTATAATAAACATGGTACATTGAATTTAAAGAAGAAAAAAGGAGATTAAAAACGTACTTAAAGCCGTTGAAAAGACGTCCCGTGGAAGACTTATTCGCGGAGTTGTGTCCCTTCACCGCACTCATCTGCTTTATCGACAAAAGTCCGGCACTTCGTTGGAAACGGCTCTCCTTGTTGACGAATTTGCCGCAGTGGGTTCGCGCGTCCACCGGCCCGCCGTAGGGCGTAATCGCGTAAATGTGAGTGGTGCCGTGATTCGTTATGATCGACAGCCAGCGGTTGTCGGCCGAAAACGCACTGTGAAGAACCTACCACGAGAGGAATATGCGTTTAAAATCGACGTCAATGCATTAATTGGAAAAAAAGGAGAGAAATAATTACTTTCGCCGCCGAATTTCCGCGATGAAGTGTGTAGATATGCTGAACGGAACTTAGTCTCACCGACGTGGAATGCGGACGCAAAATGAACAGATGAAATGTTGTGGAGCCCTGTGCGCCGGTTAGCAACAAATTGCCGCCGTTACCCATGGCCAGATAGCCGACCGGAGACGTGTCATGTGCGATAAAGTGTGCGATGTAATGGTGTGCGGAATTCTAAAACATAAGCTATTTTAAAAAAGTTGAGAGAAGATTTGAATTAATACAAATTTTTTAAGTCGAATAAATACGCGCCTGGTCGAAAAATGATAGCTTGAAAAATACGCATAATTTGAGTTTAGCTCAATAGAAAATAATGATTTTTTTCTCAGTATTTGTCTGCAATAGAGAAATTGTGATTTGTAATCGATTTGAGTTCGAATTGCTTTTGGGACCTTGTTCAGTTGATATTGTAATTTTTCAACTTTTAAAGTTGATCAAAACGATAGCCGCGGTTTATCGTAACTTCCTAGACATTTTATGGATTTTATGTGATTGTTTTTGAACAGCGAAGAGTATCAGCATGTACTCGACGAACATTTGACGCCGTTCTAGCGAGAAGACTATCTCTTTGTGCAAGACAATGCGTCTATTCACCAAAGTGCGTCCACAATGAGCTTTTTGCAAGAGAGGCAAATCGCTATCTTACCATGGCCAGCATGTTCGCCCGACCTGAATTCAGTCGAGAATCTATGAGAGACTTCTTGTTCGTGATGTTTATCGTGGCAACCGGCAATACACGCCGACGCCAACAATCCCAAAACTACAATTTATGAAGTATGGAGTCGTCTAAATTTGAATGTATTGAATAACTTGGCCCGTAGTCTTCCAAATCGATTGATCAATGTTGTAAAATCCAAAGGAGGGCCTACTAAATATTAAACGCTAATGATATGTTGTTAATTACCAAATTTTTTTGTCCATAAAGCGCTAATTTTGAAGATGCGGCTATCATTTTGTCCACCGGTAAAAACTCAAAATACAGTAAAACACAGTAATAAGTGAGCAAAATTTCGTAAAAATTTTAAAATTGTTTTAAGATTATGATTTATAATAGAGAAAAGCATGTTTGTGCAATATTTCATAAAAAAAACGGCCAATTAAAACTCGAGTTGTGTGCTATATTTTCAACATGCGGCCATGATTTTGAGCGCACGAAAATGAATGGAGAGAATTTCGAGAAAATCTCTTCTAGCCGTATTATTGACGTGTTATTAATATCCTGTGGATAATACTATTCATATCTGTTCTAAATAAATATTGTTTGTTGTACAATCTCTCGACCACACACAAACATACAACGAAATTGGCTCTTCTAGCCGCTAAAATCTCTTCTAGCCGTATTAAAAAAAAATGTTCTTAAACGAACTTTTTTATCGTTGCTCGTCGAGAGATTATTTACATTGATGACACTGACGATACCCGTATCGTTGGTGGTAAGTGAATCGACGCTACCAGTCACCTTTTTGCATTGTGACGAGGAAGTGAAGGAAGAAACGAACGACTCGCCGATGGAGGCCATCGTTTTGGTTAGCGACTGAAAAATTCACTAAAGCCACACAAAAAGGAAGTCAGATTCCATAAATAGCATTTTTCAAACTTTCAAAAATATTATTCAAAAATTTGGCGTGGAGCGAAAAAAGTGTTAAAATCTACTTTGGCGGCATTCATGACCTGTCCGCCGTAGGAAAGCTCCGAATCGAACATTACGCCGCCGCAACTTTGCTTTTGTTTGTCAAGCTAAAAAAGAATAATAAATTACGCGTTTAACATCTTCAGCTAAATGAAAGGGCGGCCCAGCAGAGACTGCGCTTAATTATTCGAAAAATTATTGGTTAGAGTTGGAAAAAAAAACAAACGAATTACGTTTTGTTCCACAAAGGCGAGCAGCGCATCGGAGACGGCATAACACGGCGGCATTCCGTCGTTCGACGTCGGCACGGCGATGGAAAAACGCTGTGTCAGTGTCTCGTGGTCGCAGACAACGAGCCTCTCGCAAAGCACGACCAACAAAAATCTAAAAACAAAAAATTGAATTTTTATCGCATATAAATAGTTTGTTTTTTTTTTTTGCTTTAAAAGTGTTAAAACCTTTCTTGAATGAATTGCTGATTGGAAAAAATCACTTTCTAAAATGAAAAAAACAAAACAACATAACATTACGTGTTTTTTTCCACAATTTGAAGACATTAAAAAGAATAGCTATTTCTATTTAATTGTAATATTTTAAGAATTTGAACAATGCTACAAAAAATATTATAAAAACATACTTGGCCGTACTGTCGACGTCGATGATTGGCTCGACAAAGTCAAGCGAATGCGCAATTTTGCCCACTTTTAACGAAAGAAAAGACATAGTGCAGTGCTTGTGGTCGGACGACATCGGATTGCCATCCACCATCGCAAAAAGGGGACGGTGCTCGCAAAAGCTAAAATTCCGTAATATAAATAAATTCTTGATATGAACATAATTTCCAAGCATTCAAATTGAGTGGAAGAAAAGCTCACTTGTCCACGCCTTCGGTGGTGAAAGGAAGTAAATGGGCGCAGCGAAAAGGACCTTTACGTTCGGAGGCCACTTCCTCGCAATCGCCATTTTCCTAAAAAAAGAAAATAAAATTTAAGCAAAAAATAAAATATTATAGGATTATATCGTATAGTTAGTTTCAACCAAAAATAAATTTTTTAATTACTCTAATTTCGCGTGTATAATTGGCCGCGTGTTTTGAGCCAAATTTAAATTCGCGCCAATGAGTTCATTCTGTTGCATTGGATCTGTTGGGGGGTCCAAATTTTGTGCCCGTTGAGTTCATTCTGCTCGTATCGAATCCGTTGGAGTCCAAATTTTGTGCCCGTTTTTTTCTCGGTTTCATAAAAGTGGACACAAAATTTGGACCCCCCAACGGATCCGATACGAACAAAATAAACTTATTGGCGCCAATTTAAATTTGACTCAAAACACCTGGTTATACACGCAAAATTAGAGTGATAAAAGTCTTTAGATTTAAGAAAGGCACAAGAGAAATGTTATAGTACCAGCATAGTCCATATTTGATAGCCGCGAGCGAGGCCGATTACAATTACAAATGTGGTTGTGTGTCCACGAAAATCTAGATAAAAATTTTATTTAATGTTATTTACATTATTAAAGTGCTTAAAAACTAAACTAACCGCAAACACATTTTTGAATTTTCACCCAGCAAATGGGCTCGCTCTGCAGATTGTGCTGAGAACCGCTTTGCGGAATAACTTCGCTAACCAACTCCACAACGGAGGACGCGATGGTATGCTCGCTGAATGCAAAATTCATTATTTATTGATAATAGAACAATAATTATTTCGTTATATAAAGTCATAAAAAGACACGTTCAATCCAGCATTTAATAGATACTTACGCCACGGCTCGGCCATGAATGCATTGCGCTTTGCCGTGACGAATTTCAGCGTCAGTGGTCGGTAAGTCCAAAGTGTCCAAACTATCAATAATGGGACTTTTGCTGTTCTTCGTTTGTGCGTTATTCTCTTGCAAGATGGGATAGACGGCGGCGGTGGATACGTTCAACTGCTTCTTGCCAATGCGCTTCTGCTGTTTTCCATTCGCCGCGAGGGACATACTAAGTGTTGATTGAAAAATGAAATTTAGATTGCCTAAATTATTATTCTAAACTATGATATAAAATATAAAATATTATATAGAAAAAATTAGAAAATTATGAATGAATGTGCAAGTAAAACTGAAACAACAAAACATAGACAAAAAAAATGGGCTTGCTTTTAAAACCAATCAGAAGTAGAAATTGACTCATTAAAAATTGATGAAAAATGCTCAAAAAAGCACAGTTATCGAAGAAAAAGTGAAATACAAATTGCAATTTGTGTTTTTAGCATTAAGTACAGTCGGAAAATATTGTCATAATGTATATCACTTTCTAGGAAATTTTACTAACTGACGTCAGTTGACTTGGCCTTTCCTATTGGAATCCGCCCATTTAACCAATGTTGCGACAAAATGGGATGGTCAAGAGCTTGACTCGAGACGGAATTGGACAAAACGTCAATGAAGCCAAAGATAAAGTTTTTAAAATTAAATCTAAGTAACTTAGATTTTAGGCTCAGATCTAATATCAGACTTGGAATTTAGGCTTTTAATTTTAATTTAAGCTTAGATTTTAGGATTAGGCATAGTCATCCCGTTTTGTCGCATCGCCCAATTAACCACTTTCTCGTTTTGTAGTATTCACTAATTAGGAGTTAATTTAACTATTTTAATGCTTAAATGTAATTACTTTTCTTTAGCAAAAATTTAAAATTTGAAAAATGGTGGTTTTTTTTATCATTATTATCAGTTTAAACTACACTCAAACGATTGATAATGCAAATTTCTAACAATTATCTCCTCATTATTTACACTTTTAAAATATAAACAAGCTGAGTTTTCGAATTTTGAGTTTATACAATAATATTTGTTGTATTATATAATTTTTGAACTATCAGGAATTATTCGAACTTACTCCTCCAAACTCCATCCTACCAAGCTAGGATCATGTCAGTAAAAATTTTGAAAAATAAAATCATGAACAACTAACTGAAATTAATACATATAAAAAAGCAATGAAAAATTGTGAGCACTGTGACGAGAACATGTGCTCCTGTGTCATTGCGTTGTTTAGCGTACGTTGCGCTCTTTTCCACAAAATTTTTTGTGCGACTTTCAGCGCATTTCTTATTATTTTGCCTTCCTTTAGCTCCCTTGCCGTGTTCTTTTTTCGTTCATTGTTTATGTATGCGTATATGTGTGTTTGAATATTTGTGCGTGTGTATACATTAACATGTATAATGTGCGCGCGCGTGTATTGGTATCAGCTGATTGGATGTTTGTGTGCGTGCGTATACTTTATTGCAATTCAGAATGGCTGGTGTGCGTGCTGTTTTTCTCTGGACCCGCTTGCGTCTATTGTGGCGTATTTATCTTACACAGTAAAAATTGAAAAAAAAATTTGGGCCAACGTAATTCTTTTCAAAATTTATTTTATGAATGTTTTCGATTTTTTTTTGTTATTCATATATTTTATATTCTCATATTGAAATCGCATTTTTAATACATATATAGAGACTAAATAAAATTTCTATTTTTACCATTCTAGAATAGCGGTAATAGATGGCTGACGCCGACAAAATCAACTTGGACAATATAATTGCGCGGCTGTTAGAAGGTTTGTGTAACAATTTTTAAAGATATTTTCTGGTTTTTAGCTGTTTTTTGTTACAGTCGACGCCCCCATTAACATAACGCCAAGGGACTGCGCGTTAACTATGTTAATGGGAGCGTTATGTTAATGGGGGAGCGTTATGTTAAGGGAACTAATGGGTGAAAACCAACCAAGCTGCCAAAACGATTATGTTAATGGGAGGTTTATGTTAATGGGAATTTATGCTAATGAGGGAGTCGACTGTAGTTCGATTAAAAGTTTTAATTTAATTGCCGACAATAATAATAATGGTTAGTGTATTTAGTTCGAGGGTCGAAACCGGGAAAAAATGTTCAACTAACGGAGAATGAAATCAAGGGTCTTTGCGTCAAGTCGAGAGAAATCTTTCTTAGTCAGCCGGTTCTTTTAGAGCTGGAGGCTCCATTGAAAATTTGCGGTAAATTTTTTCTTGGCATTTTTTTCCTGTTGATATTATGTATTTATATTCGAATTTCGTAGGTGACGTTCACGGGCAATACTACGATTTGCTGCGCCTCTTTGAATACGGTGGTTTTCCACCCGAATCGAATTATCTTTTCTTGGGCGACTACGTTGATCGAGGTATGTGTCTATTTAAAATTTTTTACAGTCAGCTTCAGCTAAATCTGTTTTTTATTTTTTGTTTTGTTTACTATTCTATCACAATAGGATTTTTTTAAATCGAATTCCTGTCTATACTTAATGTAAATCTCTTCATTATTTTTGTTTGTTTTTAGGCAAACAATCGTTGGAGACAATCTGTCTTTTGCTCGCTTATAAAATCAAGTATCCGGAGAATTTTTTCCTTCTTCGAGGCAATCACGAATGCGCGTCCATCAATCGCATTTATGGTTTTTATGACGAATGTAAGCTATTTTAAATTTCCGAATGAAGCGATGAATTATTAGCTATTATTATGAATTTACTTAAATTTCATTAATGGGCTACAGTCGACGCCCCCATTAACATAACGCCAAGGGACTGCGCGTTAACTATGTTAATGGGAGCGTTATGTTAAGGGAACTAATGGGTGAAAACCAACCAAGCTGCCAAAACGATTATGTTAATGGGAGGTTTATGTTAATGGGAATTTATGCTAATGAGGGAGTCGACTGTACACACTTTTTTTCGGTTAACTATTATAATACTTTAAAAATGTACTATTTTGCTTTTTTTTGCGCGAAACAATGAATAAAACGTAAAATAATTCTGCTTTCTTTCTTTAAACTGCGGTTTATTAGATGAGTATTTATTATTCAAAAATATTATAGGAAACATGATTTTGCCAAAAAAAAAATTTAAGAATGTAGTTTTTTATACTGTTAAAGTACGTTTTTTTTCTCTCTAGGCAAACGACGATATAATATCAAGTTGTGGAAGACGTTTACGGACTGCTTCAATTGTCTACCCGTCGCGGCGATAATCGACGAAAAAATTTTCTGCTGCCATGGCGGCCTGTCGCCGGACCTCCAGTCCATGGAGCAGATTCGTCGACTCATGCGACCGACGGACGTGCCCGATCAGGGGCTGTTGTGCGATCTATTGTGGTCGGATCCCGACAAGGTGGAATCCTTTTCTTTCTTAATTAACTTTAAAAATTGATCGCATATTTAGAAAAAAAATTAGTGTAGTATTGTTGGAAAAAATTTGTAAAAAACCAAAATATTTCGACGTATGATTTACTCCCCAATTTTGAAGTGCCTTTAATGAATGAATTGAGTTTTGTAAATTTCCTAATTTTTTCGTTATAATTTATCATTCCTTTTCCATTCTATAGGACGTCAGTGGATGGGGAGAAAATGATCGTGGCGTGTCGTTCACTTTCGGGCCAGAAGTCGTGTCGAAATTCTTACACAAACATGATCTTGACCTCATTTGTCGTGCTCATCAGGTAAATAGTCCATTTTCGGTTTTTGTATTTTCTAATATATTCATTTATTATTTTCCAGGTTGTCGAAGACGGCTACGAGTTCTTCGCGAAGCGTCAGCTTGTAACGCTTTTCTCAGCGCCGAATTATTGTGGTGAATTTGACAACGCTGGATCAATGATGACCGTCGACGAAACGCTCATGTGCTCTTTCCAGGTGAGCAGCTTTTGTTCATTTTCATTCATAATCGACTTAACCATATGTTCTGTTTATTGGCCTCCTCTCATTTCACCGCTTCAAATATGCGGAACTTTGTTTTTTTGAATGGAAAACAAAATTTATAAGCGTATCTTTTATTTTGAACTAAATTTGAAATAATATTTTATTCAACTTTTACTTATCAATTTCCATTATACTACATAATTTTTTTTTGTAAATTTCACTTTTTCATAATTCTAATTTTTTTCTTTTATTCAGATTCTTAAGCCTTCGGACAAAAAAAAAATTCCCATATGGGAGCGTCGGTCATAATCGTCCCGTGACTCCGCCGCGTTCGGCGCCCGCGCCCGGCAACAAAAAGTCGAAGAACTAGAGAATCCTTGTCGACGTTACGACTCAACTTTTTTTCCTCTTGTTTCTTTTTCTCTCTCAAATTTTAAAAGCGCAATACAGAAATTTGTTATTGAAGAGACGATCGAGTGTGTTTTTCCGCTATTCATTTGGATTCTTTAAAACATTATTTTAATAATTTTTTTGCTATTACTTTATTTCTGAAGAAAAACGGAGATTCGCGCTTAATTGTTCTCGTCACCCCCAATTTTCTGTTACTTGGTCTTTTATATTTTCACGTATAGAAGACGCGAGAATTGCATTCTTATTTCCATTTCGATTGTAAAACTAAAATTGTATAAAAATTTAATATGTTCTTCGTCTCGAATTTATCAACCGATTTTTTTCTCTTCGAATCACAAATCTAGATAGACACCTCGTAAGAAACTCATGTAATTTTCATTGGATGATGAATGGTATTGTGCTAATGATGAAGTATAGATCTTGTAATTTTGTTGAGTGAATATTTAATACAATTTTTTCCTTGTTCTATTTACTAATGTCATAAAAAACATTTCTAAAATAGTATGGCACACATCGCTGAATGATATCGTCTCAACAAGAATATATCGATATTTTTATAGTTCATTTCTAACGGTCTAATTTTTCGTCTGTTTTCCATTTTAATCTAATCTTTTTTGTTTGTCGCAAAACTCTTGATTTATATAAATGATTTTACGCGGAGATATGAGTGCTGATCAAAAGTACGCCAAACCCTTAATTTCATAATATCTACGCGGGGGGCATATTTCTGCGGTTGCCATTCTCTTTTCCGCTCGTTCATCATTCTTTTGTTATTCTCGACAATTTATTTTTGACCATGCAAAATTTAATTTTTTTCTCCACTATTATAATTATTGTGAAATCAGGGATTAACGTGATGCGGTGCTCCGCGGGGAAAAATTTCCGAAAAGCCAGAAAAGGAGACGGCAAATGATTAATCCCAGATCAACGTGCAAGTCTTCGCGAAAAGTGTTGGTCTTCCACAAATTGTTTTGAACGATTTTTTGGGTTTTACAATAAATAAATTTTCTAAATTCACTTTCCGTTTAAAATATTATAGAAATAATTTTAAAAAAGTAATAATACATGATAAACCTGAACAAAAACAAAATTTACCAGAAAAAATTAACAAACGTAAGCAAAGTTATAAATTTATTTTGAAAAAAAACAACTATTAAATTAAAGGTATTTAAAAGAGTAATCAGAACTTTCAACTCGAATCAAATTTTTATGTTTTTGGTAGAGCAAAATTGCCGAGAAACAAGGAACCAACATGTTATTTTCTCTCTTCTATTAAGCTAAGCGGCGTTGATCGAGGTAGAAAAATTGTCTGTATACATAAAAAAAATTGCACGTGTGAATAGCCAATAGCGAAATATCAGTTGTTAATCGCAAGGTTTGCAGTTCATTTCGAAAAACAAAGCGACCTGGTTAAAATAGAAAGTACTTACTTCACACATACATACGTATATTTCAAAAAATGTGTATTTGATTAGTTCGATTTATGATGCGGTTTTAAGCCTAAATTTAGTCTTTTTGCGCTTTTTTCGTCTATGATTTCTCAAAAACGCATAATTTTTGCACAAATTATAAACGCGTTCGTTCGAAGTATTGGTGTTCTAAAATTATGAGTCATTGAAGAAACCTTTTTATTCTTTTGTTCAAAATAAAGAACGTTTTCGAAGAAATGTGTTGGCACTTGAAATTTTGTGTCGAAATTTGTATGAAAAAAGCATTTTTATTTTAAATTCTTGAATTTTTATTCGAAATTGTGAATTAAATTCAGAAGATCCCGTAATTATTTTAATTGAAAAACATCAACTTCATTGCTCTCTTATTTCCTATCAATCTGTCGCTTGAAAAAAACGCTGTTTCTTCAGTTTAACCAAAAGCGCTATTTCAAAATTAATTAAATTTTTTAAAGCAAAAATTGCAAATATATTTTGTTATGGACTTTGAAAGTTGATTAAACATTTGTTGATTAAACACTAGTTAAGCATATTTTATAGAAAAATTCAAGGATTATTCACTTCAATTTGCCTAACTTTTTAAAAATAGATATTATGTGCAATAGATAATATATTTTATTGTTATTAATTTATTATTTCTTCATATGCTGCCATAACAAACAAAATGTCGACGGGAGCTTTGCCCTTTGTTCGTGGAATCGATTTTTCGCATAATGATTTTTCCGTAAGTTTATATTTCTTATTTACGTAGAAAAATAAATTCTAATTATTAGCTTTATTTTTTTTGCCATTATAGTGTGATCGCTTTCCCGACGAAGTGACGCAAATGGCGCAGGCCACGTGGCTGAAATTGAACAATACACAGCTGGAGCGTGTGCCCGACGTCCTATCTAATCTTGCCAACCTGGAGCATTTGCAAATGTCTCGCAATCGACTGCAAAACCTGCACGGCGAGCTTTCCGACTTGCCGCGCTTGCGCTCTGTTATCGTGCGACAAAACGAGGTTTTTTAACCGCATTTTTCAATGTAATTTGTAGTGGCTTTTTTCAATCATATTTTAGATAAAAACGTCCGGAATTCCGACGGACATTTTCCGGATGAAAGATTTGACAATTATTGACTTTAGCAGGAATTCGCTAAGGAATGTGCCTTCCAATTTGGAATATGCCAAATGTGTTATTGTGCTAAATCTTAGCCATAACAACATTGAAAATATTCCTAATCAGGTGAGATTCTCTACGAATTTATTATTTTTTAAATTGTACTTGCCACCAAAATATTGGTCTGGAGAGCTTTACATTTTACATTTATTTTCTATTAAACTAAAAACTGAGGAGGTCTATTCATATAAAAATTTTAAATCTTAAAAAATTTGCCATTTTTTCAGTAAAATTATTGAATGTCTGTGTAGGTATTTTCCAATTTGATCGATCTGATTTATTTGGATTTGAGCAACAATAAATTGGAAATTATTCCCCCACAACTTCGACGACTTTCCAATCTTCAAGTACTTCGATTATCCCACAATCCGCTCACTCATTTTCAACTCAAACAGACGCCCAGGTTAGACATGTATCTCTATTAAAAATGTATACATTTATATTAGGTCTTTTATATGTAATCTAGCAGGAAGTTTTTCTCATGATTAGCTTTTATTTATATTTTTTCAGCCTTTTTACTACAAATTATAATTTTTTTTAGTTCGAAATTCTTGCGAGTTTTGCACATGCGAAATACGCATCGCAATTCCAACAACATTCCCATTACATTTGATGAATGTCCGAATTTGCAGGTAGCTTTTTAAATTTACTTTTTATACTATACATGTACATAAACATAAATACTCATCCTCGTTTTGTGGTTTAGACAAATTCTGCTTTATATTCATTTTAATTGTTTTTTTAACAAGTTATTTTGTATTTGTTTCTGTCTCGAGAACGTTCTTCGACGAACTTTTTCGACGCATTTTATAGCGCTTATTCATAATTTTTTTTTCAATTCAATGTGTTTGAATTTTGAATTTTTTAGCACTGAGAAAAAAATTTTTGTTGTTTTTTTACTGTTTATTGAAAATAGGATTTGGACTTGGCGATAAACGAATTTTCCACAATACCGGAAGCGATTTTCTCGTTGGAAAATCTTCGAAAATTGGATCTTAGCCAAAATAAGGTTATTCTACTGGCATTTATTTCTTAGACATTTTACTTGATATCGGGACAAATTGGAATGGCCAGAACGGGATGGAGCTAAAAACAAGGGCTTTAGGCTCGAGCATAGTCATTTCGTTTTGTCTCGTTCCCTTTTGCCCCATTGCTCATCTCATTTTGCGGCATTGCCATTTTAAATACAAAAAAAGAAAAATTACCATAAATTACTTGTCATAAAATAATTTGATTTAAAAAATTAATAAATCTTTTTATTGTCCCGAATTCCAGTTATTTTGCTCTTCAATTTTCTCACATTTAATAATTTAGTTTGATTTATTTTTAGTTGAAGAATTTATCGTTTCCCGACGGCGCATTTCTGAATCTTGAAACCCTGAATTTATCCTGCAACGAACTCGACAGTTTGCCCATCAAACTCGTGAATTGCGTGAAAATACAGCGATTATACGCCAGTTACAATCGTTTTACATTTCAAGGTTCATATTTATTCTTTTCTAAATGTACGAAACAAGACACCAAATTGGTCGAATCGAAAATCTACCAGGGTTATCAACATTTTTAATGGAGAAAAGCCTCATTAGAAAAATCCTGACTTATTCAACACATCTTGATCCCTGGATTTACTTCCAGAAAAATATTATAAGTAATAGAAGGCCTTTTTTATAGCATTGAGTTGGATTTTTAATCAGAATATATAATTTGTCTTATAAAATTTATAAGTTTTTTAAATGTTTGAATTGAAAAGCCTTTTAGATTCGAGCATTAAAAATGCATCTCACCATGAAACAGCTGAAAATTTTTATTTTATTTTTTTTGCATGCTTTTTCCTTGTTCCAATAACTTGTTTAAAGTTTTTTTTTTAAATTTATTAACTTTTTTAGGCATTCCCGGCAAAATCGGCAAATTGTTACAGCTGCAGGTACTCTACCTATCCCACAACGAATTGGAGCTAATTCCCGAAGGAATCAGCCGGTGTGTGAAATTACAGCGCTTAAAACTGGACAACAACAAGTTGATCACGTTGCCAGAGGGAATTCATTTGCTACCCGATCTCAAAGAGCTCGATTTGCACAAGTTTGTTCTGCAAAAATACATATTTATTTTATTCGATATATTTATTTGTTTATTTTTTTAGTAATTCCGATATTGTAATGCCGCCGAAGCCAAACGATAAACAAAAAGCAATGGCCTTTTATAACATTGATTTTTCGTTGCCTAATCAGGTAAGGTTAACGTTTTATTGGTAGGAATGTATAATGTTTCTTCAGGAGTCTGAGCTATACATAATTCTTTGAATTTTCACTCACTACCCGATCACTTTTTTCACTTTCTGAAAATAATGAGTAAATAAAACATAAAATAACAGTTTTTAAATTACGAGTTTATAGATTTGTTTTTTAACTAACTTAGCAAAAACATCTTTAATATCGTGTTATTGCCTACTTTAATTAGCGGGTTTAGCTTTGTCTTGCCGGCCAAAGTCCAGCCTCATCGGTTAGCTCGCTGCCCAAAAGCGATCCGCCACGTGACGCTATTCAGCGCAAAAAAGATTTTATTCGTCGACGACGCTATCAGGCCGACCAAGACAGCGCGTCCAAAGTCATTCAGGTTTGTAGAATAAAAGTTTTTTTTTCTTTTGATAATCGAAATCGAGGAAATCATTGTATTGATGCACATTGGCAAGAGTAAGGGTACGTGATACGTGATAGGCGAAGGCCCCAAATCAATCCTCCCCCGTTGGAAATGCTCTTGGAACTAATCCTTTCGCGGGTCTCTGGATGAGGGCCATCCAGCCAGCGAAATATCGGCTGGTTCGCTGCATATAGGCATGAGGTATGGGGCTGATGCGGCTTGCTTGGGCCTGGTCAGCACCGCCGCGTATCACCCACGCTGTGCAATGCGGCATCTCTATGGTCTTCCAAATATGTGTGTGTAAAAAATAAAAATAAAAAAAAATTCGTAGCATCCCAAAAGTATAACCTTTTGAATAACCTTTGAAAGTATAGCCTTTTGAAAGTCGGAAATAAAAATATCAATTTCTGACTTCTTTTTCAGAGAAATCTGGGACTGTAGTGCATTTATTTACGATCTTCAATCAGTACAGTAATCGTACTGTATTTTTGGTGCACTTTTTCAACATGGCAAATAAAATTGAATAGATTTTTCTTCCCCCTTATTATTGTTACATTGCGTACGGCTTTGTCAGATCAATTTTAATTTTTTTTATGATATTTTTTTTGGTCTTTTTTATTATTCAAAAACGCATTTTTTTAGGGAATGTCGAAAATGGCGAGAGCCGCTCAGGAGTCCATTGAGAACGACGAAATCGAGCGCGCCTCGCGAACGGCAATTAGCTGGAAGGTTTATAATTTTTTATAATTTTATTTACGAATTTAGGAACATATTGATTTTCTTTTACCTTTTAGGACAAAATCGAACAACAGAAACCGCGTCTGGACTACTCGGATGTATTCGACGAGGACGTCGGCGAGTCGGAAGGTCTTTGGGTCTGGGAGATTGAAAACTTCTATCCGCAACTCGTCGGCGCCGATTCGCACGGCCAGTTTTTCGAGGCCGACTGCTATCTGGTGTTGAGGACGACACTCGAATCGAGCGGCAACCTCACTCACGCCATCTACTATTGGATTGGCGAAAAGACAACGCTCGACAAGGGCATGTGCGCCGCCGTTCACGCCGTGAATCTCCGCAATCATTTGGGCGCATCGTGTCGGTAAATCTATTAATAGATTATTATTTATTATAAAAAAGCTAACCTGACTGGTCAAAATGAAGAAGCTCTGTCCCTATAACGATGCGTTTTTTTTTGTAGAACTGTGCGTGAAGAAATGAACGAAGAGTCGGACGACTTTCTCGAATTATTCAACGAGGAAATTGTCTATTTCGATGGTGCACGAACGCAATCCGGCTTCTACACCGTGGAGAAAACTCCATTCGCGAAGAAGTAGGTTATTATTTGGGCTTATTCGTATTTGTATGATTCACTTCTTCCTCTCATTTTTGAATTATATTTTTAATTTTTGTTAAGTTTATTAAATTAACCTACTAAATTAACAAACATGAAATCATTTTTGAAAGAATTTAATACGCGGTATTAAACAGGCTTTATCGCGCGTTTGTCAACGGTTCGGCCGTCGAGATGGAAGCGGTACCATTCAACGCTGAATCATTGGATCCACGCTACGTTTTTCTGCTCGACACGGGCGACGTGATTTGGATTTGGAGCGGTGCCAAATCGAGGGTTTTGCATTTGAATGTGATTAAAGGACGCATGAACACCAATATAGATTTCCACACAATTTGTTCTAACTTTTTTTCTACGATAGATAGAGACGTGGGTTTTTTTGCATTTTGTAGAGCGTTATCGATTTATGGGGACGTGTTTCAGCGATTTTTAAAATTTTCATTTTTAGCATTTTTATAGAGGAAAATGCAACGAAAAAAGTGCATGTGGCTGAGCATTTTTTTTCGGAGAGTGATCCGATGGACTTGAAATTTTTGCTATGAGCTCCCCTTACATACACTATTACACTCTATAAATTTGAACCTGATCGATTGGATAGGAGCCGAGTTATGAAACCTCAAAAAACGGAAAAAATGCGGAAATTTATCATTGTTCATGCGTCCTTTAAAATATGCGCAATTTATATCCATTTGTATATTTATAGATAACGGTCGCCAATAAGGTTCGCCTTTTTGCGGTGAAAATAAACAAACGAGACCGAAAGGGACGCGCGGAAATTGAGACATGCAATCAGATGAAAACTCCCGAAGAGTTTTGGTTGGCTTTAACAGGTAATTGAAATTCATTTAAAATTATGTTTTAATTTCTGTTATTGAATTTCGACAACTTTGAGACCGGTACTTGACGAGGCATTTAAAAACTAACAAATAGATAGACGGCTCTTTTTTTTGAATTTGGAGTAATTTAGGACTCATTTTGATTTTTAAATAACCCTCTGACACGAAATCATCCACTCCGAGAGTCGGAATCATTTCAAAACTCAAAAAGGCACTATTTGAGACATTTATTCTCGTTTCATCTAGGTTCTCCAAAGAAGCCGGAAGAACCGATTGTCGAGCATGTTCCATCCGACTTTAAGCCGGATCGGAAACGACTCTATCAGGTGAAAATGGGCATGGGCTATTTGGATCTTCCACAAGTCGAGCTCAAGCATGGCGTGCTCAAAATGGAAATGCTGAAAACCAAAAACGTTTATATTTTGGACTGCACGTCCGAAATCTTTTTGTGGGTCGGCAAAAAGGTCAATCGACTCGTCAAAATGGCTGGACAGGTGGATTTTTTAAAAATTAGTTTTTATATCTCTTAAAGTTGGAAAAATAAGCAATATGGAAATATTATTTACGAAAAAAAAAATTCAAGGAATCGGAGTCAAAAAAAAGACACTATTTGTGAAATTTATTCTTATTTCATCTAGGTTCATGCCTTTCTATTTTGGACAAGATCACATTTTCTTTCAGTATTATTAATGGAGTTTCCATTTAAATCTTATTTTATTCAGAAAATGATAATCGAATTACATCGTATGCTGGAACGACCCGACTACACGACCATTTCCCGCGAGACGGAAGGCGAAGAGTCCACGTTTTTCCGCTCAAAATTTGCCGGATGGGACGATATTGTGCCGTTCGATTTCACGCGAACGGCCGACTCGGTCCAACGTCGTGGCGCCGACATAAAGGTCTGATTTCGGTTCAAATATAGTGCTGTGACTTGACTCCTTAAACGGCTTCGGGTCGATGAGTTATTTAGGCGGTTATTATGGATTCTCGCTTACAAACAAACTTCTAAATTTAAAAGGAAGATGTTTATTTATTTTTCTTCCCGACTCTTAAGCTTTACAAAGGCAAATTGCATTAGGGAGTCGAAACTGCTTGAATACTTTCATATATATTTATCTTAAAGGTATTAATTCCCCCATTTATAGGTGATTA
Organism: Bradynema listronoti; assembly: GCA_024678965.1. NCBI lineage: Eukaryota > Metazoa > Nematoda > Chromadorea > Rhabditida > Allantonematidae > Bradynema > Bradynema listronoti. The sequence continues at coordinate 4,756,922 of JANLNO010000006.1, forward strand.
TGGAACGAGACAAAATCAAAACGGATTTGGTTTCGCTGTTCATCGATCGTCTCCCGCAAATGGCCCACGACGAGGCCGACCAACTCATTGAGGATTTTAACGCCGATTTGGAAGTTATCGAGCCGTTTGTTCTAGTACGTATTCTACTCTTTTTTGAATCAATAATATTCTTGTTTCGGGTCACAAGATATTGCATTATAAATTTAATTAGATGTTCGTTTTATTTCCTTCGACTTTTTTAAACAACAATATTGAGTGAAAACTCTTATAGGAAAATAAGCGTTTCATAAAATTGCCGGCCGACGAGTTTGGCATTTTTTACACAATGGACTGTTACGTTTTCCTCTGTCGCTACTATGTGATGAACGAGCGCAGCGACTTCTCCGACGAGGAGCAGGATGAGAACGGCGACGAGAAGTCGGAGAGAAAAGCGGCGGAAGAGAACGGCAGCCACGACAAAGTGGACGACTTCAAATGCGTTGTATACTTTTGGCAGGGCCGAGACGCGAACAATATGGGCTGGCTGCATTTCACTTTCTCTCTGCAGGTTAATTCATTCGATAAAAATTTATATACGCCTATTGCGAATGATGGGCAATAAATTTGTTTATTTCTCGCCGAAAATTATCTATAAAATTGCTTCAATTTACAATCTTTTATTTTCTAGTATTCAAATTTAAGCTAAGCTAGTCAGTTCATTATATGAATTTGATGAATTCAATTATATATTATACATGTCACTTGACACTCGAAGATTCGTGTCACACGTTGTTATCCCGTAGTGGATCATACAATCGCCGCTTATATTGTTTTCTGTCTTCTGCTAATTGTCTCCAATTAGGTCCTATGCGCTCTTTCATCAACTTTCGCCATCTTTCTGCTGGCCTTCCGGATGGTCTTTTGCAGTCGTATGGCCACTAAAATGTCGCTCATGTCGTCCATTTGCTGTCCTTCCTTCTGGCTAAGTGCCCTGCCCAAAGAAGTTTTCGTATTGTGGCTGTCTCGTATGCGTCTGCGAATTGTGTTTTCTTTTTGATTTCCTCGCTTCTGATTTTGTCGGTAATTCGCACTCCAATTGTTTTTCTTTCCATTGCTCTTAGCGTTGTCGTTAGTTTGTGCTTCTCGCATTCCCCCATATTCCACGTTTCTGATCCGTATATGAGTACAGGTATTACCGTGGTGTTGAAAAGGTGTGTTCTTGTTTTTTTGTCGTTTGTTTTCTTTAGAACTTCTTTTATGCTGTTAAAGCTCAAACATGCTGCACTTCGTCGTCTGCGTATTTCTCCGTCGATTTTGTGATCCGATGTTATCAGTTGTCCGAGATATACGTATTTGTCCACCAAGGCAATTTCTGCATCTTCCAGCTTTATCACTTCAGTTTTTTGATTGTTGCACATTGTCTGTGTTTTCGCCCGGTTTATTCGTAGTCCGACGGCTGTGCTTGCATTATTCAACTCTTCCAACATAAGTTGAGCTTTTTTGCATCGTGTGCGAATAGGACGATGTCATCTGCAAATCTGAGGTGGTGGAGCTTTTCTCCGTCGATAGAAATACCGTACTTCTTGCAGTCTAGTTACCGGAATACATCCTCCAATGCAGTCATAAAGAGTTTTGGCGATATGGTATCGCCCTGTCTTACGTCTCGTTCGATGGGAATGTTGATATCGTTGTAGAATAGTTGTATTTTTGTCGTACAGTTTGTGTTGACGGTTGAGCAGTGTTTTTATGTACTTGTGTTGTATTCCTTGGCGTGCGAGCGCATTTATGACTGCGTTGATTTCTATTGAGTCAAGGGCTTAATCTAGGAACACCATATATAGATGTATAATATATAAATATAAAATATATGTATATAAAAATTCGTTTTTAGAAGGTATTCGAGAACCTTTTCAAAGACAAATTGGAAGTGGTACGTATGTATCAGCAACAGGAGAATCACAAATTCCTTTCCCACTTCCATAAGAAGTTCGTTATTCGCCGGGGACGGCGAAACTTGTCAATGAATTTGGGCGGAAAATGGCCGGAGTTGTTCCATATGCGCGCCAACGGCTCGGCCGTCTGCAATCGCACTGTTCAAGTGGACTGCCGTGCGGAGAACCTAAACTCCGGCTTCTGCTATATTCTTCGCATTCCGCAGCCGGCAACAGCGGGCGACTCGCCGGCATCCGCCGCTGTCGGGCATGTCTTCGTTTGGCGTGGCGCAAAATGTGATCCCTACTATTTTCCCGTTGCCGAGAAGGTTAGTCTAATTATATTGTCCGGTTGCAAGCCACATTTTTTAACTAAATTACAATGTTGATAAGTTAATTAGAAATTTAATTTAATGATTTTTAAAAAACGATTACTATTGCATTATTCAATAGGGATTAATTATTGTCACGCGTTTATCAATGTAATTTATAAATTATGCTTTATTCATAAAACTCTTTTAGGTGGCCAGAGAGCTGCTCAACCGCAACAATTACGAAGTCGAGATCGTCGATGAAGGAACGGAACCGCCGGCGTTTTGGGACGCGTTAGGAGGCAAGAAGAAATATAGTCGAAACGCCGATTTTATGAATCACACGCGCCTATTCCGCTGTACCAACGAAAAAGGATTCTTTAGCGTTTCGGAAAAAACCGTTGACTTTTGTCAGGTAATATTTGTGTTCATAGATTGGCCACGTGTTGGTCTTATTATTGTAATAACTTTTTCAATTTTAAACTAAATTTTATGGTCCTGATTTATTCCTTAGATTTTTTCTAAGGTTACGTGGGTTTTTTAACGCATAAAAATAATTTTTGAATTTGGTTGAAATTTGAAAAATTATTACGAAAATAAAACCAAAGGCGAAATCAGGCTAGTCTGTATAAAAGCATGAATAGAGAGATCATTTTACATAGTATTTATTTGAGGACGATCTCGAGGATGAAGACGTGATGATTTTGGACACTGGTAAGCATGTGTTTCTTTGGCTCGGCTCAAAATCCAGCGAAGTGGAAGTTAAATTAGCGTACAAAGCGGCTCAAGTTTATTGTGGTAAGCTAATTTGCGTTTATAACTACACCGTGTATTAAAATTCCCAATTGCCTGAAAAATTTCATTTGTTTGATGCTTGAAATTAAATTATTTCCAGGACACATCCAAATGAAGCAGCCGGATCAACCACGAAAGTTGCTATTATCAATAAAATCACACGAGTCGGGGCGATTCACAAAAGTGTTTCACGGATGGGGAAAACACAAAGTTCCTGCTGGAGATTAAAAAATAAAACACTATCGCAAAATGTTTTTTATTTTCAAAACATTCAGCGATTCGTAATCTTATCTAAAAAATTTGTTTATGTGTTAGTCACTTAATTATGATGCCTTATCATTATTTTTTTCGTATATAGCGAATCTTTATTTTCGAATCTGTATTCTTTTTTGAGTCGCTTTGAATTAGCAAAAAAAGTATCATGTCTATTTATTGTGAATTTATTCTTTCATTGTTTGCAATACACTACTTGTAATTATCACGATTAAATTATTATTTATGATTTAAAAAATTCTTTTCATAAATAAATGATAAGATTGCTTTTTTGATGCGTCATCAGATAACTTTTTTATACCGAGAAAGGTTCATTATATTTTCATGATAATAATCGACGCACGACTTTTAAAAATTCATTTATCAATTGAGATGAATTTTGTTCTTTGTTCGTAAAATAAAAATTGATTTTTGTGTAATGGGCGGAGCGTCGACACGGTTATATCTATAAAGATCGATGCGATGCTGAAACTCCGTCAGAAGAAGATGCGCCAGCCGACTATCATCGAAATTGCAAAGAACAATTCCGTGGATTTTCACCTTTCATTTTCCCTTTAATTTTTTTTGATATTTGATCATTGTTGTTTTTTTCAAGAAAAAACTAAGTGATATTCGGTGTTAGTTAAAAAAATAAAGTATATTGTAAACCTTTTTCTTTGTTAAACGTCATTCAGAGACATAACAGCTTCTTACTCAGACTTTGGGGTAGTTAATATATTCTGCTTATTAAACCCTCGCTTTAACGTCACCCTCGGCATAACGGCCCGGTCCCGAAGGGTGTCGTTAAACCGAGGTTTGACTGTAATGGGCGGAGCATCGACACGGTTGTATCTATAAAAATCAATTGCGGTGAAATTGTCTGGTAGAATTGGTGAATTTTTTCTGTCCACTTGCAATCAATGTACTGTAGCGTCCAAAAAAAACCGAACACTAGATGAAAAAAATTGGACGTTAATAGCTCGTAAACAAGACGTAAAAATACGTTGTGTCTTATATTTTAGAACAAACTTTTTTACTTCGATTGTTCCATTTTATGTACGTGTACATATTCCGCAAAAATTGCGTTCGAACACTGCATTTTTTTTAATTAAAAAGACTTTTACTCTCGATTTCATTTTTTTTCAATTTCTTACCGTTCGACTTGTTTTTCACACGCTTTTAAAATAATAAAAAGTTTGTTAACAAACTTATTGCATCTCATCCTTTTTCACTTCACATAACAAATATGCCACAATTTTTTTCAATTTGATGCTTTACGAAGGAAATGAAATAATTAATATTGCTAAAAAAAGTACAGTAGCATCCAAAAAATTGGATTTTTCAGAAAAACTAATAGTGCCATCTTAAATTCTGCATAATATATTGTGGAATTAAATAAATTCAATCCTGGAAACTTATATTGTATATAAATAAAAATTTTCCAAAAGTTATGATATCAAAAAAGCATCAAAAAAGATGTATTTTCCTTTAAAAATGGACTTTTTTATCGTAAAATTGGGTCTTCTGTTTTTATAAAGTTATGGGACCAATTTTTCTAAATTCAATATATGTATATTATGCAAATTTTGTGTTCTTTAAGATGGCACTTAGTTTTTTCAGAAAAATCCATATTCGGATCAGAAATCGATTTTTTCTGGATTACGGTCAATTTTTAGTGTAAAATTGAGTTTTTAAAGTGCGGCTTATACGTATCCTTTATTTGTTTTAATGATTTAAATTACTTATTTGGATCTAAATATAAAATTTTAATCAAAAAACAAACTTTGTTAAAATTATGTTAAACGTTTTTATAAAAAATATTTAAAAAACAATACCGTCCGGTTTTTTTTGGACGGTCAAATTTCCAGATGCGTTTAAATGAAATGGCATAACTTCACATAAAGCGAACCAATTCGAACGATTTTCACTGGATGAGTTAACAAATATACGACAAACAAATAGCAAAAAGCTCCGTATAAATTGCTAGCCTCTTTCACTATTAACGTTCAATTTTTTGGATGCTACTGTACTTTTTTTAGCAATATTAATTATTTCATTTCGCTTCGTAAAGCATCAAATTGAAAAAAAAATTGTGGCATATTTATTGTGAAGTGAAAAAGAATGAGATGAAATATGTTTGTTCACAAACTTTTCATTATTTCATAAACGTGTGAAAAACAAGTCGAACGGTGAAAAATTGAAAAAAAATGAAATCGCGAACGTAATTTTTGCGGAATATGCACACGTACATAAAATGGAACAATCGAAGTGAAAAAAGTATTTATTGTTTGTTCTAAAATATAAGACACAACATATTTTTACGTCTTCACTTAAATGATACGTGTTCATATTGGTCGACTGAAAATTGTCAGCGAAATAATAATTTGCCTTTGTAGGCGAACAAAATTTTTCACGTTAAGTCGAATTGTTTCGAAGGAATTTTTTTGCACATACATTGACATCCGAGTAGTCCAGTAAAGTACAAAATTTTCATTGTTGCTCTGCTTTTGGCTAGCATGAATGCAAATGCTTTTTTTGTTGCGCTTTATATTTCATTAACTCATTTTTTTCAATCCATTGTCAGTCTTAAGGGAAACTAATACGCTAATAAAAAACGAAAAAATACATTGAAGACATAAATCTCTGGAATGCCTTGTTTTTTAATTTAGATATTCTGAAAAATAGGATAATGCAACTCGGAATCAAGGATAACGTCATTTTGTTTTAAACGACAATTTATAAGACAAATATAAGAACAAAAAGTCTTAAAAACGTTTTATTTTAAAATTATTTAAGAATGTCTGAAATAAGACAATTGTCTTATGGGAACATTGGCATTGTGTAAAAATTTAAATTTTGGGGATTTGTTAAAATCGTTAGGTTTATATTGCTTATAACTCGATTGGAAGTTGTCAGATCCACATGGATTCTTTTACACTTTGATGAGACAATATATTGGCTTTAAAACTTGATTATTTTCATAACCATTAAATTCGTCTTAAGGCCACAAAAATCTATTTTTGTAAAAATGCTGATTTTTGGGTTTTCTGTAGGATTTTTATTTTCACAGAGTGAGTATACTAGGGTAGTTCGACAAGCACTATCGACACTATCGATTGGCGAAGGTATATATATATATATGTTGCGGCCAATACTAGAAATCGGCCATTTCTAGAAATGGCCGGCCAAAACTAGAAATGGCCGGCCAAAATAATTATGATATAAAAAAAATCTTTTCAAAGACAAAAAAACTGTAATAATAACTGTAATAATAAACTGTAACAATGAAAACTGTAATAATAAATGATTTGCTGTCTATTTTTCGCTAATACGCTAATTCACAATCATTTATTATTACAGTCATTTATTATTACAGTTTTAGTTTTGGCCGGCCATTTCTAGTTTTGGCCGGCCATTTCTAGAAATGGCCGATTTCTAGTATTGGCCGTAACATATATATATATATATATATATATATATATATATATATATATATATATATATATATATATATATATATATATATATATATATATATATATATATATATATATATATATATATATATATATATATATATATATATATATATATATATATATATATATATATATATATATATATATATATATATATATATATATATATATATATATATATATATATATATATATATATATATATATATATATATATATATATATATATATATATATATATATATATATATATATATATATATATATATATATTGTTCTATAATTTAAAACGCCTACTTTTAAACGCACATGCAAATATATTAATATAGAGTCGATATTTTTTGCGCTGACGGAAATCTTACGATTGCCAGTTTAGCTCGAAACTGGCGTATCGATGCGCTCGGAGATGTTCTCTAATTTTTTCACCCCTTATTTTTAGTCGTTCATCAAAAAAGGGGTTTTTAATCGGCGGTATGTATACAGGCTGTTGCATTTTTTGGTGATTTTTTTCTTTAACTAGAAACAACGCATATAAATATGCCCATAAAAATATCAGCATATTTCACTTCTATACTTTACTTTTCTCACTGCAGAACAATTCCGCACGCGATTTCTTTCACTTTTGCTCCCTTTTGCTCCCTTTTGCTCCGATAATTTTCATCGTTGTTTTTGGACGCTTTCGCTTTATTTTTTCAATAACAATTATTTGTGAAATCAAAACATATTGTTTTTTATAAAGTATTCTTTCTAATAAATGCCTTATTTTTCCAATTAGATATTAATTATTTATCGCAATAAACAAAATTTGCTATCGTTTTTGAGAAGTTTTAAATTTTGTATTTATTTAAAATTTAATCGCCTCTTTATGATAACGAAATTTTTCGACTATTTATTATTTTTGATGATTTAACAACATTTTTTTTGTATGTGCATTTTTCTGCATGATAACAATAGCAAATAAATTGCTCGCATTTTTTTAGTTCGATCTCGATATTATTTGCCAGACTTTACATTTGACATGCCACGAAAGGTTACAATTGTCGGTTCGGGAAATTGGTAGGTGATTTAATCGACATGCTTTTTGAGCTTTTTTAAAAAATTGTTTTTTATACCGATTTGATTTTTTTTTCAGGGGTTCGGCCATTGCGCGTATCGTCGGCTCGACGACCAAAGCCAATCCAAACGAGTTTGAGGCGTCCGTGAACATGTGGGTCTACGAGGAGATGATTAACGGCCAGAAGCTCAGCGAAATTATCAACAACACGCACGAGAACGTTAAGTATCTTCCCGGCAAAAAACTTCCGACCAACGTTGTAAGTGATTATTTGTTAGAAACTTTTTTGCAATATCATTTTTCAAAATTGGATTGAGCTACAATTTTGATTTTTTTTTTTGCTTACAGGTTGCCGTGACCGACCTAGTGGAGGCGTGTAAGAACGCAGACGTGCTCATCTTCGTCGTACCGCATCAGCACGTTCCAAGAATTTGCAAAGAACTCAAGGGCAAAATTAAGTCCAACGTTATAGCGATCTCTCTGATTAAGGTGAGGATTTTTAGCGCATTTTTTTTTTTTCCTCATATATTCCCATTTTTTTTAGTTTTGAATCTCATTTTTAGGGTCTTGCCATTGGTGAAGGCGATACCGGCGGAATTCATTTGGTGTCCGAAAACATTAAGGAAATTCTCAACATCGAGGTGGCCGTACTCATGGGCGCAAATTTGGCGCCCGAGGTCGCCAGCGACAACTTCTGCGAGGCCACCATTGGTTAGTCTTTTTTTCTTCTTCAAATTCTACTTGAATTTTTTAATTACAGACAATGAATTGTTTTCGGCAAATTTTCACTATTATTTTATAGCATTGGAGATTTAGATTTGTACATTACTCTTCGATTATATTCCTTGAGCCTTTAGTAAAGTTGGTTTTTTGAAAGCAAAGCTAATTCTTTTCTTTTTTTCAGGTGTCAAACAGAAAAAGGAATACGGCCCTTTTCTCAAAACGCTTTTCCACACACAAAACTTCCGCATCAACGTCGTCGAGGACGCGCACACCGTCGAGCTTTGCGGCGCGCTCAAAGCAAGCAAATTTTATAATTTTATTTTATTTTTTTGCTTGAATAAAAAAATATTTTAATTTTTATTTTTACAAATTTCCCAATTTTTCTTTCCCAGAATGTCGTCGCTTGTGCGGCCGGCTTCTCGGATGGTCTCGGCTACGGCGACAACACAAAAGCGGCCGTCATTCGGCTCGGTCTCATGGAGATTATTAACGTAAGCGCATTTTTAAACGAGAATTTTTTTCATTATTTTGATGGAAAAATTTTTTTAAAAATATTTTTTATTAAATAATTTTGGCCCACTTGTATCGAGCTGGAAATCGTATATTATATTACCAATTATTACGGATATTATGCGTCACTCAATTCATTTAATTATTTCCAAATTTTTCAAAGTTTTTCTCGACGATTTCAACTTTTTTCTAGGCATATCAATGCTAAAGAATTAAAAACGTGAATGCGCTGGATCTATCTAATCATAAATTTTTTTAAAATTTACATTTAAATTTTGTTTTTTCTATTCTATAACCGACATAATTATTGGACATAATTATCTGCGGCCTTTTCGAATGCCTAAAAAAATAGTTTGATTCTGTTCGATGTTTATACTTTGCATAGCTCTTGTTTTTGCTTTTTACGTCTTGGATCGCGAGATATTTGTTTTGAAATAACGAATAATCGGAAAATAGTAAGAGCGATTTAACGGGAGCGATTTGTACAATGTTATAAAATCACTTCTGCTGCTCGGAAACTTAACGAAAATGTTGGGTCGCTATGAAATCTTGGAAATGTTGATAATGATGAATTGATACCGCATAAAGCACAAACAAACACGCGAGCAGCGCAGCTTCCTTCATTATTCTGTTCAAAATGCCTGCAAAAATGTGCTTAAAATCGCTTATTTATTCGATATTCCAAATCGAATATCTCGCGATCCAATAGGCGTAGAGCCGTAAAATAGAATACATGCAAAAGTCCCTAACAAGAGCTATTCAACAGCACACAAACAACAAACTAATTTTTTTAAGCATTCGAAAAGGCCGCGGATAATTATGTTACAACCCAATGTATACTCTCATAAATTTTTTGATTTTTTTCTCTTCAGTTCGTCAAAGAGTTTTTCCCGGGTTCTAATTTGGAGACGTTCTTCGAAAGTTGCGGTATTGCCGATTTGATCACGACCTGCTACGGTGGCCGCAATCGTCGCGTCTGCGAGGCTTTCGTCAAAACGGGAAAGGTAAGTCTGAGGAAATGTTTTTTACTCAGGGTTGCCAGATGTCCTTTTTAAAAAGATTTGTTCTTTTTTTGAGGGGGTCTGTTCTTTTTTATTTTTTGTTTTATTTTTGTTCTTTTTTTCCATGAAGGATGGTTCTCTTAGGCACGGGATCAGGAGTTCCGAGAAGTATTAATTGCTGAGAGAATAAAGAATCTGACCCGAAAAGTTGACGAAATAGACCAATTCAGATGATATTTTTAGAAAAATCTTTTTTGTTGTTGGAAATTATCAATAAAATATTTTTTTCGTGCCCAGCGTTCTTTTTTATTTTATTTTCATCTGGCGACCCTGTTTTTACTCGATTAGTTTTCCCGAGTTCTGTCTTCAAATTAAATTTTGTCGTTTAAACAACAAATTTTTAAATTTTGTATGTGCAAAAAGGAACTAATAAAAAGTCGGACGATTTTTTTATTTCATGAGTGATTTTTTAGTCTAGTATTTTTTTCTTTTAGCCAATTGCCGACGTTGAGAAAGAGGTGCTCAACGGCCAAAGCGCCAGGAATTCTCACCGCCGAAGAGCTTTACGTCACGCTCGAACGCAGCAAAGCTCTCGACAGGTTCGAATGAATTTTTATTATTTTGAAATGAAAAACTAATTTTTTAAGTGGAATTTTTCTTTTAATTACTAGATGATTATTTTATTTAAAAAAGCTTATGATTACTTCATTCTTAAGTGAATTTAGAATGAATACGCTCAATATTAGTTGCTTCGGGATTCATCAAAAAAATACTCAAATTACTGGGCGTCTATGAAAAATGTCAACAAAAAAATGACCTATTTTTCAGATATCCGCTCTTCGTGGCCGTGCATCGCATTTGCAAGGGACAACTCCAGCCGAGTCAGCTCATCGACTGCTTGCGAAACCATCCGAACCATCGGGATCAAATGTGTTGAGCGAGCCTCTTTCTTAATTCTTTGCGGGTCTTGCAAAAGTTGAAACAATTTTCGGAAAAAAATGAAAAAAATCCTTCTTTAAGACACATATTTACGAGTTTATTTTATTGTAGCGGTTGTAGAGTTGCTCATTATTATTGACAGTAATGACAGACCGCCATTAGTATAAGTGATTATTATATCGTATAGTATATATCATATTTATATATCCTATAATATATAATATAGGAATTAGGACATCACCTCGAAAAAAAACTGTTTAATATTGTTGTTTAAAAAAGAATAAAAGGTTTATAAACTATTTATATTTTTTGGTTTACATTTGCGGAGGAAAATATATTACCATTTGTCTTTAAAATTTTTAATTACAATTACAAAACTAAAGGAAATGTTTTATCAGTTACACGCCAATTTCAAATTGATGATTTGAAAAAGTTTTTAGAGCTGAAATTTATTTTATAAAAAAATTTTTTTTGTTAAACGCATTTCTCTGTACTTGGGTTTTCGAGGGTGAGGAATCCGAAAATGACATTAGTTTTTTGGTCCGACTCTTGGTTGTCCTGATTTGGAGGTGTACCTAAGGGACCCTCCCTAAATTTGGGGTCATTTCTCAAAATTTTTCAATCAAAGCCATTGAAATGAAATCAGCTATCGGATTCCCCGTGAAAGTCTGTATTTGCTGGTAAAATTTGACGGCGTTTCCTGCCTTTTTAAAATTCCTACAATTAGTGTTTGGGGTCAAATTTCTTAATTTTTGGGGGTTTATCAGCCAAAATGGGCGTCCAGGCTCAATTGGAGAAGAATCAAAAGCAAAAAGAGGTTCGTGCGCGTTGAGACGCGTCGAACCAATCGGATGGCGTCGGGCGATCAGAACCCTCAACTTCGGCCGCGACTCCGCCACCAGCTGCAGTGCTGGTTTGCAGTAAAGTAAGTATTACTTTATTACTTAGTCAATTTTAGGGATTTCCAAATAAGGCTGGGCATTCTTGTTCCCCGTTAAATTCTCTATCTCCTGGTTAAATTTGGTGTTGATTGTAACCCCTTCCCAAAAAAATTTTGACTTAACGATTGAAGCAGAAAGCCTAATTACAGTATGAATTTTTGATTTTTTTTTGCCTTTTAGATGACTCAGATCAAACGCAAAACGGGCAAACAACGTCAACATGGCTCAAAAATTAACAACGAGAGGGATGCCGATATCGGTTTTTGGGTTTAGATTTTATACTGGGTCCTAGAGTTAAATTTGAGCTATAACGACATGTGAATAGTCATATAGGCCTAAAATTTGATGAGGAAAAGAATCACAATATTTATTTTTTAGTTCAGGTCCATTGGAACCCTGTACAGAGGGGTTTTAATTAAAATTACCTAGGAGTGGTTGGGCCGGGATGGGCCGGGCCGGGCCGGCCCGGACTTTTATTTATGACCGCAAAAAAACGTTTCCTTATAAAATTTTATTCATGAAATATAAAAGGTTTATTTTGAAAAATTTTTAATTTAAAAATTGTATAAAATTTTATGCCGGGCCAAAACGGGCCGGGCCTAATTTTTCAGGGCCGAGCCGGGCAGAGCTTTTTTTATTTTGACGGGCCGGGTCGAGCCGAAAAATACTGGCCCCAAACCACCCTTAAAATTATCCCTTAAGTTTTTTTCTCCGAATTTTCAATTTTTAGGATTTTGTGCAGGATCCCAATGAAAAAATAAATATTAAAATCGTTCTTCTCACCAAATTTTATGACTATTCACATGTTATTATAAGCATTTATGTCTAATTATGCGCGATTTCCCCCCCTCCCCGAACTGCGGTAAAATATTAAATGTATTTTAAACTATTTCGTTCACAATGAGTTTTATCACTACATGTCATTCGATTCGAAATTTTACGCTCTCCAAAAATAATTCACTATTTTAGCACAAAAATCCATTTGCAAATAGTTATTTACATTAAAAAGTATTATGAATTAAAATAAAAAATTATAAAATTTTCAAACATTTTTATTTTCACTGCGAGATTATTTTTTTGCTATCATCACTTTTTATATCGTTTGAAATTGGCGTGCAGTTGTAATTTCATTCATTTGTAATTTGTTCGATATTTTTTTGTTTAAAAAAATTTGAAAAATTTTTCGAAAAATGTAAATAGAAAAAATTTAATTAATTACCAGGTTGGCTAAAAAATTTTTTGGGTTTTATATGGAACGACATTTATTATAAAAACAAAACTACAACATCCAATTAATCCAAGAGGTATTTTTCATTATAATCTATGACTCATGGTCAACATTTATGTAAAGAACGAATGCCCTTCTTGAAGAACTCAGCCGGCTGTGACTCAAAAAATTTGAACCGCCAAAACTTAAAGTTTTTGACTCTATTTCAGCTACTTTTTATTATAATAGCTCGAAGTTATGGGAGTTAAGAAGCCATTTTTCTGGGCTATTTGGCGATACCAAAACGGCTCTTGTATCTGAAATACAAATTTCCATTTTAGACCTTAAAAATTTTTGAGTACCTCGATATCCCCATCGACATATGGAAAATTTTAGAGCTTTTCAAAATCATTCTTTTTGCTATGATATTATTTAAGCCTAAAAAAGCTAAAAAAATTAATTCCAAAAAGATTGCTTCAAAAAGTACGTTTTTATTGTAAATTCGGCACTTTTCAATTTTGTTATACATATATCTCAATAAATATAAATTTTTGCCCCAAAAATAGACTTATTACAAATAATTTTTGTATCATAATATTCTCAAGAAAACGCTTTTTCAGATAGATAAACTTATTTTACAAAAACTTTTATTAGATCCAAAAAATAGTCGTTCCATTTAAAAACCCAAAGAACTTTTTAGCCAACCTGATATTTGGCCATAGAAAAAATACTCGTCACATTTAACAAAAAAACTAACAATTAAAAAATAGATAGTATAAAAATAAATAGATAAATATGAAATTCACATTATGAATGTACTTGTGTTTAAGCAGACTTAAGATGGCAACTCCGTTCCTAAGTTTTACAGGAAAAACAGCACTCATTACTGGTGAGGTTTCGCTATTATATAGTTCTACAATAATCGCACCCATAAAATGATTTTAAATAATCTTAAAATTTTATAGGTGCCTCGTCCGGAATCGGCTACGCAACGGCGGTGCTACTAAAACGGTTGGGTGCCTCTGTGCTTGCCACCGGCCGCAACTCCACGCAACTCGAAAAACTGGTCAACGAGCTGACAGAATTAAAGACCGAGGTCTTTTCTTCTCTCATTTTGTTTCCTTATTTTTAATCATAACTTGTGGTGTATTAAATTATCTTAATGCAAATAATTTACTTTTTTTGTTGTATTATTTAAGGTGAAATAAGGCATTTCTGTAATGTTCTAATTTCTATATTGAATCATTTTACTATTGTTTTTCTTCAGGGCGACATACACACTATATTAGCTGACGTCACACAGGAAGCGGGTGTAAAACAAATTATAGGCTATGTTAGCGAAAAGCTCAATAATAAATTGGATATTTTGGTAAATTTATTTTTATTTCTTCGAATTAAAATTATATTTCAATGTCAGAAATATTTTTTATAAGAAAAAGAAAGAAATGCAAATCTTGCAAAACAGAAGGCCGAACGAGAGTTAAGTTACAGCACTGCTTTTCACAATTCATTTTAAAGGCATTTTCACAAATTTTCAGGTAAATAATGCCGGTATTCTCGAGACAGGTTCGATTGAAAACACTTCAATGGAGCAGTTCGATCGCGTGATGAATATCAATTTGCGATCCATGTATCATCTCACAAAAGAGGTTGATTTTAAATGAATTAAACATTAACAAATAATAAGATTTAAGATAGTTCCATTACTCATCCAAACTAAAGGATCCGTGGTGAATGTGTCGAGCGTCAATGGAATTCGTTCGGTAAAATTATTTAAACTAATTTTTAAGCTAAAGCTTATTTATAAAAAATACATTTGTTTATATTTATTTAAAAATATAAACAAATTTATTTTTTAAATATTAAATTTTTTAAACAAATTGTTGAAATTGTCAAATCCAATGTATTACTCTAATTTCGCGTGTATAAGGCCGGGTGTTTCGAGCCAAATTTAAATTGGCGTCAATTAGTTCATTCTGTTCGTATCGGATTCAAGCCAGTCCAAATTTTGTGCCCGCCTTTGTCTCGATTTCATAAAAGTGGGCACAAAATGTGGACTCTCTTGGATCCGATACGAACAAAATGAACTCATTGGCGCCAATTTAAATTTGGCTCAAAATACCCAGCCCTATACACGCGAAATTAGGGTAATTTTTAAGCTAAAGCTTATTTAAAAAAAAAATAAATTTGTTTATATTTATTTAAAAAATATAAACAAATTTATTTTTTCAGTTTCCCGGTGTTCTCGCTTATAATATCTCTAAAGCGGGCGTGGATCAATTCACGAGATGCGTTGCGCTCGAATTGGCCGCAAAAGGCGTGCGTGTAAATAGTGTAAAGTAAGGTCTAAAATATTTAATAAAGTTGGTTGGCTCATGAATCCTCAATGTGTTAGGGCATTTTTAAATTGTATAAGTTATCGGTAAATTTTAGTCCTGGCGTAATCGTTACCAATTTGCATCGTCGTGCTGGTATGGACGAGAACTCCTATCGCCTCTTTCTCGAGCGTACCAAAGAGACGCATGCTCTAGGCCGACCGGGTACTGTGCAGGAAGTCGCCGCTGCTATTGCGTTTCTAGCCTCCGATGCGGCTTCTTTCATAACCGGCGCGAATTTGCCCGTCGACGGCGGCCGCCATGCCATGTGCCCCCGTTGAAAATTGCTCACTGATATTTCCTCTCTCATTTCACAACTTATTTTAAAAAATTTTTCATTTTCAAACCTTTTATAAAATAAAGTATGTAAGGGTATATTGAAAATGTCTTTTTGACATCGTTTCGAGAAGAAATAATATTTTACTGGCTGAAGAATGAGAATGACATTTTTTTAAAGCATTCTGTTTCAATTATGCAATGAAGACATTTCATTTTTCAAAAATCGAAAAGATTCTGAAAAATTCCATTCAAAAAGCATTCAAAAATTAAAATGAAATATTTGAAGACCAAAAATTTTATAATTTTCATTTTTTAAGATATATACGATAGCACGCCAATTTCAAAATGACGATAGACATTAAAAAAATTTTCAAAATTGAAAAAAAATTTTACGTGAAAATAACGTTAACAAATTTGCTTAACATAAAATACGTACATATATATAAAAAATAGCAAATTTAATAGCGAATCTAATGTGTATAAACACATGATGGTAAAAATAAAATTTTTACAAAATAATTTGATTTCTATAAAATTAGTGCTTTTTGCAGACAGAAGTTTTTTCGGAATTTTCCAACATTTTTACATAAACAGTATAAAATTTATTTGAAGATCTTGTTCCCCATTAAGTTCTCTACTAGTGTGTGAATTTTTAGAATAATTGGTGTCCTACGAAAAAAGTTCTTGTCCAAAGAGTAAATTAAGGTCTAAATTTAACATTTTTTATTTTCAATTCGATGCCTGTCAAGCCATTGGAATGATTATTCTCTAGTGCCAGTGAGCGTATTCTGGCCAACTCAAATGATTCGCACATACAAAATGTGGAAAGATTTTTTAATCTAAATTAGAAAATACAAAAAAGTGTACATATTAAAAGTTTTTTTTTAAATTTTAGAAAATACAAAAAAGTGTATTAAAAGGTAATTTCGCTTTTAAGTTTTTTGCAACGGCCTTCAAAAACTCATTTTAATATTCATGTAAATTATCTAAGACAAAAAAATATAAAATCAAATTGGCTGCACCCAAATATTGACAAAAATCTTTAGTCAATTGAAAAATATTAAAAATGAATTTCCTGAAATTAAAACAAAAATAAAATGAAAGAACTTTATAATATTCATGAAATTCCTTTTGGTGAAACATTTGGGAGAATTTTTTTGAAAAAAAGCTAATAAAATTAAATAAAATGCAAAAGAATTTAAAATTTACTTCATTTAAATGTCTATCAGATATCTAGTATATTTA
This sequence comes from Bradynema listronoti, assembly GCA_024678965.1. NCBI lineage: Eukaryota > Metazoa > Nematoda > Chromadorea > Rhabditida > Allantonematidae > Bradynema > Bradynema listronoti. The sequence continues at coordinate 4,773,943 of JANLNO010000006.1, forward strand.
TAGTTTTAATATTTACAATTTATAAAGTCGTATACGATGCCGAATATCTCATCAATCAGGGAATCGTAAGAGATTTTTTAAAATTCTTTTATTTACTGAAATTAAAACAATATAAATTATTTATAAAATTAGTTCATATTTTTTGCTGCAGCGACATGTCGCTGCAGCAAAAAATATGAACTGTATATAGCGATGGCCTTCAAAAACTAATTTTAATATCCATGTAAAATAGAATGTAATGGTGTAATGTGAAAATCGGGAAAGTTTCGGGGAGTTTTCATAAAAAACAGGGGTTAAAATTGTGCATTGTGTGAGGTATAATGGCTTTTCATTTTTTTGGTGCGTTTTCCCCGGTTTTACAGATCATATTTTTTTACAAATATTTTATAACTTATTAACATTTTTTTACTTTTGTTCGTATATTTTCGGGAAATTTTTTATTCGCACTTTATTTGGGGGCTTATATATATATATATATATATATATATATATATATATATATATATTTTTAAATATATATATATATATATATATATATATATATATATATATATATATATATATATATATATATATATATATATATATATATATATATATATATATATATATATATATATATATATATATATATATATATATATATATATATATATATATATATATATATATATATATATATATATATATATATATATATATATATATATATATATATATATATATATATATATATATATATATATATATATATATATATATATATATATATATATATATATATATATATACGTTTAAAATAAAATATTCGTTTAAAATAAAAAATTTCCAAATCGTTCACTTATTTATTCAGGTTAAAGATGGAAAGCGTTCACTGATAGTACACTGTTTTGGGGCATATTTCGGACTTTTGGCTTCGCGAGTTTGTCGGACCCAAAATCTTACTAAAGCGCTATTTTCTGTCCGTCTGTCACGAAAATGTCCGCAACGCTTTTTGAGGCCTTTCCGGTCTTAATTCGAAAATTTTCAAGACTGGGACTACAGTCGACTCCCCAGTCCTTTATCAAACATTGATTGAAATTAGAGTTTTGTCGTATTATATTATCTAAATAAAAAATTCTCAATTCTCATTATTTTTGTCCAAATGCAAAAAAATTTTGCTCACTTTTTTATAAGAGAAAAATTTTTTTAAGAAAAAAAGATGTACGAGAGATTGCATAAGAAAAAGAAAAAGACAAAAAATGCTATTTCGTTTTGTTTCTTTATTTGTCTAGCCATTTTTTTACTGTTAAATTAATTGATAAAAGTGCCTTTTTTATGAATAAAAATCGGTTAAATTTGGTATAAATGAATATATGCTCAATTTTTCTAAACTAATTAAAAAAGTAAAATTTTTATTTTAAATTTATTTTAAATTGATTGAAAAAATTGACCAAACATATGATTGAAAAATTTCATTAGAGTTTTTATTTTAAAGAAGTTTTTAAATTTAAGTACATTTTTTAAAATAAAAAATTTAAAAAATCCTTTTTAGAATACATTTTTAATATTTTAACTTTTTTTTCTTTATTTTTGTTCATTTTTGCACGAACACAGGGACTTTATAAGAACGTGAAAATTTCCATTTTCTAAGCTATTATTATAATAATGCAAGGCGAATTCGGCATAGTGTTAGCGTGCCTTATTGGAATCGCGGTGGCACCACCCGTCGATAATGATACCAAAAGCGAGATGGAATACGAGAACAAAGCGTACGACACAATAGACGATTACAATTTCATTAATAATATAGAACTCAACATATATGCCAATGGGCGAGATTTACAGAACGAGTCAGAACTGTTCCAGAACTCAGCTAGTCTTGAGAATGGACAAAATTCTCAAAATTTATCGAAATTTTCGCAGAAAGACATACAGAAGATGCACGGCATATTGCAAAAACATGACGTGGAAGACTTACACAGGATGAAAAAACGCAACGCGAACGAGAAAAATACGGAAGAAGATACGAAACAAAATTCTGACGATTTGAAAAAAGTGCGGATTCGTGTAGACGTGAAAAAAGTGAGGATTCGTGATCCTTTATGTCTACCGAAACAACATTGTATACCAACCATATGATTGAAAAATTTCATTAGAGTTTTGTCGTATTATATTATCCAAATAAAAAATTATATTATCCAAATAAAAAATTATATTATCCAAATAAAAAATTTTCAATTCTCATTATTTTCGGTTAAAAGAAAAATTTAAATTATAAAAAATGAGTCAATTTGAATGTTTTCAATACCATTTATTGGTAAATTTTAACAGATATTTTGTAAAATAATTTTTAAAAGTATATGATAAAATAAAAAATTTCGGTTGAATAGTAGATTATGGCAGATTAATGCTACCGAAATGTGTCACAGTACTTATTACGATGGGTGTATTATTGGGAAAGTTAAATCTCGTGCAGTTTTTAGTTTTGGCATTCATCGAAACATTGATTTTACTTTTAGAACACGTTTTCTTTAACATTTTACATGTAATTTTTTAAAATTTATTTATTTTATTGAACATCTTTTAAAAATATGATTTTACATGTTAATTAAAAATTCAATGAGTTTTAAAAAAGTAAGAAATTTTAAATGGCCTCTGCGTCAATCTCATCATTAAACAAATTGTACAGGTAATAACGCTCTGAGTACGGTAGATCCTATTCGGTCAGAGAATAATTTATTTTTATCATTGTGGTTTATTGTAAAATAGAATTGAATTTTAAGCGTTTATCCTCTAGACTACCAGCAAAATATTACTTCCCAACTTAATATTCGTTTAAAATAAAAAATTTCCAAATCGTTCACTTATTTATTCAGGTTAAAGATGGAAAGCGTTCACTGATAGTACACTGTTTTGGGGCATATTTCGGACTTTTGGCTTCGCGAGTTTGTCGGACCCAAAATCTTACTAAAGCGCTATTTTCTGTCCGTCTGTCACGAAAATGTCCGCAACGCTTTTTGAGGCCTTTCCGGTCTTAATTCGAAAAATTTTCAAGACTGGGACTACAGTCGACTCCCCCAGTCCTTTATCAAACATTGATTGAAATTAGAGTTTTGTCGTATTATATTATCTAAATAAAAAATTCTCAATTCTCATTATTTTTGTCCAAATGCAAAAAAAATTTTGCTCACTTTTTTATAAGAGAAAAATTTTTTTAAGAAAAAAAGATGTACGAGAGATTGCATAAGAAAAAGAAAAAGACAAAAAATGCTATTTCGTTTTGTTTCTTTATTTGTCTAGCCATTTTTTTACTGTTAAATTAATTGATAAAAGTGCCTTTTTTATGAATAAAAATCGGTTAAATTTGGTATAAATGAATATATGCTCAATTTTTCTAAACTAATTAAAAAAGTAAAATTTTTATTTTAAATTTATTTTAAATTGATTGAAAAAATTGACCAAACATATGATTGAAAAATTTCATTAGAGTTTTTATTTTAAAGAAGTTTTTAAATTTAAGTACATTTTTTAAAATAAAAAATTTAAAAAATCCTTTTTAGAATACATTTTTAATATTTTAACTTTTTTTTCTTTATTTTTGTTCATTTTTGCACGAACACAGGGACTTTATAAGAACGTGAAAATTTCCATTTTCTAAGCTATTATTATAATAATGCAAGGCGAATTCGGCATAGTGTTAGCGTGCCTTATTGGAATCGCGGTGGCACCACCCGTCGATAATGATACCAAAAGCGAGATGGAATACGAGAACAAAGCGTACGACACAATAGACGATTACAATTTCATTAATAATATAGAACTCAACATATTAGGTTGGGGAATAAGTTCGTAGCGTTTTAAATTTTATTTTATTTTACAACGATTTATTCTGTATTTGGTAATATATTTATATGTATTTGAAAGCGCTTTTTCTCCTCTACAAAACTGTGTTATTTGTTTTTTCTGAAAATTTAATTTTTTATTATTTTTCATGCTTAGAAATGGAGTACCCAGGAGGCAAAAATCAGCATTTTCGACATCTGCTCTTCTTCGCTTTTCATCGAGGGCAAAAAGCGGCCGAAGCCGCTCGGGACGTATGCAACGTGTATGGAGAAGGTGTCATAGGCGAATCTACAGCAAGAAAATGGTTTGCAAAGTTCAAAAACGGCGACTTTGACCTCGACGATACGCCTCGCAGCGGTCGACCTGTCGAATTCGACGAAGAGCATCTGAAGGGACTTTTGAAGGAAGACAGTCGTCAAACAAGCCGTGAATTAGCCGAAAAAATGAACTGCGATCATAAGACGATCCTGAATCATCTTCATTCGATGGGATTTGTCGAAAAATTCGGAGCTTGGTTGCCTCACGAGCTTAGCGAAATCAACAAAGAAAATCGCCTTCAAATCGCGGCTCAACACCTCGCCCGCCATCGAGCAACACGCGGTCATAAACAGCGTTTTTTGTACCGAATCGTCACAGGAGATGAGAAATGGTGCCTGTACGTCAATATGAAACAAAGAAAAGAATGGGTGGCCCCTGGAGACACGCCGAAGCCGAGAATCAAGCAGGATCTCCACCCAAAAAAGGCTATGATCTGCGTTTGGTGGGACTGGGAGGGCATGGTGCACTGGGAAATGCTCGAACGAAACGCTACGGTCAACAAAGAGCTCTACATTGCCCAGTTGCGCCGTGTAAACGAGGCTATTCGACTGAAAAGACCCGATCGACAAGGCCAAGTCATCTTGCTTCACGACAACGCCAGGCCCCATGTTGCACAAGTCGTCAAAGCCGCCCTCCAAGAGCTCGAATGGGAGGTTCTTCAGCATCCACCGTACTCTCCGGACCTTGCGCCAAGCGATTACCACCTTTTCCGCTCCTTGTCAAACCAAATGAGGGGTGTTACCTTCGACGGCGAAGAGGACCTCAAAAACTGGCTCAACAACTTCTTCGATACCAGACCGGGCGATTTTTGGCGAAACGGCATCAACAAATTGGTCGAGAAGTGGGAGGAGGTCGTAAACAGTAACGGAGAATACATCATTGATTAATTTGTTGTAATAATTATTGTTTTTTGTTTAAATAAATCTTTGTAAAAAAAACGCTACGAACTTATTCCCCAACCCAATATATGCCAATGGGCGAGATTTACAGAACGAGTCAGAACTGTTCCAGAACTCAGCTAGTCTTGAGAATGGACAAAATTCTCAAAATTTATCGAAATTTTCGCAGAAAGACATACAGAAGATGCACGGCATATTGCAAAAACATGACGTGGAAGACTTACACAGGATGAAAAAACGCAACGCGAACGAGAAAAATACGGAAGAAGATACGAAACAAAATTCTGACGATTTGAAAAAAGTGCGGATTCGTGTAGACGTGAAAAAAGTGAGGATTCGTGATCCTTTATGTCTACCGAAACAACATTGTATACCAACCATATGATTGAAAAATTTCATTAGAGTTTTGTCGTATTATATTATCCAAATAAAAAATTATATTATCCAAATAAAAAATTATATTATCCAAATAAAAAATTTTCAATTCTCATTATTTTCGGTTAAAAGAAAAATTTAAATTATAAAAAATGAGTCAATTTGAATGTTTTCAATACCATTTATTGGTAAATTTTAACAGATATTTTGTAAAATAATTTTTAAAAGTATATGATAAAATAAAAAATTTCGGTTGAATAGTAGATTATGGCAGATTAATGCTACCGAAATGTGTCACAGTACTTATTACGATGGGTGTATTATTGGGAAAGTTAAATCTCGTGCAGTTTTTAGTTTTGGCATTCATCGAAACATTGATTTTACTTTTAGAACACGTTTTCTTTAACATTTTACATGTAATTTTTTAAAATTTATTTATTTTATTGAACATCTTTTAAAAATATGATTTTACATGTTAATTAAAAATTCAATGAGTTTTAAAAAAGTAAGAAATTTTAAATGGCCTCTGCGTCAATCTCATCATTAAACAAATTGTACAGGTAATAACGCTCTGAGTACGGTAGATCCTATTCGGTCAGAGAATAATTTATTTTTATCATTGTGGTTTATTGTAAAATAGAATTGAATTTTAAGCGTTTATCCTCTAGACTACCAGCAAAATATTACTTCCCAACTTAATATTCGTTTAAAATAAAAAATTTCCAAATCGTTCACTTATTTATTCAGGTTAAAGATGGAAAGCGTTCACTGATAGTACACTGTTTTGGGGCATATTTCGGACTTTTGGCTTCGCGAGTTTGTCGGACCCAAAATCTTACTAAAGCGCTATTTTCTGTCCGTCTGTCACGAAAATGTCCGCAACGCTTTTTGAGGCCTTTCCGGTCTTAATTCGAAAAATTTTCAAGACTGGGACTACAGTCGACTCCCCAGTCCTTTATCAAACATTGATTGAAATTAGAGTTTTGTCGTATTATATTATCTAAATAAAAAATTCTCAATTCTCATTATTTTTGTCCAAATGCAAAAAAAATTTTGCTCACTTTTTTATAAGAGAAAAATTTTTTTAAGAAAAAAAGATGTACGAGAGATTGCATAAGAAAAAGAAAAAGACAAAAAATGCTATTTCGTTTTGTTTCTTTATTTGTCTAGCCATTTTTTTACTGTTAAATTAATTGATAAAAGTGCCTTTTTTATGAATAAAAATCGGTTAAATTTGGTATAAATGAATATATGCTCAATTTTTCTAAACTAATTAAAAAAGTAAAATTTTTATTTTAAATTTATTTTAAATTGATTGAAAAAATTGACCAAACATATGATTGAAAAATTTCATTAGAGTTTTTATTTTAAAGAAGTTTTTAAATTTAAGTACATTTTTAAAATAAAAAATTTAAAAAATCCTTTTTAGAATACATTTTTAATATTTTAACTTTTTTTCTTTATTTTTGTTCATTTTTGCACGAACACAGGGACTTTATAAGAACGTGAAAATTTCCATTTTCTAAGCTATTATTATAATAATGCAAGGCGAATTCGGCATAGTGTTAGCGTGCCTTATTGGAATCGCGGTGGCACCACCCGTCGATAATGATACCAAAAGCGAGATGGAATACGAGAACAAAGCGTACGACACAATAGACGATTACAATTTCATTAATAATATAGAACTCAACATATATGCCAATGGGCGAGATTTACAGAACGAGTCAGAACTGTTCCAGAACTCAGCTAGTCTTGAGAATGGACAAAATTCTCAAAATTTATCGAAATTTTCGCAGAAAGACATACAGAAGATGCACGGCATATTGCAAAAACATGACGTGGAAGACTTACACAGGATGAAAAAACGCAACGCGAACGAGAAAAATACGGAAGAAGATACGAAACAAAATTCTGACGATTTGAAAAAAGTGCGGATTCGTGTAGACGTGAAAAAAGTGAGGATTCGTGATCCTTTATGTCTACCGAAACAACATTGTATACCAACCATATGATTGAAAAATTTCATTAGAGTTTTGTCGTATTATATTATCCAAATAAAAAATTATATTATCCAAATAAAAAATTATATTATCCAAATAAAAAATTTTCAATTCTCATTATTTTCGGTTAAAAGAAAAATTTAAATTATAAAAAATGAGTCAATTTGAATGTTTTCAATACCATTTATTGGTAAATTTTAACAGATATTTTGTAAAATAATTTTTAAAAGTATATGATAAAATAAAAATTTCGGTTGAATAGTAGATTATGGCAGATTAATGCTACCGAAATGTGTCACAGTACTTATTACGATGGGTGTATTATTGGGAAAGTTAAATCTCGTGCAGTTTTTAGTTTTGGCATTCATCGAAACATTGATTTTACTTTTAGAACACGTTTTCTTTAACATTTTACATGTAATTTTTTAAAATTTATTTATTTTATTGAACATCTTTTAAAAATATGATTTTACATGTTAATTAAAAATTCAATGAGTTTTAAAAAAGTAAGAAATTTTAAATGGCCTCTGCGTCAATCTCATCATTAAACAAATTGTACAGGTAATAACGCTCTGAGTACGGTAGATCCTATTCGGTCAGAGAATAATTTATTTTTATCATTGTGGTTTATTGTAAAATAGAATTGAATTTTAAGCGTTTATCCTCTAGACTACCAGCAAAATATTACTTCCCAACTTAATATTCGTTTAAAATAAAAAATTTCCAAATCGTTCACTTATTTATTCAGGTTAAAGATGGAAAGCGTTCACTGATGGTACACTGTTTTGGGGCATATTTCGGACTTTTGGCTTCGCGAGTTTGTCGGACCCGAAATCTTACTAAAGCGCTATTTTCTGTCCGTCCGTCACGAAAATGTCCGCAACGCTTTTTGAGGCCTTTCCGGTCTTAATTCGAAAAATTTTCAAGACTACCTCCAAATTAGGGTCGGAGATGCCAAAGTTGAAGTCCGTTTTTTGATCCGACCCATCTGGGATTCTGTAGCGGATCCAAAATAGGATCCCAAAAAAATTTTCAAGATTAAAGTGAAATATGGGGTAATTGGGCGTGGGAAATCCGAAAATCAATGTAATTTTTTGGTTTGACTCATCTGGGATCCTATTGGATCCCAGATATAGAGTTCTAAATTTTTTTAGAGATAATGAACACTTGAAGATCCGTGTCACATGTTGTTATCCCGTGGTGGATCATACAATCGCCGCTTATATTGTTTGTCTTCTAATTGTCTCCAATTAGATCCTATGCTCTCTTTCATCTCTATTGGCCAACTACGCGACATCAACTACGACTTCATCGGTCTATGCGAAACACGTGCTGCAAGCGAACATCACGGAAAATGGAGCGCCACAGGAGGCGAAATCATAGTCGGAGCTGGACATGGAGACCACCACGTCGGCGGAGGGGGCTTCATAATCAGCAGAAAAAAACCAAGAAGTGGAGACCCACTCTTCACGAATCGCCTCGTTCAAGCTCGACGTTGGAAAAAAGCGATCACTACTCATATTACAAGTCTACGCTCCACACAAAGGATACAGCCAAATTCTACAACGACGTCGAGAAACAATTGGAACAGAAAGCATGCGACAGACTCGTCATTGGCGATTTCAACGCCCAACTTGGGTCAAAAAATAAAAACCATAATTACATCGGGAAGTTTACAGGCGAAAAATGGACTGAAACAGGAGAAACGATGGCCGAATTTACAAAACAAAACAAATTTTTCATTGCTAACACTTTCTTTGAAAAAAGAAAACACAAAAGATGGACGTACGAATCTACAAACGGCAATGTGCAACAATCAAAAAACTGAAGTGATAAAGCTGGAGGATACGGAAATTGCCTTAGTGGACAAATACGTATATCTCGGACCACAAAATCGACGGAGAAATACGCAGACGACGAAGTGCAGTATGGTTAAGCTTTAACAACATAAAAGAAGTCCTAAAGAAAACAAACGACAAAAAAACAAGAACACACCTTTTCAACTCCAAGGTAATACCTGTACTCATATACGGATCAGAAACGTGGAATATGGGGGAATGCGAGAAGCACAAACTAACGACAACGCTAAGAGCAATGGAAAGAAAAACAATTGGAGTGCGAATTACCGACAAAATCAGAAGCGAGGAAATCAAAAAGAAAACACAATTCGCAGACGCATACGAGACAGCCACAATACGAAAACTTCTTTGGGCAGGGCACGTAGCCAGAAGGAAGGACAGCAAATGGACGACATGAGCGACATTTTAGTGGCCATACGACTGCAAAAGACCATCCGGAAGGCCAGCAGAAAGATGGCGAAAGTTGATGAAAGAGCGCATAGGACCTAATTGGAGACAATTAGCAGAAGACAGAAAACAATATAAGCGGCGATTGTATGATCCACTACGGGATAACAACGTGTGACACGGATCTTCAAGTGTTCAAGTGTTTAATTCGAGTTAGCTAAGAGCTTGACGGCAGCAAACATTTTAAAAAGAATAGAGGAAAGTGCCAAATTTTTTAGGGGTGGAGAAGCTTTCAGCGGCGCCAAACGTTTCGGGACAGTCCAAAATTTCGGCGATGTTTTATGAAAAGAGAAAAAAAACTGTCGAGGAAAATTATCTAAAGCACAAATAAAATCATGCAATTTAAGGAAGAAGGAAGAGATGAGAGTAGAGAAATATCTGAGGCTCCAGCTGCAACAAACATTTTATCGAAAATAAGAAGTGGAAGAGAAGGAATGGTTGGGTCCTAAAAAATTTTTTGAGATAATAAATGTGGAGTCATTGGGTGCACCGAAAGCAAAGATAATTTTTTGATTTGAGTCATGTGAGATTTCAAACATTTTCGCGATGCTCTTTTACACGGCGCCAAACATATTAAGAATAGGGCAGGGAGGAGAATGAATGGAAAGTGGGTTATTTAATATCTCAGTAATGCCAAACATTTTGAAATGAGACGAATGGAAAAAAATTTTTTGAAAAAAAACGATGGTAAGGGCAATCTAAATTTCAAACATTTTATTTGAAAAAAAGGATTGTGCGAGAGAAGAAAAGGCTATCTCTAAGGGAGAAGGGACATTAAGATCCTAATAATGTCATTTTTGGAAAGAGAGTAAGAAATGTGCCATTTAAGACACATTTTAGAAGAGCGTTGAAAATATGAGCGGGAGGAGGAAAATCATCTAAAGCGACAGAGCCTTAAATAAAATAAAATTTGGAAAAAAAGAAGTAATGGTAATATTTAAGACCTCAGAAACATTTTGGAAAGATGAAAGTGAAGCGAGAAAGAAGCCACCAAAAAAAAATTTTTAGAAGCTATTTAGGGGGAAGCTATTATCTAAATTTCACTATGCATTTGAGGTCGCCACGAGTGGACGGGTAGAGGAAAAGAGAAATGTGTTAATCTAACATTACAATTGCATAAAATGTTTTCGGGGTAGAGAGGAGCTATTTAGGACTACAAAGGCTCAAAATAATTTTGACGGGAAGGAGATAAAAGTTATCTAAGATTTCAAGATTCCAACTTTTTGAAGACATATCGGCTATCCCAAGCACTTCAAATATTTTTCGGTGGAACGGACAGAGCGCTTTTACTTATAAAATAGTTTATGTTTTGCCACTTGGCGGCGCATTTCTAGTTCATTTATACAGCGTAAAATAAACACCAAAAATTGATTAACCGTTTGAATTATTATTACCTCTTGTGGAACGGGATCGTCAGGCTTTCGATGAAGACGTGCCTTTTGCGCATGAATAAACTCCTTCAGCGGAACCTGAAGAAGTTCGCCTATGTGCGGGACCAACTTGAGCAGCTTTACCAATTCCTCCAGATGATGTTCGCTGAACATGAGCACAACAAAAAGCATCTAAAAAACACTTTTAAGTGAATTTAGTTTTATTAGGCGCATATGCAAATCATCTCTCCAAAATAAAAAATACTTTTTTTATGACAAACTACCCACAAAAATTTCTGGTTCTTCAAAAAAAAAATTTTTTTACTTATAAAACTGTCCCTTTATATTTTAATATATTTATTGATCAAAGTATAACCTGTTGGACCTTCGCGACGCAAAATAAGTTCCTTTCCTTCTTCCCCATTCGTGACCGATTCCAACCGACGAAGAAGACTATTGAGCTGAGTCTCAACGGACATTTTTGGACCATTACTGCAGCATCGTAAAAGGAGCATATCGCCGTGATCGTAAAAGATTTTTAATCTGAAAATGACCACATTAAAAATTATTTTAAATGACTCAATTATAAATTTTTACCCAGCTTCGGTATTGGCCCAGCCGAGAATGGAATGTGTAGAAGTGGCAAAGAGAACAGCGCCCGAAGAAACATCGAGCAAAACGAAATTGTCGAACGATAAACCCAGGATACAATCAATGTGCTGATTAGAGGTATGGTCCAGAACATCGACCATCCACGAAAGAGCGCTTCGAATCGAGGCACTCAAAACCGGCCTAGGTATTTGCCTCTCTTTGCGTTTCACTGAGCCTCCCAAAAATCGACCTACAAATTAAAAAAAATTATTCTTTAGAAATTTTTCCAAACATAAAGAAAGGCAATATTCTTTAAAAAATTTTTCAAATTTTTAATCAGTATACTTGCTATCCGCGAGGGGCCTTCATTGGAATGAGTGGTCACACAATTTTCGGCCAAATCTTTTAGCGCCTCACGGCGAGTTCGCGCGGCCATTGCCGCAAATTTTTTCGATCGACGGACCGCATTTTCGGCGTTAATTACTATAAAAATTTATTCGTATAAAAGGCATATTTACTGAATTATATAATCTAGTTTGTATAACTAAAATGTTTTACTTTTGGTGAGCAGAAAATCGTGAAACTCCGCACATTTTTGATACAAAACGTTGCCCGAAATCGGCGGACCAAACGTCGGAACATCCTTGGCCCGAGAAACAGCGACACTAAAAAAATGTTTAGAAAATTAATTTTTGAATTTTTGGCAATTTTTTTTTGCGGAAATTTGAAAACTAATCCAAGTACACTTATACAGAAAATTTCGCCAAAATATTACAATTTTTTTTTTTTGGAATTTTAACCTGTAAGAGACGTTATCAGTGCCTGGATTATTGACACGAACGATGATGAAAACGTGTTGGAAATGAGAGCGCACTGTAATTGGACTAAATGGAAGAGCATCGGGCTCTTGGAAAATGATGGTAACCATGTCATTACCAATATGACGTTTTCGTGAAAGCTATAAAAAAATTTTTTTTGTCTAGTTTCTCTAACTTTTTTCTTTCTATGAAATTACTTGTTGCTTGTTATTGGGAGTAAAAGGCAACATTGTAGACACGTGAAACATGATTTCATGAGAATGAAACTTCGTGTATACGCTGTATTCGCCAGTGGTGTCACCGCGTGTATCCAATCCACCTTTGTAGGACTCAAAATTTTTTAACCGAATTCGATTGCCCAAAAAGTCGAGAAACTCGTCAAAGGCCGGCGAGGAATTCTCTGAAACAAAGACTTAGACATTAGAGAAGCTGAGAACTTGAGGAATAATAATCTCACCGTTATTATACATTTGCTCTTCGGTGGATTGACCTGACCGACAATAGAGCACTCCAACTTTGTATTGTGTATGAATGGGCTGTTCGTCGATTTTCATTAGGAGATCCTCAACTTTTGAAGTCACCACGGCTGGCCTCAAACAACCAAAATGTATTTGAGGGCATACCAATTCCAACAAGTCCCGTATTAAGGTCCTGGTGTTGCGCTCCTGATTTATTTCCGGCAATGCCTCGTCCGGCATTGCTACCCGCATAGTGAAAAGCTAAAACATCTCGATTAATTGATGGATGGATAATTTTATTTTTAAAATGGTTTACGTCGCTTATCCGAATGATCATCCGATAGAATATTGCATTTGCTTCTTTTCTATCGGTCGTTTCGCGCATCATCGAAACGGCTACCGGCCCGAGTTGATCATCCATCCCGAAGTAGTTCACATGAGCTCTACCCGCAAAAAAATGCCTGAAATAATAACTGCCAACATCCTGAGGCTCGATGACCACATTTGTCTGTCGCGTGGCACATAATCGACCGCCCAAATAGGCATTCGAAACGTTTTCCAAAACACCCGCCTCGGCTGCGGTGTGCTCTAAATAGTCAATACATATATGTTATGTATATATGTTATGTAATTTTTTGTTTCATAATAAATTACCTCGATGCCATGTCTGTATGCTATTTTCATCGAATGTTCGCCCACTAGCTGTTTGTTGAGTGTCTCGGCACAAAGCGAGTTTTCGAACTGGTTCATTGCCTAACTCGTTTCGAAATGCCGGGCAACTCACCACCAACTCGTTCGACTTTCCATCTCCCGGATCATCCTCGAAAGAGCTTTGAGCTTGTGAGGCGCCCGTAGATTGTGCTGCCTCTAAACTTGTCGTCGGTGGCCCAATTCCCCACGCAGAAGCCAACGAATGACAATCGTAATAAGACAGACGAGAATATGGCGGACACAGACGAGAATATGGCGGATGCCACTCGCTAAATTTACTAAAGAGTTATTACCCTAATTTCGCATATATAAGGCTGGGTGTTTTGAGCCAAATTTAAATTGGCGCCAATGAATTCATTCTGTCAAATATCGATCGAATCCGTTGGGGTCCAAATTTTGGGCCCGCCTTCGTTACAGTTTTATAAAAGTGGGTACAAAATTCGGACTCCAACGGATTCGATATTTGACAAAATGAACTCATTGACACGAATTTAAATTTGACTCAAAACAGCCGACCTTATACATGCGAAATTAAGGTAATAATTTTGGTGTTCGTTTAAAATTGACCTTTTTTGGCTAATTTTTTATTATAAACATGAGTTATGTTAATGGCAAAGCACCATGATATTTCGCCATTCTTAAAGAAAAATATAATGGGTTTGTCTGCTCGTCTGCTAAAAATGCCGGAGTCAACTCGGAGCCAAGTCACAAAATTGGTTATTAGATTTTGGTATTTGTATAAGGCCGGGTATTTCGAGCCAAATTTAAATTGGCGCCAATGAGTTCATTCTGTTGTATTGGATCCAAGCGAGTCCGAATTTTGTGCCCACCTTTATGAAACCGAGACAAAGGCGGGCACAAAATTTGGACTCCAATGGATCCGACACGAACAGAATGAACTCATTGGCGTCAATTTAAATTTGGCTCGAAATACCCGGCCTTATACACGCGAAATTAGGTTACTATATAAATTTATTATTTTTCTTTAAAAAGGCCCAATAAATAATATTAATAAGAAAATCACCTCGAAGAATCGTCCTTAATAGAATCGATATTGGTTCTCGTTTCAAATATATTCGTGTTAAAGCCTGTAGTAATTCTTGTATTCAGCGCGCTTAACATTGGCGAGAAAATACCTATTAAAAATAAATTAGATAAAATATTTCGAAAAATTATAACACTAATACTTTCATAAGTGTTCTTGGAGGAACGATTAGCAATCTTCACTACTGGACAATTGGGATCTTCGCAACCGCGACGAGGATTGCCGTCCACGGTCGGCGCGATTATGGTTATGCGAATTTGTGAGCATTCTTCGAAAAGTGCCCGCATCTGATCGAGACGCAAAGTTATCACAGCATGGCCGTCAATCTTAAAATTGAGGATCGCAAAAAATTTCACTCCAAATAATTCTCGAATGAAATTAATAAAATCCCAATTACCTCGACAATGCGAGATCCCTGTCGAAGGCCGGCCTTCCATGCAGCCTGGTACATTTCCACATCGGTCACAATGCCCTCCTCTTGAATGTGAAAACCGAGAGAGGCGTCACCACCACCGGATAAAGAGGAAATTACGTTGTCTACCGTGGAAGTTTTTGATCTTCCGCGACGCAAAATAAGTTCCTTTCCTTCTACACCATTCGTAACTGATTCCAACTGACGAAGAAGACTGTTGAGCTCAGTCTCAATGGACATTTTTGGACCATTACTGCAGCATCGTAAAAGGAGCATATCGCCGTGATCGTAAAAGATTTTTAATCTGAAAATGACCACATTAAAAATTATTTTAAATAAAAAAGTCCATTACGTAAAAATTTTTTAAATTTTTGTAAATACGTAAACTGAAAAAAACAACAAAAACATATAGACTATTTTAGGTTATTTTTTAAACATTTTAAACATATTAACAACAACAACGCAATTATAAGTAATGGAAATTAAAAAAATATAAAAAACAATAATATAAATTAAATTTAATAATAAAAAATTTTTAAGCTTAGAAGTTGGATCTAAAGCCGAAGACGGCAACGAAACATTGTTTTAATTTTGCTCTTAATTTTTTGACGACAAATTCGTTCCGTAGTTGGAATGAAAACTTCAACATAGCTAATTAAACAAAAAAAATTTTGATAACAACAAAACATTATTGGTATTTATAAGACTTTTTTTAACTTTAGCCAACTATGAGTTTAATTCTTTTTAATTTGTTTTTTAAATAAGTTTTATTTTGTTAATCATAACTTCGTTAATTCTTATCCATATTGAACAATTTTACGTAAAAAACACTTTTTTAGCACTTTTTGATGCTAAAATGTGCTAAAAAAGTATTATTTAAAGCAGAATGCTAAATCGCAAAAAGTGCAAAATAGCACCAAATTTGAATTTGCGCCATAATTTTTTATGGCAGATTGTCATTTTTCGTATATTTTTTGTTCATTCGTAAATTTTTTTATACTTACTAATATTTAAAGAGTTTTTCAACAATCAAGAGTAGAATTTTTTTCACTTTACATCGCAGCCACGAACCTCTAAAACATAAAAATTAAGAAATCAGAAAGCAACAAAGTATTTCCGTGAAATGTCGATTTAGAATTTTATGCAAAAGCCAATGGCATTTGAATATTTGAAATCCAATGCCAATCTTTTATTTTATCTTTAGTGTGGCTAACGTGTTTCATCGATGAACAGAAATCCAAGGCCGTTGAGCTTAAACCCAAGGCCGATAAGCAAAAGTATAAGAATGAAGAGCAGAAATCCAATGAAACTTCCACATTTGAAAAAGGAGCTGTAGTTGCGAGCAGTGTTATTTTTACCATCGGTGTTGGTGTATCGGCCACGGGCAATATTCCCGTTTGCGTTGCCGTCGTCGCAAAAGTATGTGCCATCGCTCCCAAGTTCGTGGAAACCCGTTGTGAATAATGGTGTAACCTTTGTGAAGGAAGTAGGATCCTTCATTGGAAAAGGAGCCAAATTCATTGTGAAGAAAGTTGAATCCTTTCTTGGGATGCTTCAAGTTTTTTGGAAAAGCGCTGATTTAACAATTCTTCTCAAGAAAAAAATTAATTTTGTTAATTTTTCTCTCTCCACTTTCAAATATTAAACACAATTGGTTTTTTTCTTTTAATTAAAGTGTTATTTTATTTGTTTTTTCCAAATAAAATTTGTTTTTCAAATAAAAAAAGAAATTTTGGTAAGTTTTAAAAACTGGCACCCAACAACAAGAAAGCATCATCAAGAATTGCTCATAACGAATGGTGAGAAAGTATACGACCAAAAAATGGGAAGATTAAAAGGAGAAGAAAGTGGAGAAAACAAAAAAGAAATTTTTGAATAAATGTATTAGAGAAATTGGCTGGGTGCCCGTACTTAAAAATCGTTTTAATCGAAAAAAATTAATATATATATAGGATAAATTTGGGATGAAAAAAGATTTTTAACTGCTTAAAGTATTTCAAGCCATACCTGGTCCAACCTCGAAATTTTTTTAGAAAGCCTCTGGAAAATAGATACTTTGCAACTTTGGCATAATAATTTTACATTCGTCAACAATTTTGTTAATTATCCAATAGAAAATTTCAAAAATCAATTTTATTTTATCCCTTTTTTGTTCGTTTTAGAATAACTTATAAACAAAGAATATATCACAACGAGAATGCGGCCGAAGAAAGAGAAAAACGAACACAAAAACGAACTAAATATCTCGCGATATAAGATGCAGTCAGATTCTCATTGGATCTTTTTCTTGGACTCACAACATCGCTTATGATAGCGCTGCGCCATCGAATTTACCAGACTTAAGAGAAAGACAGCCACCATGGTGATAACGATTCCGCTCATCGCCATCTGTACCACGCTCGTCCCCTAATAATTATTTGTGGATTTTATTGGGAAATAAATTTTAGAAGTTATGTTATTCATTGAACTAAAGCAAACAGTCATCCGCACCTTTAAAGCAAATTAAAAGAATTTTTTTGATCAGATTATTTCGCTGCTTAAATCGGAGATTTATTTATACAGCGTAAAATAAACACCAAAAATTGATTAACCGTTTGAATTATTATTACCTCTTGTGGAACGGGATCGTCAGGCTTTCGATGAAGACGTGCCTTTTGCGCATGAATAAACTCCTTCAGCGGAACCTGAAGAAGTTCGCCTATGTGCGGGACCAACTTGAGCAGCTTTACCAATTCCTCCAGATGATGTTCGCTGAACATGAGCACAACAAAAAGCATCTAAAAAACACTTTTAAGTGAATTTAGTTTTATTAGGCGCATATGCAAATCATCTCTCCAAAATAAAAAATACTTTTTTTATGACAAACTACCCACAAAAATTTCTGGTTCTTCAAAAAAAATTTTTTTTACTTATAAAACTGTCCTGTTATATTTAATTATTATACTATTTATTATTGATCAAGATGTAACCTGTATGTGCATTTTAACAATGGCTTTGCCGATAGCTGTCGCGCCAAAAAAGGACCAGAACGGAATGAGAAAGTGTCCACAGGTCATACCGGCGAGGTCGAAGAACGGATTCGGCACGGAGGCAAGGACGAGAATTCCGGGAAAGCCAATCTTCTTAATCATCTCCTCCATGTATTGCTCGATGTGGATTTTCCACCGACCGAACACACTCTGAACAAAATTCGCCGGATATTGTCGATTCAACAATTACTTTTTATTTATGCCCAGTTCAAATTGGCAATTCAATTTGTAAACGTTGAATATGTTAAGAATATAGCAAAAAATTTGAATATAAAAAACTGGTTTTGATTATAGATTTAATAACTTCTAAAAATAAAAAGCCATAATATTCAGTAATCTAGTTGTTTAATAAAAGCCCAAAAAGTTTGCTTTGTTTGCACCGAAAAAAGTTTTCAAACCTTTTCCTCGGTATTGGCAATTCCATTTTTGTAGGCTTGGTATTCCTGGTATTCCTCGTCGTCGACCTCTTCGCCGGAGATTCGTGCCGCACGCGCCATAAAATAGGGGAAGCTCCCCTAGCGCCGTGCCCAGACCCCACATCAACGACTCGAGACGAACCTAAATATTATACAGGGTGTCCCAAGAAAATGACCGCCAAATAAATTAGCATAGAAATTTTATTTTTCAACAAAAACAAAAAATTGATAATGAATACGATAAACAATAATTATGACTATCACATATTCAGCCAGTTTCAAAGTGGGCTCCTTTAGCGGCGATACAGAGCTCCAAACGTGACTAAAAATTTTAGGCGTCGGCCGCAAATCCCCAATTCTGTCAATTTTCAATTTATCATAACTTTTTAAATTTTGTATCATTTGGTCTAATTTTTAATATTTGGGGTATTTTTATTTGAAAGAAGGCTTCATGAAGATTTTTTTGAGTCATCCTGTAAATCTCATGAATTAAAAATAACTATAAAAAAAGAAAAAAATCACTATGAAATATTTATCACTAATTCACAAGATAAAAAATTTTATCATAATTTTTTACCCCAAGTTCAAGCAAATAAAACGCGGCCGTTCAAAGAATTTTTGAATTTTGATTTGGCTTTCATTCTGTTATAAATGAAATTGAGCTCATAATTTTTAGACACAGCTTGAGCCTGCTTTAATAAAGACGTTCATTAAATTTTATGCTTAACAGACACAAAATAACAAAATGAAGGCCAAGTCAAAATTCAAAAATTCTGTCTTACTACTCCTTGCTTAGGGTAATTAGTTTTAGTAATAAACTAATTGTTCAATAAATTTAGGAGTTTGTTCTTGCCGAAAAGCCTTTCTAATTTATTCATAAAAATAGGTTTCAATTCAGATAAAAAAACCTATTAAAATAAAGAAATAGCTTGCCTTGCCGATAATGTCCCACAAGGTGACGGCGGCATTTGGCGGCATGTTGTACGTTGGACAAGTAACGCTAAAAACAATTAAAAATACAAATTATATAAATTATAATATAAATTATTTTATACTCGGTGGGATACGGCGGCTCAGGAAAGTCGAGCGAGTTGCATTCATAGGCGGCCAACGTCACCTTTGCAATGTGCGGCCCCTGCAAAATATGTACATAAAATATCAAAAAAATAAATAATGCTAATTTGAAACTTTTCATAATGTTTTTAAAAGACATTAAAATTTATCAAATAATTTAACATTCCGCCAAATTTCAAAAATTATAAATTTTTTTTCCTCATTTTTTCACACTTCAGATTATTTTAAAATGTATAATTCAATTTTTTCTCTCTTAAAAAGTTTGTAAGTCTACATAAAAAAAATACCAAAAAAAGAACGAAAGTGTGAAGACCGGTACCAAGTCCAATCGACGAGAGAACGCCCAGCCAAATCCAATATAAACACCAGAAAATTG
Source organism: Bradynema listronoti (assembly GCA_024678965.1). Classification (NCBI taxonomy): domain Eukaryota; kingdom Metazoa; phylum Nematoda; class Chromadorea; order Rhabditida; family Allantonematidae; genus Bradynema; species Bradynema listronoti. The sequence continues at coordinate 4,793,969 of JANLNO010000006.1, forward strand.
TTGTCTCAAAACGCTTTGCAAATTCCATGTGCGGTCCCGGCACAAAATAGGCGACGCCCGATAAAAAAACTACCGTAACGGACGGCAGCAATCGTCGCCAATAGAAAAGACTGTAATGTAAAAAATCGAAATGAACTTGAGAATTCAGAAGAATTGAAAAAAATTTTCGTAAAGAAAGCTATATCTCTAATTATTATAATTCATGTGAAACTATTACCATTTAGGTCACACCAAATAATTTGTATACAAAAAAAATGGAGAAAAGAATTGATATCTAATAGTAACATATAGTCTAGAGAAAATAGAAAAAAAACGGGAAAAAACTTGGTGTGACCTAAACGGTAATAGTGCCATTCATGTAAAATAAGAAAAAAATATATAAAAAATAAATAAAAATAAACTAGAAGCATATTTAGAATTAAAAAAACTTGAACCTTTTCAAGAAGTCTCTCAACATAAAAACTATTTCCAGCATGCAATAAATCGGCGTCCAAAACGGACGCTTCCACATCACGTACGTCTCGCGATCGAGTCGATTCAGCGTGTTCGACGAAGGGCTTTGATGCATACCTTTTTTCCACTTACGCCGTTTGCTAATGAGTTTGAGCCATTGCTAAAACAAAACAATAATTTTAATTTTTATACATGTTTAGATTTAAAAATATTTTACAAAAACCAGAAAATCCGTTTTTAGACGTCATTAGACTTACGATGTGGACGAGTTGGAATTGAAACAAACATGCTTTGATGTGTCCGCCGTCGACCTACTAATATTACCATTTTTACCAGCAGCACGACTAGGCGACTTATTCGCATTAGCTTTTCCCTTCTTTTTTCCCATTTCGTATCTAACGAAAATTTTTACTTTAATTTTTTTATGTATTAAAGTAGTTATTTATTAAGACTACAGAATGCCCCAATTTCATCCTCGGTTTTGTTTTTGCTATAAATTTTTTTATTTCGCAGCCAATTCTCACAATTCTTTTTTATTAGACTAACAACATTTTGAAAATTTGTTTTCGTCAATATTCATTCCTATTTACAAATTTTATAGCCGTTTAAAATTTTTTGACATTATTTTTAAAAGTGAAAAGTAGGTAAAACTGACTCAATTTTTCAATTTGCTAAAAATTCATTCATAGGTTAAATAATAATGGAACGTGTCTAACATTACATTACACATTTTTTTTTTGAAATTAAAATTTATATGTAATTTTTGAAAATCGTTTGAATTCGTGCCAAATTACTTGGCGTTCCGCCGAAAATTATTTTTTTTCGTATTTTTTTAATATGCTGGTTTCTGAAGTCAAGGGCCTATTGCTGAGTTTCACTAGAAGGTATCAATAGAAAAAATTTTCGTACAATATTGAACACCGTGTATTTGAACACAATTTAAACATACGAAAATATTACATGTATTTCGTTATAAAACTAGAGACATAATTAAAAAGCAAAACAAATTCCTTTTTTTGAATTACAATGTTTAAAACAAATCTGAAATTGAATGGTGGCATTTAAAATTAAAAAAAATTACATATAAAAATAGTCTTTAATCTAATTTAATCCAGAATAGTTCTTTATTTAAATGATTTTTAATTATATTTTTTAAAAATGAATAAACATATATGCCACTTTTTATATGATATTCTGAACGTAAGTGTCTTTTTCATTCATGGAAATTTGTAATTTTGCATCTTAAAATTAAATAGATTTGAGTTAACAATATTTATAAGAAAAACTTTGTTTGGATTTTTTATACGAGAAAATACATGTAATTATTTATTTAAAAAAATAAAATTAATTTGCCGTTTTTATCACACCGAGATCTTGTTTACTTTAATTCGTGTCCCATTATTTGGATGGATTTGAAAGATTTGATATTTCACCGATACTGGCATAATCCACGCTTTCTCGTTACCAAAAATGACATGATAGAAGCCCGTGTAAGGCGTTCGCCAATTCCAAAAGTCCAATTGAGGAAAACTGCCCGGTCGTTCACAACCGGCAAAAACTTCCTCCATTTCTGTTACACATTCATTGACATTATTATCGATCGACTAAATCAAAATTTTGAAAAAGTTGATTATTATATATCAAAAACCTTTTGTGAAGGAGTATAAAATATATTCATTGTGAAAGCATGTTCGTGCTTCATAAAAAATTCTAGCATTTCATTTTCTCGTAGATAAAATGTATGAATCACCACACTTCCTAAATTTTCCGATTATCAATAACATAGATATAAAAAAATGATTTAATTTATCGAAATTACTGACCAGCAGGAATGCTAAGTGATTCCATTTCAATTTCATTAAATGTTGGGCTAATTAAGTTTAGCTGATTTAGTTCTTCAGGCATTGGATCGGGGATATGAATATTTCGTTGACCGCCGTATTCTATTGGCAAACATTCGAGCGGAATGTGCTGTTTCAGAACGTCCTTCCAATTTTCTCCCAATAAGTGTATCTTTTTCTATAAACTTAATAATTTTAACTTATATTATGCAATTTAAAATTACCTATGTATCAATATTTTAAAATGTGTACTTTTTTATGTATCGATAAAAGTTTACCGTATATTCAGTGGGTATAAATTTTGAGCATGCATTCCAAAGAATATTCATAAAGGTTGGTGAATTTATAACAAATATTTGACTAAGTAAGCTTGGATATTGTTCAATTAAAGTACCCCAAATAATGCGATATGGACCTGGAAAATTGTTCAAAAAATGAATATAATATGTATGTATGGAAGAAAAACATCGATAAAATTTATTATTTGCTTGTTAACCTGACAAAAACCCAACCAAGCCCGAATGAAAGGCTATTGAATGCAAATCGATGATGATAGCAGCACTGGAAGGAAGGCCGGTGCGTTTTTCTGCGGCTTGTATTTCTTTTAAAATTCGCTCCATCATTCGAAAACGGCTCATCATGAAAGAAGACAATCGTGCGTTTTGCATAATTTTCAACAAATCATATTTACCAGATTTTTCAATCAATAGTATGCGATTGTCATGATCACGGTTGTTCCAACTACCAATCTGGAAAGCCAAAATACGTAAGAGCAGCTTTTCCAATCTGAGGTATTTATAATAAGTAAGGTAATGTATTACTTCACCGCAAATTGTGAGTGGCGCATAAACATCAGAGCGTTCGTCAATACCATTTAATTCAGGTGTCCAGGCATCAACGTAGTCCAGTCCAAGTATTTGTCGGACACGTAAATGACGGCGACACTTTTGTGCAGCCATATCAATGTCCGGAGCATATGCTCGCGCCCAACGCAATAGATTAAAGTCTGAGCCAACATAGGTACCGTTGGAGTCGAAGTCGGCGCATGCATCTTGCAGTTTTACAATCCATTCACGCTCTTGCTCACTGATATCAGCTCCGTATTTTCTTTCCACATTCATAGTCGTTATAGAATTTGAATTGCGACTTATGTTTATTGTGGCTGTAAGATTAGGCATGTGCTGCATGCTCATGTTGTAATGAGATACATTATTTTTTTCGTAACACTTTTTGCTTTTCGTTTCAGCATACATTCAAGCAATATAAAATTGAAAAGTTATGCAAATTTTTTTACGATTCGAAAAATTGAATAAATTTCTTGTGCTAATGCTTTGTTCTTGAATTTTTAGTAATAGACACAATAGATATTTTAATTTTTATTCTTTTAGTCCTAAAAATTGTTCAAACACATAAACTTTTTATTTCCATGTGGATCTAACTAATTACAAATATTCTGATTCTAGTTATTCTCTTTATTTTTTCTCATATTTGAGATATCCATAGATAAGATCTTTCTTTATTTTTTAAAATTTTCTTAACCGGTTTATTTTTCGTTTAATTGCTAAATTGTGAGCTAAAATTTTTCCAAAATGTTTATAAAAAATAATGTAGACCAAAAAATCACATAGATTTCTATTTATTTATTAAATTATTGATACAAATTGCTCATGAATATGATAATTTCAACTCAAACGTACAAGTAAAAAAGCAACAAATTTATGTGAGCAATCAAAATAATTATTGAATTAAAAAACAATAGAAAAACCGTGAGCTCGCGTAAATTACCGTATTTTACATTAATATAATAATTCATTTTTTATCGAAAAAAATCTGAACTGTTCTAGTCATCTTTTTTTCATTTGTTTTACAGTTCATCTTGAAAGCAATTATAAAAAAGATATATAAAAAAGAAGTGTGAACATAAAAAAATAGCAAGGCACAGAATAATTTTCATACATACGATACCTATAAAAATAATTTACAAAATATCTTTCTGATAATTATGATTTTGACGAATTCATTTTAAAAATTGAAAATTTCAGTCATAATTGGTTCTAATCATCAGAAATATTAGTAATTTTGTATACTAGAAAATCTTAACAATATACATACATATATACACACTATATATATAATGTGTATATGATTATATTAAAATATATTGTAACATTCGAGTGTGAATTAAGGCATCGTTACTATTAATTTTAACTACCTATTTAAAAAGAAAAAACGAATCGTAATTATGATAAAATAACAAAATTAATGGAATTCACCGTATGCGTAAGTCGCGATAAAATATGAAACATATCGTCGGAAAAAACGGTTTAGACACACAATAAAAATATGTATTAACAAAGCAAATAAATGTAAAAATGTACCATAATTAAAAAAATGGATGCGATAGCTTATACCTAAATCTATTTATCATATGCTTTATGAAAGTTTTTTATTAGAAAATAATAGTGGAAACTATCATCTAAGCTATCGTGCAGAATTAAGGAACGAAGAATTAGTCGTATTAGATCGTCTTATAAATTTTTCAACATAATTTTATTTTTTAAATATTAAATTTTTTAAACAAATTGTTCAAATTGTCAAATCCAATGTATTACCCTTCGTGTGTATAAAGCGGGGTGTTTTGAGTCAAATTTAAATTGGCGCCAATGAGTTCATTCTGTTGTATCGAATCCAAGTAAGTCCAAATTTTGTACCCACTTATATGAAACTGAAACAAAGAAGGCACACAAAATTTGGACCCCAACAACAAAATGAACTCATTGGCGCCCATTTAAATTTGGCTCAAAACATCCTGTCTTATACACGCGAAATTAGTGTAAATCCAACATTTAATTCCCTAAAAATACGTATCGAATAAAGTAAAACGCTTTGAACAATTTGCAATATATAAGACAACCCAATTCATTAAAAAGTTGTCAATAGTTATTATTTACATGGACTAATTTTTTGTCAAAATTGGAATTAAACAAAATTCATTTAAGAAAAAAGACCAAAAAAAGTGAATTCACAGTTGCTCAAAATTACAGTCACCGGTCTCAAGATTAAGAAGAAAAATAGAAAGAAAAAAATTTAAAAAAAATTTAGCCAAGTTTGAAGATTATTTTCCTATCGATCGCATACGATTACTATTGTTACTGCTGCAATATATCGGCACCGAAACGCGAACGTTGTTGTTTCCTCCACTGCTATTATTGTTGTTGCTATGGTTGTTGTAATAATTATTGTTATATTCAGTCGCGTCCTCTTTATTATTCTGCCTTCGGTAGTTATTGCTATTGGTACTGCGGTTATTATTTTTGTCGCTCGTGTTGAATCTTTGGGCGCTTCCATATTCAACGTTGGAAGATATCGTATTTGGCATCGACGATGATGAAGTAATTGTCGTATTAGCTGCAGTTGTCATGATTGCATGCTTATTGAGTGTATTGCGATTATAGTTATTATTGTTGTTATTCCTTGAGCAATCATATTCAATGTTATTTTTTGTTCGTTTACTGTTATTATTATTTTGCCTATCTTCTTTGTTGTTGTAATTATTATAAAGGGAATTATTGTTGTTGTTTGTTTCTGTAAATGTAGTTATTGTGGCCATCATATTATAACCATAAAGATTGCTGACTAATACTCGTCTTTGCAATATTTCGTAGATATTGGAGCTTTCTGCTAACTCCTCTAATAAGGGTATTATATCTAAAAGTTCGCAATCATGTGGGTCATCGAACCACGTCCGGACAGGGAGCTAAATAAGCACAAATTCAATTAAAATATTTTTAAAAATGATTTTAAAATTAATTTGTAAAATTTTAATTAATCATACAGCATTTTCAGGATGAAAAGCATAGCTTGCAGGAGAATTGTCAATAATCACAACTTTTTGAAGATCACGACCCAAACGATCAAGATCCTAAAATTTTTCAATTGCAAATAAAATAAAAAATCAATTTAAAAAAATTGCTGTTTGTACCTTAACATAATTTTTGCCAAAAAGTACACAATCCTCTCGGAAAAGTCGTGAACGAAATGTTCTTTGTTTGTCGAGTAAATCTGCCACTGGATCAGCATACTGTAATTGTATTTATATGGGTAATATTTTGTATTTTATTTGTTTGTACATATAATTAAAAAAATCTAGAAAAAATACCTTGGCAAGACTGGCGGTGAAAAGCACACACTCGAAAAGTTTTCCAACTATAAATATATAATAATAATATATAATGGTTTTGTTTATACGCGGAAACATTTATACAATTAATAAAAAAATTATTATTAGACGCAATTTTATTGGGTCAATTTGATTTTAGATATTTACAATTTTTACTTCGTTCTAAAAACTCATCAGCATAGGGTCTTTTGAGAACGTATACTTGATGTACGACATTATCGATTTCCACTGGAATGATAAAGTCGGCGTTCTTTACTGGCTAAAATATTTATTATATTTATCCAATAAATATTGTCCTTGAAGATGTATCGAATGTACTAATATTTATACCTTGAAAGATGAATGGACTAGTGTCTCATCCAAGTCTACAATCAAACATTTTTTATGTTGATCGTGTGCGTGTGGCTCAGGCAGAAGACTATCCTTATACTAAAAATACAAAATTACAATATTGTGTGTGAAATGTATAAATCAATAATAATTAGTAAACCTTTTCTTTCTCCTTAAAATCGGCAATGGCTGCAGACGTGCCATTTAATACAAATTGTTCAGTAGGCATAGGCGATGTAACACTGATCGGCGAGCTGGCAGGTATTAATGCATTCACGGTCGTCTGACTATCGGTAACCGGCGTATTATCAATACTTTTTGAATTATTGTTAATTTCGATACCCGATCGTAAATTGCCGTTAAAACCATGCATTCGGGCTTTGACGGCATCGCTGAGGATTGAATTAGGCACATCCTCATTTCTTGTTACCTAAGAAATAAGAAATAGGAAAAATATTAGACAAGAATATATATTTATACGCATAATCATTGAAAACTAATTAATGGTAAAGGATTTTACACCTTCATTTTTTATGAATTACACGGTGGGTAAAAGTTCGAAAAATTTTAAAATAAAAATTTTATATTCAAATTTTCATTAACAAAAACAATGAAATACATAATATTATTGGAAAAAGCATAAAATTTTACATATTAAAGATCGTTTTCGAAAATTCCTTCATTTGCGTTTAAACAAGCCTTCAGAATTTGGTCTACAGCGGCACACAACCCACTTTTGTCTCACGCCTTCAGCAAATCGCGCTTTAGGGACAATCTACTATTTTGTTATGAATAGAACAAGACCTTGCCTCTAAAATCCCCAGATGAAGTAGTTCAACGGGTTCAAGTCGGGCGAGTAAGGCGGCCATTTTTAAGTGAAGACGAAAAATGCATTTTTTGCATTTTTCGTTTTTGTATATCTTATTTTCTAAGTGCGCAAATCGATTCGTTTTTTTCTGTTGGCCTCAGAAGATCCAGGAGAAAACACTCTATTGTTTTGGACGTTGTGGACTTTTTCAATGCTCGTCGAAGAAGAGCATATTTTCGTGGAATTGAGCATCGAGTCACTCTTTCACGCTCACTACAAAACATTTCTGGACATGCGATATACCATTTGAAAGAGCATTGAATGACGAATCCAACGACATATGCATATTAAAGAAATATTCATTACAAAAAATGTATTCATTATATTTCATTACAAAAAAGTTTCCGAACTTTTATCGCACTCTGTATAAATTTGATTTTTTTGATAGCAAACATTACTTTTAGCAAATCACAATTTTTGTTTACAATACGCATAATAACGATAACTTATTAATCTAATTATGCTCACCAAATAATCCTGACACCATCTTCGTGTACTCATATTTACACAACGATCACGTGTGCGGAGTAAAATTTTAAAAACTTTAACAAAACTTTTCCCGAGAAAAATTTTACGAATATAATCAATATTACATTCAAATTTCACGAATTTCGTACGAGTTGACAAAAAACAATTTTTAATTTTTTGTGTAATTAAATAAAAGTTATTTTTTACAATATATTAGTTTAAAAGAAAGTCACGCATTGCCCACACCAGAAAAAATTGTCTAAAATCGCTATAAATGGGAATGTATGATCTTTTACCAAACAAAATTTTACTTACAATTGTTAATCATGTATGTATTATTTTAATAATTTTGAATTACTTACTATCAGAATATAAATTAATATATTATACATGTGCACACATGTATAAGTATATTATATGACAAATAAACTTTTAACCAGAAAACATATACAAACATGTGCATATATAAACATATGCATTCACAAAATTTATTTCATATGTATAACATTTTATATACATATATAGTAAAGTGTAAGCACATTGAATACAATATGTATGCATACTTTGAATAATATTAGTGAATCAATAACCTGTGTTATTATCGAAGTTGGGTTCACTGTGCCAGTTGGGGTTCCTTTATCATTTTCCAAGTTCGAATCTAAATCGAAGTTTAATCGATAAATGCATATTATTTTATAAGATAAATGTTAAATCATCTTTAATTTTTTAGTCATTATATAAAAATTACGTTTATATCCTTTAGCCTTGAGATAATCCTTTGCATTGGGGCGCACGATGCAGCAACAAAGTGTATGCAACAGCTTCGGCATTCTCGATCGTTGAGATTGCCTCTGAGGCTCCACTTGTGGCTGCTGCAAGCGTTGCTGCTGACGTGGGCGTTTCGCTGCGCCGTCTTCGTACGCCCACGATTGCGATGGAGTACTATGTTGATTATGCGGTTGTGTTTGAAATGCGCTATCCGCAATCCTCGCCTCCTGTTTCACTTTCTCTTGCTTTTTCGCCACGATTACGATCGTTGTTGTTTAATTTTGTGTAAATTACCAAAATTACATACTCTCAGAATAAAAATTTTAATATAATATTAAATAAACGCCCGCCTCCTGGCTCTTAATAAATATATTTTTTATAAAGTTTTGGTTTTAAATTTAATATTAACTCGGAAAGAATGTTATAAATATTATTGCGTTATAAAATTATTTGCCGGATAATATAAAATTTGATTAAAATAAAATAAATCAGTTATTTATATATAATCCATACATGTATTTTAAAACGCTGCTATATCATTGCTGCTATATCAACATACATTGCTGCTATATCAACATACAAATCGCTTTGTGATATCAATACACAAATTCTTAATATAGTTTAAAAAAATAAAAGACAAAAAATGTCTATCATTTTTGATGAGCATTCCTCAAGTTTTCTTAACTTTTTTGAAGTTACTTTTTTCTCACGTTCAAAAGAATAACCGCAATTTAAGTGCAATAAAATACTGCTAGCAAAATATGTGTGATGATGTTTAAAAATAAATAAATGAAGCATGAAAAAGAGGGAACAATGTTGCAAAGGCGAAAAATACGAGGGGTAAATTAAAGGGAGATTAAAACACGGAAGAAAAATAAAAAAAGTTATGTTACATAATTAGCATAATGCTTATTGATAATTGATACCAGAAAATTTAAAAATTTTAACAAAAAAAGAAATATTTCCTTATAAAAAATTTTAGAAAAATAAATTATGAAATTAAAATTGATTTCGTTCTTCCAAAAATTATTAACCTTAAAAAATTGTTTACACAAAAAAATAGTTAATAAAAATAAAAAAGGAACACAAAAACTTAAGAAAATTTTGTATTAAACCATTAATTGATAAAAAAACAAATTTGCGGATGCATTCAAAATTTTCACTTTCTTTAGTGTTGCATTTTTGTTCGTATAAAAAAAGGCCCTGAGATTTTTGCTTTATAAAAATGCAAAGTTTTTTAAAACTCGAGATAGGTTTTACATTTTTCCACAAAACCTTTTATTTTTTTTTTTTTTCAACTGTTCCTGTTGCCGGCTTTTTGCGACGTGGAAGAAGAAGAAACACAAAACAACAATAAATACGCATAAAAATATATTCAACAAACACGTAAAAGGAATTGTAATTCAAGAATATACGTTTATTCGTTCGCTATATATGAAAAAAGCAGTTTGCTTATTTCTTAAGCATGAGCACTGGTCGAAATTTTATACGTATATTATGAAGGAAGGATTTTTCTCATTATTATGCGAATTTTCGGTGACTCTTCGTGTTTCAGCTCTCATTTCGTGTTTCAGCTCTTATGCGTACGTATACGACGCGTTTTGTTTTGCGCGTGCATTAAAAATTTTCGGCTTGTTTTTGGCCCGTGTATATATCTAGCATGTGGCTAATCAACTTCGAAAGAATGCAAAAAATAAAGGGATGAAGCAAGTCAGATACAACAAAAAAGATGCTAAAAAAGAAAACCGTGAAGGGACAAATGAGGAAAAAGTTGCATTCGCATTTTTTCCGTTGTTGACTCGAATATGCAGATAATATCGCTCTCGCTTTCATATTTTCGTATGAAAGCCATTTTTCAACCACTTTGTTCATTTTTGATTATTTTAATATTATTCTCAATATACAAAATTATAAATTATCGGTTTTAAACAATTTCGAGGATGAAAGAGAAGGAGAATAAGGAATCAATCAACATTTAAGTAATAAAATAAAAATCTTCAAAAAGTTGTTATCATAAAAATTTAGTGATTTAATTTTGATAAACATAATGGGAAATGAAAATCGACAAAAATAAATATCTGCATAAATATATAAAGTTAAAGAATAATTTTAGACTTAAAATTTTGGACTATATTACATAGTTATCAAGAAATAATCGCGATGTAAATTCTTAAAAAAGCTTTAGTTCAAAAATAGAAGTCCGGTTTAATTTACCCATTTTTTGTTAAAAATATCAAATTTCAAACATTTACAAATACACATATTATTTTATTTGTAATCGTTTTGTGAATATTTATAGATTATACAAATAGTCAAAAATATTAGTAAAACATTAATTAACTTTCTTAAATAAGATAACACTAATATTTTTATACCAACAAAAAAATCAATTATTTGGACATGGAAAAAGATTTTTGAAAAGGAATATCACATTTAAAAAACGTGCTAATATTTTTCAGTTAAACAGTTAATGCTTCTTGTTGAAAGATGAAAAAGACAAAACATCAGTGTACAGTAAATCAATAATTATTAAATGTTTTATAACAATAATAAATGCACATATTATGTATATAGAAATAAAATAATCGATCTTTGTTACATAAAAATGGAATTAAAATATTTATCGAATATAGACTCAAGCTGATAAAAAAATCTCGGGAATCTGCATTTATTCATTTTTTCTCATCCTTTATTTTTTCTGATTGGCTTTACTTCAAAAATGAAAAAGAAGAAAATATATTTATATCAGTGCAAGAAAAGTGTTGAAAACCATAAAAATTTAAAACATTCTCTTAAAAGTTCATCACTAAATTTTCTTCAACATTTTCTATAAAACTATCTATTCAACAAATTCAAATAAGCACACAGTACATTTCACGTAAATGCAAAATGTAACAGTGAAAAAAAATGTCAGGAAAAGAATTGAAATGCTCGTTAATGACATGTGCACGCTGTTCTCTTTTTTCTGTGAATGATAATAGTAATGGGGACTGTATACCTTACCTATTCAATCACTCTAAAAATTTCACGTACGTTGACATATTTTATTTACCAGTTGCATCAGACCTCTGAAATGAAGTAAATGCACACTTTTTTGTGCGCATATTTATAAACGCCAATTGCTTGCTAATATTAAAAACAGTTAAGAAAATATACATGTTCATATATCGAAAATGTATGATATCGAAAAAGAAAAAAATACGAGATGATAAAATTTTAAAAAGAATTCATGACCATGAGTGCGTAAATCAAAACGAATAACCATTTTTCGCATTAAAATAAATAATTGCGAAGTAAAAACGTTTTGTATGAAAAAAATATAAGGAAAAAATAGGGAAATAAGTATTCGCTCTCCTGCTTGCCAGATCGGACAACCAGTCGACTGAGTCGCAATCGGCTGTTTGCTCGTGATACTTTGTCTTTTTTGTCACGTTAATATTTTCTATATACAATTTTGAATATAAACAATGTATATATTTTTTATTTTGATATATCACATTTTATTTAAAACAAAAAAAACCGATCGGAATACTTATTCTTTTCGTATACATATACACATATGTTTTTTAATCCGCTTTCACGTTCATATTCTCATATGAAAAGGAAAAGAAAAATATGAATAAGTTAGTAGCAATTGTTTTTTTTTTAATTTTCTCATTCTTTCTTACTCATCATACGAATGTACGAGTATCGAGATTGTATCAGTACATAACATACGTCGAAAAATTTCGATTAAATTGTGAGTATGTCGGTCTCTTTTTTGGTTCACGTATAATATATATAACGCGTTCATTTACATAAAATACATGTTTAAATATGAATTCACATAAAATACACATTTATTTGTTGATATATCTATCTTATATGTACCACTCTCATGCATTTTTTGGCTTTACCATCGTTAGTGCTCGATCTCGCCAAATAGCTAGTATACGCCTTCCGCACGCACAACACATAACTTATTCGAAAAAACGTATCAAAAGAATGAAAAGTAGAAAATCAACTAAAAATTATTCATTCTACATTAAATATGCATACACATTCGAATGTTTCGTTGATTTCTGCCAGCCGTTGTTAAACCGTCTAGCGCGTGTATGCGATCAATTTCCAAAAAATGAGATGAAAATAAATGACGAGAACGCAAAGGAAAATAGATGCAAAGAAATAGAATAAAACGCGTTTTTTACGAATGATATAATGATAATGTGAGTAAAAAACATAAGTGGTGTTGATGAAATTGATATTAAATTTATTACTGACAAATGAATATATTATTAATGGAAGCAATTATTGTAAAATCCTTTTAAGATTTGTATTTTATGATGTTTTCTTGAATTGCAAAAATAAAAAATATAACGTATTTTGATAAATTAATTTTTACCAATAAGCTTGATTAATAAAGTTAAATATTAAAATATGACTATGTATTATATTAAAAATATTTATTTATCTATCCACAATCAACCGAAAATAACATAGAGCAGCCAAAATGTTTTGCACTTTCTTGAAAAATTCTTCAATTATTTAATTTTTAAAGGACTGCAAAAAAAAAGTAAAATTGAAAAATATAACGTATGATGTTTAAATTAATTTTATAGGAAAACCTCTCATTTTCCGTTATCGTTTTTATATATTATTTTTTTTAATTTTGAATCCAATCGTTAAAAGGTGTTATTTTAAATTAAAAAACAAGAACATCCTAATATTCATAAAAAATTTTAAAAAAAATTTTGTTTCATAGAACTGTATATTTTGGCCAAAGTATATGCAGCTATTGACTTTTTTCATCGTTATTTTATTTTATTTTTTACCTTACCAAGGTGCGGATTGAAAATTAAGAGCTCAAATTATAATAAAAGCCAATTATAATAAAAGCCAATTAAAAATTAAAAATTGTTCAGATGGCCGCGCCTTATAAACAGGAATTTAGGGTTAATAAAATAATTGAAATTTAAAACGAAAAAAAAACAACGAATGAGCTGATAAAAAGAAAAAATCGAAAGAGGATAATTTAAGGAATAAAATAATTAAAGTAAAATAAAATGACATGAACAACAAATTATTCATATTTAAGTATTTTAGTATTCGCTTGAGAGTATCAAATTATGCAGCTTAATCAAATAGTGACTTAATCAAATAGATGAAAGGAACTATTTATTAATTCCAATTGAAAAATGTTTAATATACATAAAACTTTTATGGGCCAGGAACAAGTGCAAAAAATTCATGCCATTTTTCGGAGATCTTTACGCGGCGATAAATCAACTCGACTAGTAGTTGGTCCAATTCGCTCAAACATTCGAAATTTTTTGAAACTTCTTTAGCTCTTTCGCCAAAAAGTTTTGGATTTTGCCACAAAATGGCTATTTTTGATGCTGATTTTTTACATTTGAGAGAAAAATTGGATAAAAATGATAATATCGGATTTTGTACTTTTTATTGCTAATCATCTCAGTAAGTCAACGTTGCACGAGATGGTTATTGACGATATCAATACAAAAATTCAACTACTAAGATGACGAATGCTATATTTTTCTCTTGTCCTCTTTTTATTTCGGCTGATATAAGGTATTTTCAAAGTTTGAAAAATAAATTTTTTAAATAATAAAAACTTTTTTCGAAAAAAATGTTATTGAATATGAATTATTATAATAAATTTTGGGATTTTTTAAAAGTGCTCTTGGAAGAAACCAAAAAAGAAGGCATTCATGTCACAATACTCATCGTATCGTTACAGTTCTATTCTTTACTCTATCGTGTAGATCAATCTAGTTTTAAAGGGTAGGGACAAACATCTAGTACTTTAGTGGAAGGAGCAAATCTACGACGATGAGAATTGCATGGACTACTTTTTTGCTGGCTGCCCGAAGATGGGGTGCTCTTCAAGTACGTTTTCGGCCTACAATACGAGCACATTCCCGATTACTCCTACTGCTACTACTGTCTTAATCACGTGCTGAAGATAAATTTTTATATAATTTGTTTCTCTTGATAAAACTTTAAATCTTGTCGCAATTTTTTTTCGTTCTGAATTTGGACAATGAAAATCGATCCGAAAGAGCCACTCGACTGGGATCCCAGAGAGCAATACCAACTATGGATGATCGAAATAAGCGCATCAATATGGTCGCGAAAAAGTCGAAGCATGAGGACAAAACTGAGAAACACGAAAAAAACGAAAAAGTTGACCACGAAGAGAAGAAATAAGCACGTACCTTTTTCCATATTATATGTATACAAGGTGTCAATTTTCTTTAATAACTTTGATAAAAACTTCCAATCTAAAAGTAATTTTAAATGCATCACGAACTTTATTATCTAGTGATTTAATCGTAAACAAAAAAATGGTATTACCCTAATTTCGCGTGTATAAGGCGGAGTATTTTGAGTCAAATTTAAATTGGCGCCAATGAGTTCATTCTGTTGTATTGGATCCAAACGAGTTAAAATTTTGTGCCCGCTTTTATGAAACTAAAATGAAGTAGGCCACAAAGTTTTCTTTAATAACTTTGATAAAAACTTCCAATCTAAAAGTAATTTTAAATGCATCACGAACTTTATTATCTAGTGATTTAATCGTAAACAAAAAAATGGTATTACCCTAATTTCGCGTGTATAAGGCGGAGTATTTTGAGTCAAATTTAAATTGGCGCCAATGAGTTCATTCTGTTGTATTGGATCCAAACGAGTTAAAATTTTGTGCCCGCTTTTATGAAACTAAAATGAAGTAGGCCACAAAATTTGGACCCCAAAGGATCCGATATAACAGAATGAATTCATTGGCGCGAATTTAAATTTGACTCAAAATATCCGGCCTTATACACGCGAAATTAGGGTAAATAAAATACTATGAATTAAGTTTTCAAGTAAAGAAATTTTAGGATTGGACATTTTTATCAAAAGTTATCAAAAAATAAATTGTATGCACATACAATGTTTAAAATTGCCACCGTGTGAAATTGTTTTGTCGAGCTGAATGATAATATTTACTAGAAAAAATTATTTCAATGTATGTAATATATGTATACGTAGTATATTGTGACAAATCTAATCGGAAGAATAACTAAAGCTTTTTCTAATATATTTCTAAAAAGTTATCCAAATTTTTCGATGTCTTCCGTATGAAAAAGTATCGAATCAAATATAAAAAAAACCTTTTTCTATTGAAAAATTATGTTTAGATTTGTCCTAGCATGAGTAATGTATATATGGGAGAATATAATAAATGCTTGATAAAATTTCTTGTAAGGATTCTTTTTTATTTAGAAACATTTATGTACATAATAATTCCGCTCTCATTATATTATATCGACAAAAAAAATATTTTCCGTTTTTTATGAAACAACTATTTTTTGGATCTAATAAAAGTTTTTGTAAAATAAGTTTAGCTATCTGAAAAGGAATTTTCTTTCGAATATTATAATACAAAAATTATTTGTAATAACTCTATTTTTGGGGCAAAAATTTATATTTATTGAGGTATATACCAAAATTGAAAAGTGCCTTATTTGCAATAAAAACGTACTTTTTGAAGCAATCTGTTTGGAATTAATTTTTTTATCTTTCTTTAGGCCTAATTAATACTATCATAGCAAAAAAGAATGATTTTGAAAACTTTAAAATTTTCCATATGTCGATTGGGATATCGAGATACTGAAAAATTTTAAGCTCTAAAATGGAAATTTGTATGTAACTCGGTTAATATGTTTAGAGCCGTTTTGGTACCACCAAATAGCCCAGAAAAATGATTTCTTATTTTTCATAACTTCGAGCTATTATAATAAACAGTAGCTAAAATAGAGGCAAGAACTTTAAGATTGTAAAAATTTGGCGGTTCAAATTTTTTGAGTCACAGCCGGCTGAGTTCTTCAAGAAGGGCATTCATTCTTTGCATAAATGTTGACTATGAATCATAGAACATGATGGATAATACCTCTTGGATTAATTTGATGTTGTAATTTTATTTTTATAATAAACTTTTATTTATCGAGCGTTTAAGTGGAATTAAAATGACCAAAAAATTAAATATTAAGGAAGACTTAAAATATGTAATTTACAAGATCTTAAAAGTAGAAGTACTTTACTGGATTTAACTATGGTATATAAAATCCTGACTTATTCAACACATATTTATTCTTCCATATTCTTCCATATTTTATAAGTAATAGAAGACTCTATCATTGCGAAATCAAAATACCTCTGCTAAAAATCACAATTTTTTTGTCAGAACAATTCATCCTTAGAATAAAATATCCGAAGAAATAATTCTCAGTAATAATTCGGACCTATTTTCTAAACGACTTGTAAAACAGGGAATTCCCAAAACCCAGGCTTAACGCGAGTAAGTGATCTTTGAATAATTGTATTTTTTCCTGTTTGTTGATAATTAAACCAAGGGTTTTATTTACTTTATTATCACTGTTATTATTAAATTGCTGTATACGTTAGTGCATCTATAGTGCCTGTCTGTTCAATAAAAATTATTATTCAACTTTTAATTAAGCATTCAAAAGTACCGGATTATTTTTTTAGCGTTATGCATCAGGCAATCTTAAATTTTTTCCTCGCGTATAATTTCATGTTAGTCTTGTTGCGTAGTAGCATCATACCTTTCTAATTTTGAATAATTTTTACCAAAAGTATGCATGCATAATTTTTTATATTTAATTTAAAGTTGTCAATATAAAAACTTGTTATATTTTAGATTTATGATGCTAGCTCGAATGTCCATTAAAAATATTGTAAATTTTTTATTCTTTTCATTCAATTAATTTGTTCAATATGTTCAATAACACTTTAGGTCGGCGGACAATCAAGATGGATCCATTTATCAACAAAAAATATGGAAAAAGTATGTATTATTCACTTGAAATTAAGCTAGATTTGATTTCTAAAATGCAGTTTAAAAAATTTTAGGTCGAAAATACGAAGATCGTTTACGAACTTCCTGAAGTTCTAAAAAGGATGGAAGACAATGCATCCCACCGATTGGTAAGTATATTTATATTTTATAAAATTAACATTTAAAAGTACGTTTTTTAGAAGGCTGAATTGGCAGAGCTTAAGGGCGATATCAAGGGCCTTCAGGGCGAGATTAAGGGTTTTCAGGGAGAAATCAAGGGCGAAGTTAGGGGACTTGGCCACAAGGTAGCTGTTTATGCCGGCCTGGCCGGTGCTGCTGTTGGCTTCACGCTCAAACTCCTTTTTGATTATGCGTATGTTTTAATAAATAACATAATTTTTTACTTATTCATTCACTTTTTAGATCGACGCGAAAGAAAACTTAAATAAAAAAATAATTTTCATTACTATGTGTTTATTTATGATATCATTTGGTTAAAATTTGTTATTCATTGCATTAATAAAATGATTTTTTCTAGTTTATTTTAATTTTAATTGCTTATATAATAATAGGTAAAACAAATAATAATAATAGATAAAACAAATAAGGATGAATTAATAATGGCCCATATTTTTAATGATTTTATTAGAAAAAAGTTCTCATTATATTTTAAAAAATTTATTGAATTCTATTTTGAATTGGAAACATTAATTTCGGTTTTCGCAAGTAACAAAAAATATCATTTATTACCACATAAAAATAATGGTTTCTAATTGTATTATAATTCATATAATATGTATTTATGTACAGGTAGAAAAATTATGCAAATAAGCGAATCATTTCTAATGATAAGTTAAGTAAAGGCAAATTATTTTTAAAAAATTTCGGCGATAGAGGACGTTAATTTTAGATATTTGGCACTTAAAATCCAATTTTAAGTTGTTTTTAGTTCTATTGCACATTTTAAAATCACTGTGAAATTGAAATCAATCCCTTTTAGTAACTCAATATTTCGATTTAATAACGAGTTTTATTTTAGCTTTATATATCTTAAATTCATAAAAACAAGTTTACTATTTTTTTAAAATCGAGTTTACATCATCACAAATGTGCACAAGTTTAAAAAGATTTGTAAAAATATATTAAAACAAACTAAATTGATAATAAAACAATGGAAAAAAATGTAAAACTTTCAAAATTGAAACAAAAATGGTTTTTGAGCAAAGTGAAAAAGCTTGAAAAAGTAGGAGATGAATTAAACAACACTTCTTCACTCTAAACAGTTCCATAGGTATATTCAAAACTTGTCGTCATCGTTTCGATTTAAAGACGAGCTCGACGCGGCGAAAGCGCCATTTTCAATGGCAACATCCTGTTGTTGATAGTGAGTCTCTGTCGTTCCGGCAGCAACCGGCCGAGGCAATTTCACGCCGCTACTATTCGATTGAGTATCGCGCCAAAGCGGGCGTACGGTAAGCGTGTCATCGCTGCGGTTCAGCCAATGTAATGCCTAAAAATACCCTAGTGTAGAATAAAAAGTGCTTGGAAAACATAAACCAAGACTGATTAAAAAAAGGGACTAACCGAATGGGAATAACTGATTGTCGGTAAAAGGCCTATTGATTGAAGGCAAATGAAGAGCAAATAGACTACGAAAAGCATGTAGATAGGCATGCCTACACTGACTCCCGCCCAAACGATCCAATTATGTTCGGCGATATCACCAAAAATGTAGAACATATTAATTGTGATCACCAGTACGGAGACCACCAAAGCGAAAATTTGAAATGGCCTAAAAAATAAGATTATGTTAAATGAAAAGTTTTCTTTTTTATGAGAGATTTAAGAGAAAGTGAATGAATGTTTTGTTCAATTATGTTGTAAGTTGTATGATATTTCTATATTTCTATCGTCGGAGAAGAGCTCAGATTCGCAGATGAACAGCTCAATTTATGTTGGAAGAGTTGAATAATGCAAGCACAGCCGTCAGACTACGAATAAACCGGGCGAAAACACAGGCAATGTGCAACAATCAAAAAACCGAAGTGATAAAGCTGGAGGATACGGAAATTGCCTTGGTGGACAAGTACATATACCTCGGACAACTGGTAACATCGGACCACAAAATCGACGGCGAAATACGCATGGTTAAAAAGTGCGGCAAACTTTAAACTTTAACAGCATAAAAGAAGCCCTAAAGAAAACAAACGACAAAAAGGCAAGAACACATCTTTTCAACACCACGGTAATACCTGCACTCATATACGAATCAGAAACGTGGAATATGAGGGAATGCGAGAAGCACAAACTAACGACAACGCTAAGAGCAATGGAAAATGGACGACAAGAGCGACATTTTGGTGGCCAAAGACCACTCGGAAGACCAGCGGAAAGATGGCGAAAATTGATGAAAGAGCGCATAGGACCTAATTAGAGACAATTAGCAGAAGACAGGAAACAATATAAGCGGCGATTGTATGATCCACCATGGGATAACAACGTGTGATACAAATCTTCAAGTGTTCAAGTGTAAATTGCTTGCTCAATAGTTCTTTACAGCTTCTTTAAGCATTTCCAATATATAAATTTCAATTTCCATAAAAGATTTTCCACAGACTTTTTTATTCTTCATTAGCATGCAAAAAAATCGGACGGTGAAAAAAATTTGACGCATAGCTTGTAAACGAAGCTAGTAATTTATATGGAGCTTTTTGCTATTTGATTGTTGTATATTTGTTAACACATTTAGTGAAAATCGTTCGAATTGGTCCGCTTTACGAAAAGATATGACATTCAATTTAAAAGTGGAAATTTGCAAAAAAAACCTTTTAATTATAAAAAAGTTTAACAATTTTTTTTTTGATAAAAATTTTATATTTAGGCCCCAAATAAGTAACTCAAGTCATTAAAACACAATCCTGAATACGTAAAACAAATAATAATAATAGATAAAACAAATAATGTACACCTACTTTTTGATGCTTATAACTATGAAAAATGGGGGAATCTGTATTATTAAAATATATTGTTTAATAAAATTGTATATTTTAAGTTCATAGATGTAATTGAGAACATTCTAAGGTATGCTCGAGCCGGTAAAAGAATTCTTATTATATGCAGTGTCTTTACTGTTAACCCATCATCAGCTGGGTCGATTTTTTAGATATGTTTTTAAGATAACTTGTTGAAAATAATAAAATAAAGGATGAAAAGTATGTTAGAAAACATAACATGTTTGTATATTTCATAAATCAATTTATTTTATTCTAAAACTTTTAAATAATTAAATGGTTTACTTGAATCTCCATTTAACTTCAAATGATAAAATATTTGAATACTACTCACTACCAAAGAAAATGTTAGAACAAAATTATGAAATAGCTTTAATAAAAATAAAAATAGATGGGGAGATTAATAATTTAGATCTGAGATCCAATAATAATTTGAATGTTGATAAAAATAACAATATAGTTATAGAAAAAACGAACAAAAATATTCCGAATAATGTTTATATAAGTTGTAATTTAATAAATTATTCATATGCTAATGAAAATAATATTAATTCATTATATAGGATAAGAAATAACATTAAAGTTATTATTGTTGAACCAAAACAACTAATTTATCATAAAGTAATTAGCGAAATAAAAAAATAAATATTAGACTAGTAGATGATAAAAATAATTTGATTAAATATAACAATATACATAGATGTCTATATAGATTTGCATTTGAAAGAAGTATAATAAGCAAAACTTATTTAGAAGAACTTTTTTTATAAATTTATTGTTTAGAAATAATTTTAAATCTAGAACCAGTAATTATTTCATTTAGAAATTCTTGGTTCTTCTTTGATAATTTATTTTTCTTTTTAAGTTTTTGGTCTTTTAATTGTAGTTTGGCTATTTTTATTATTTTCTATACTTTTATCTGGTTTTATGTGTTGATCAGTTAATTTTATAATCTCAACATATTTTTTTTATTTTCATTAACTATTGAGTAGCTTTTATATCACTATCAAAAATTACAAGTCCCATTTAAAAGTACAATTATTTTTAATTATTATCTGAGAAAGTAGTGGATGGAAATTCAGCTAATCTTATTTTTCTTTTTCCACGAATAAATTTTCGAGCTAGAGGCTCAGTTTGAAAAACTGCTTCAATTTCACCTTTCATAGTATTTTCTTGAATTTCATTCAAAATTAAATTATTATTTAATGGTATAGATTTATAATATAATATTTATTTTTTTCTTTTTTAAAATTAAATGAAAATAATGGCGATAATACATATATTAATGATCTAATTAGGAAAATGTAAACTAAAGTCACTCCTACTGCTACATAAATTCTTCAATATTTCAAATAATAAGATTCAAAAATGTCTTGAATTTCACTTATAATTTCATGAGGAACCATAGAGTTTTGCTCTTGTTCTTCCATTTCTATTCCAACGTTAGATATTTGTATCATTTCGTTTAATAATTCTTCCTCAACATTTGTCTTTATATCATCAAATATATGCTCCTTAATAATTTATCATCTAGAAAGTGTAAATCATAATTTTTTTTAAATTTTTTATAGCTTCATTAGCTCTTAGTCGACTTTGTCGATTTTAGGAATTTCATCAAAAATTACATTATCTTTGTAGTAACAAATTTTATCATTATACTTTTTTATTTTTACTGGAAGATATCCTTTTATTTTTAATTGACTATTTTTTAACAAATTTAAGTCAACAAAATCAATTAAATTATCATTTATTTTTTTACAAAATGTAACCTCAATTATTACCCCAATATTTGATTCAATTATTTTAGCATTAATAGTACTATAGTTTAAGACTTTTTCAATATACTTTCTAGGATTAATAAAGTTTCTAAAATATTATTGTGATCGTTGTGAATTTGACAAAATATTTTTGCTAAAAGACTCAAATGGTTTTCAAAATTATTTTTTAAATATTGTAATTCACCAGCTTCTTGAAACGTACTAGCTGACAAATTAGTAATTCTTTTTTCTCTATTAGTAGATTTAAGAGCGTAATTTTCGGAAGTATATTGTAAATAATTTTCACAATGTCAGTAATAATTCGGAACTATTTTCTAAACGACTTGTGAAAGCGGAAATTCCCAAAACCCAAACTTATGGCGAAGAAGTGATCTTCGAATAATTGTATTTTTTCCTGTTTGTTAATAATTAAAAAGTTTTTATTGACTTTATTATCATTGTAATTAGTAAATTGCTATGACTAGTACCTGTTTGTCCAATAAATTATTATTATTATTATTAAATGTCATTTTATATAAAAACGGAAAATACTATCTTGCCGACCAATTATTTTCAGACATTTTGATTATTCTAAATTTGTTGAATTAAATATTAACATTTACCTAAATTAAAAAGTCAAGATTTTTTTCAAAACCAGGCACTCTAATCATTATCATTTCTACCCAAGTATCTTAGAAATGGGCTTTCATTCATTTGCAAAAGAAAAAATGTGGAGAAGCATATTTTTTTACAAACGTTTCTGCATTTTCCGTTTACAATTTTTTTTCCAGCACGTACATGTATTTAGAATAGCATATACACATCTCAAAATTATACATCCCATCTCAAATTTTTTTCTTGTATGCTCGGCTGGAGTAAAGGATTTGCATCATTTCTCTAATTTCTTTTGCAGAAAATGTGTTATTATATTTCCACACAACAGCCAAGTCGTCGTAATTTTTTACAGCGAAAAGCGCTAGAAACGAAATAGAAAATTTTCATTTTTTTTTGTTCTTAATATTTTTTTTGTTACGCAAATATGGCAATGCCTTTAATCTTTTTTTGTGATGTAAAACTTCAAAAACCTTCAAAGAATTTAATTAATTACTTATAAAATAGTACTTTTAGCTCAAGAAAGATCATTAATCGATAAAATTGAGGAGAAAAATCTAGTGAAATGGTGAAAGAATAGAACATTTTTTGTGAAATTCTTTGAAAATTATTATTTTTTTCTAAAAAAATGATTGTAAGAGGTAGCTGAAATTATTTTTATACTTTAAATATGTTATTTTATGTATTTGATCTTGCTTTGTCAATGAAAATATCTAATTTGCGTTTTTTAAGAAAAAAATTAACTACATATGAATAGAATCTCTATTCTGACGCAGTGTTTATTATATTGAAAATTTGTCGATTTAAAAAATTTCCTATTCCATTTTCTCTCAATTATAATACTTATGCTCATTTAGTTAATTGAGCGTGCAGCAGAAGCGCGCGTGTCCAAACGACGCGTGTTATTTTCTAAACGAAAACATGGCGAACAGTAGATGGCTGCTCGGCTTGCCGTTTATTCACACTCCCTATTGGCCATTAAATACAAAGTGTCGGTAAGTAGAAATAAGTTTTTTTCCACAAAATTCTTCGTATAAATGTACGAAAAACAAATTTTTTAGCCATCTATCCATTTCATGCGCTGCATTATCACCATCGAAAAAAGAATGGAATCTAGACGATCCAAAGGAGTTTGAGCTCTATAAATTGTATCGGCCCGAGCGAATTACACCGCACAAACGCGGAGTCGATCTTCTGAAATCACCTGGGTTAAATAAGGTAATTTATTCAGGTTAATATTGTGAATTTTTTTCTATTATATCAATAATATGTGTTAATTAGTTTGTAAAATATGTGTGAATATATTTGTTTATTTTTAAGGGAATGGCCTTTTCACTTTACGAGCGTCAATATCTCGGTATTCACGGACTTTTACCGCCGGCGTTTATGACGGAACAACAACAGGCGTATCGAGTTATTAGTAAATTACGTCAACAGCCCGACGATTTGGCCCGATATATTCAATTGGATGGGCTTCAGGTAATTTTTTTGCAAATTAGTTTTTTTAAAAATGATTTTTGTTTTGTAAAAATTATTTTAAGCGCTAATATTTAAGGATCGTAACGAGAAGCTGTTTTATCGTGTTCTCTGCGACAACATTAAAGAGTTGATGCCGGTTGTTTATACGCCCACTGTGGGGCAGGCCTGTCAGCATTTCGGATTCATCTACCGTAATCCTAAGTATAAACTCCCAGGGAAAAAAATATAGCAGAAAAAAGTCATTTACTCTTATTTTTTAGAGGTCTCTACATTACGATTAACGACAATAGCATTAGCAAAATCCATCAGATACTGTGCAATTGGCCGCACGAGGATGTTCGAGTAATTTTTTTTAAATATTCAAATTAAGCGAAAAATAAATTCACGCAAACAAGCGCAAATTTTTTTTTAAAGGCGATTGTAGTGACGGACGGCGAGCGTATTCTCGGCCTCGGCGATCTGGGCGCCTACGGTATCGGCATTCCGGTGGGCAAGCTTGCGCTCTACGTCGCGCTGGCCGGCATTCAACCGCGCTGGTGCCTGCCCGTGCTGATCGACGTTGGCACGAACAATCCGGTTTCTTATTTTACTAATTATTAGATGAGGCTATTATTGGTTTTTTCTCTAGATTGAATTTGATTGGTCGTGAAAAAATGTTAAATTTAGTCAGTCAAAAGTAAATTTTGGCAAAAGGGAGTCAACTTTTTTGTATACCGGAAGTTGACTTGTTTATTGCATATGGAGTTGTTTTGAGCTTTCCTAAATTGGGCTCTCAAACAAAATCCTCCAAATACGGCTCGGATCGAGTGGGTTTCTTATTTTCGATTCTGGCTTTTTTTCGAGTTTGAGCTCCTGGTCGGTGTGCTCGGAATAGCTGAATATTTTTGATTCATTCCTAAAATTATCCGTAGTTCAAAATAAAAACGAATAGTTGCTGTATTTAGAAATTGCTCAACGATCCCTTCTACATCGGTCTTCGGCGTAATCGCGTTCGTGGCGCGGAATACGATAAGCTACTCGATAATTTCATGAAGGCCTGTACAAAGCGGTAAGTTTTGGCCTAAAGTTTTTGGAAAAAATTTGGTTTTTTTAATGCAAAAATTATTTATATGAGGGGAATTTTTTTCTTAAAAACAGATTCGGTCAGAATACGCTGATACAATTCGAGGACTTTGGCAATAAGAATGCGTATCGTCTCCTGGATCGCTACAAAAATTCCTATTGCATGTTCAACGACGATATTCAGGGAACGGCGTCGGTTGTGGTCGCGGGACTATTGGCCTCGACGCGTGTGACAAAAGTGAAAATGTCTCAGACCAAATACGTCTTTCTTGGCGCCGGCGGAGTTAGTTTTAAATTTTACTTGCCGCTATTTCCAATGTAATTGATGCACATTCGCAGTTTATTTTATCTATTCTGCTAATTTTTTTTGCTAAAAAAGCTAGGAAAAATGTCGAAACTGAATAGATTTAACTGAATAGATTTTCCCATCGATTCTGTTTGAATTTTCACCAATTTTTAGAGCGAAATAATTGGAAAAACCTCGGGTAATTATGCATTTGTCCATATAGTTCTCAGCAGTATTATGACGTGGGTTGGCTCCCAAGCCGCGAGTCGCCAGCAACTCTTTTAGCTCTTTTCAAAAAAAAAAAAAAAACCGAAGCCCCGACAAGTCAAATGATTTCATAAATTGCCAGCCATTAAGAAATAAATGGCTCCAGATGGCTCGGGCTCCGGTAGATGACTCCGACCAGTTGGTCCCGTAGCGGAGCCATATGGCTCCAAGTGATTCGAAGCCACTTATAGAGCCAGAGCCATTTATAGAGCCAAGTCACAACATTGGTAGCCAATAAGCTGAAATGTACCTGAAAATTTTTTTCGATAGAAATTTGGGTATTAATAATATTTAAATTTTTTTTTTTGTTATTTTAGCTTTAAAAAAACCCGAAGAATAAAGCCTTTGAAATTTAAATTATTGCTAACTTTATTTAATCAATCTCTCACAATCTTTTTTCTTTTTAAGGCAGCGACGGGCGTTGCAGAAATGTGCGTTCAGCAAATGATGAGCGAAGGGCTAACGCACACGGAGGCGTGTGCGCGCATCTACCTCGTCGACATTGACGGCCTAATCACAAAATCGCGTAAAAACATCGACGAACGCCATCGGCCGTTCGCCAAGGATGGCGAGTCCTCAAAGGACCTGCTGAAGATCGTCGAAGAGGTGCGGCCGGGCGCGTTGATCGGCGCGTCGACGGTACGCGGCGCGTTTACAGGCGAGGTGTTGCGCGCTATGGCGCGTATCAACCCCCGACCCATTGTGTTTGCGCTCTCCAATCCCACCAGCAAGGCCGAATGCACCGCCGAGGAGGCTTATCAATGCACAAATGTATAGATACTAATAATAGTCTATTGTTAACCTGAGCCAAATTTAAACTTGCTTTCCCATTATATGAACTATATCTTTCGATCAAACTCTGAATTTTTGGCATTTTTCAGGGTACAGTCCTATTTGCGTCCGGTAGTCCGTTCAAGAACGTGGAATTGCATGATCGTCTATATAAGCCCGGTCAGGGCAACAACGCTTACATATTTCCGGGCGTGGCGTTGGGCGTCATTCTATTTCGTGTCTCAACAATCAGCAACGAGCTCTTTCTGCTGGCGGCGCGTCGAGTCGCCAACTCGGTGACCCAAAAGAATCTCGACGACGGCCGCATCTATCCGCGTCTCAATGAGATTCGCGAAATCTCCATTCAGATTGCGGTCGAAGTCGGCGAGCGATGCTATGCGGTATAGCCTTATAACTCTGTTGTGTATGTGAAAAAGGTGACTTGCGTGGCAGGACTTGAACCTGCGACCAATGCTTAACCGGAGCGCTGCTCTACCGACTGAGCTACACGGACCTTGATCACATACTTCGAATTTCTTCTTATAACTCTGTCATAACGAACTCTCATTTTAAGTAATTGTTGCAATTTTCCAGGATGGTACGGCGAAACTCTATCCGAAACCCGAAAACATGGAGATGTTCATACGCTCACAGATCTACAACGTCGACTACGACGAGCTCATCAATAAAACGTACGACTGGCCGGAAAAGGATATGAAACACGGTTTCCCCGTTCCGGTTGTTCGTCGAGACTCTATGGACGATTAAACGGCAATCAATGTGTAGGCTATATATGAAAGACTTGAAATGAAAAAAATATATTTCTTTAAATTTATCACTTCTATATTGTTTAATTCCAGCGAATACAGGTAGTTTTAGCGTGCAATAATAATAATAATAATAATAATAATAATATGTGATTCAATAAATAATGTATTGTAAAAATGCTGGATATATGTAGTAGGTCCTAAGTTAGGCAGAAGTGGTTTTATTTTTTAAACATCCTTCTAATATTCCAAGTTTTAACGAAAAAAAACGATGATGTGCATTGTGCATGTATAATATACTCTAATTTCGCGTGTATAATTGGCCGCGTGTTTTGAGCCAAATTTAAATTCGCGCCAATGAGTTCATTCTGTTCGTATCGGATCCGAACTAGTCCAAATTTTATGCCCACTTTTATGAAACCGAGATAAAGGCTTTGGAGTCCAAATTTTGTGCCCGCCTTTGTCTTTGGATCCAATTTGGTTTGGATCCAATACAACAGCCAAATTTAAATTGGCGCCGATGAGTTCATTCTATTGTATTGGATCCAAATTTTGTGCCCACTTTTATGAAACCGAGACAAAGACGGGCACAAAATTTGGACCCCTGATGGAGCCGATCCAACAGAATGAACTCATTAGCGCCAATTTAATTTGGCTCAAAACACTCGGCCTTATACACGCGAAATTAGGGTAATATAAAAAATGAACCATAAATATAATTATAAAATAAACAGATAAAAAGTTTTCTCTTATACATTTTCTTTTGTGCATTTAAAAAAACAAAAATATTTATGCAAGTATCAATAAACGTGAAAAGAACGTAAAGATTTGAGTGATAATTTACGATTCACCAGTTTGCAATTTTGTCATTACTTCACGTAGCATTTTGTTGCACATTGCCGCGTAGGGATTGAGCGCGACGAGCTGAGTTTTTGCAAATGTTGAGCCGCGTGCAGCAGCTTGTTCGTAGTCGGCCTAACAAATAAAAAAAATAAAATATTTCGTTTTAACATGAAATGTAAATTTTGTTCAGAGTAAGTATAATGTTTATAAACAAAAATAAAACTTTTGTCTCGTCCTCCTTGCCGCACAGCTGGTTAACGAGTGCTCGCTGAACGTACGCTTGTGCGGCTATATGCACGATTCGCTTTTCACGTCGACGCGATTCTTCTTCACATAAAGCAATCGCCTTATTCAAGTCGGCCATTGCTTCTAAAAATATGAATGAGAATGAAATGGATTTTTATTTAACCAGAAATTACAGGATGGCTCAATTTCGTCCCTGGTTTTGTTTTTGCCATAACTTTTTGAATTCTCAACCAAATTCCATAATTCTTTTTTTATTTGATTTCCAAGGCTTTACCATTTTGTTTGGCACTAAACTTGTCGATATTGGTTTCGATTTTTGAATTTGCTAATCATTTAAACTTTTTTGCCACTTTTTCCGAAGGTCAAAAATGTGTAAAATTGACGTTAAATTGACGCAATTTTTGAATCGATTTTCGTCAATTTTTTATTTAGTAGCTTAAATAATGTCCTCTAGAACGAATTTTACCTCGATTTTCAACTAAAAAGTCAAAATGGTCCAAAATAGATTTTAGGCTTGGGATGAGTTGATCTTTATGCCATCCATCTTAATGAAAATGTCTTGTTTTTCGAAAAAGTGGCAAAAAAGTTTAAATGATTAGCAAATTCGAAAATCGAAACCAATATCGACAAATTCGGTGCCAAACAAAATTCTAAAGTCTTGGGAATCAAATAAAAAAAGAATTATGAAATTTGGTTAAGAATTCAAAAAGTTATGGCAAAAACAATACCGGTTACGAAATTGGGCCACATATATTAGGTTGATCAGAAAGTTTTGATACATTTCAACAATTTTATAAAAAATTAAATTTTCTACAATAACAATTGATCGTTCTCATCAATATATTCGCCATTCTTTTGTTCCACTCTTTGCCAACGAGGGCGCAACATCAATGTCGGTAAAAAGTGCGCAACTTCTGGGCAAAAAAGTCCGCCAGGGACTTCGTCATCTTGCGTGAAGTGGCGTCCGCACAGAAATTGTTCCAGAGACCTGAACAAGTGATAATCCAATGGCGCGATGTCTGGGCTATGTGGCGAGTACTTGAGAACTTCCCAGCCCAAAAAATTTTTTATTGGCGTATAAACACAGGTGTATCAAAACTTTTGGACCAACCTAATATTTTAATTATAATATACCGTCAATCTTTTCTTGCAGTCTGTATACTTGTGCACGATTATTGTAAGGCGATGGATTTTCAGGGCAAAGTTGAATAGCTGTTGAAAATTTCTCAAAAGCGCTGGTAAAATCTTTCATTTCGGCAAATTTAACACCCTCTACTTCTAACGTCTCGCATTCATTAAAATTGGACAAAGATGCAATTGAATCTATATTTTTATATATTTATTTATGTAATTACCTGATATTTTTTTATTTGCGAGCACAATTGTGGATTTGAATGCACAAATGATTCTATCTTATACCTGTTGTAATAACATCATCATTATTTATCGAATCCATATCTTCGTATGAAGACGTCGGCATAAATGGATTCAAAATCATATTTAGGACGCTTTTATCTCTAGCCGTCGACATTATTCTTTGTTTAGAATACCAACTAATATTTATAAAATATTCTTAACTTTTAATACCAACTAATATTTATAAAATATTTTTAACTTTAATTGATTAAAACATTATAAATGAAGTCAACGAATTTATTATGGCAATTTTTCATGTCTGCCTACATAAAACCAATCTATTAAATTTCAATGAAAAATAATACACTTTTTTATCAATGTACAAACAAATTATATTTAATGAATTAATGTATAAGACACGAGCTATTTTCTACAATTTATTATTTAGTTTCTGTTGCCGATCGAATTTACCAACAAAATATAACACAATTGAAATAAAATAATAATAACATTTAGTTTGTGATTTTTAAAGAAATTTAACTTTAATTATTTGGTACATATCCACATATTTTAAGTTATAAATAAGTACCTAATAAATTTTTTAAAATATTTTTGATAAGGTGCTAGAATCTAAACAAAAAAGAAATACAAATAAACGATATGTTAAAAATGAGTGACTAAAATAAAACCACATAATTTAGTTTATCAATGTTTTATCATGCTTGTCTTATATTAGAAGTAAACTTAAACTGATAATTTTTGATGTGGATATTTTTTCCAATATTTCTTTAAACACAAGTGTATCAACATTTCTTTAGATTTTATATGCATATCTGATAGAACACACCTTCTGATGTTTTTACTCTGTTCATCTATGGATATGAGAATCGATCGGGAATTGATTAATTATATCTTTACTTTTTTAACGAGCGGAGAAATAAAAACCCAATTAAGAAAAGCGAAAGCTAGACTTTCGCTTTTTAATTGTGGATAAAAATGGAAATATCGTCGAACGTTTACTGGCTTATTTTTATTGCCGCACAACTTATTGCTCAATGCAAATCTATTGATCCGCAATGTGAGTAAAGTTTCTGAAATAATTAGTACTAGCTAAAAATGTCAATTTTCAATTTTATAGTGTTAAAGCCATGTTTTGAGCGTTATGATAATCATAAGCTCTTCGGCGCAGCACCCATTCACAGCGAGTGGCGCATGAATAGCGAGGAAGAATGCCTTCCATTTTGCATACGTGCTGCAGTAATCGGAATTTTCTTAACGAAACTTTTCAAGCAATAATTTGAATTTTAATTCAAAACATTATAGAGTAGATGTGCTTCTATCGTTTACGATAAGCAAGAACAAACCTGTTACTATTTTTCTGTAAATGGAATCGAAATGGAAACCATTGAGCGCAACGCTCGAATGGTTTATTTACAAGTTGCTGAACGACGATGTGTAGGTAAATAGTGTATTTCTTATATTAGTTTAAATTTCAGCATACTTAAAAATAAATTAACACAAAAAATTATAATTTAGACGATATGTTAATGGTTATGGAATCTGAGGATGCCCAAACTCAAGAAATAACTGTATCAAGTAGGTTTTTAAACTTTTGTTAAAATTTATGTAATCAAAATCAAATTTATTGACATTTTAGGAATAGACGATAAAGTTGGAGAGGAACTGCGCTATATTGTACAACAATATCCGAAAGTTGTAAAAAAACTGAACCTTCGAAAATTCTTTACGGAAAAGTAGAAGCAACTATGAATATCCCAGTACAATATACAACGCCTGAATCGATATCAGCTACAACTCTCAAAACTGATACCATCGCGGTAACCGAAACGGCAACTACTTTACTGAAAATGGAACAACATTCTGCCGAAAATATTTTTCACAAAGAAGAAAATGATGGAGACAAAATATATGATGATTTAGAATTACACAATCCTAATGCTTATGCACAAATTAATCCAACAACAAAAATAACGTCAACAACTTCGACTATAACAACAACACCGTTAAAAACAACAATCCCAATTACTGAACCCGATGATGTTACTGGTAAACAAAATTTAGAAGGCCTCCAAGATAACACAAACAAAGATACGCGTCCATTGCAATCCAAATTATACAAATATGGATTGAAGGCAGGAAAACCGCCATTATATTTTGATAGAAATATTCAAAGTAACAGTAACAGCGATACTTCAAAAAAGAAGAAACAAATGTAAATAGTCATGTAAATATGTCGGCTTCAAATGATATTTTACCACAAAATCCTATTATTGCAATAAACTCAGCAGTAGATTCGTTTCCATCTTTATTACCAATAATGAGTGGTTTCAAAGCTATTCAACGACACAACTCCACTGCAGCTGTTGCAGAATCGACCGAGGAACACGTAAATTTGTTTACTTCAAACAATATTCGGCGTCATCCTGGACAATCCACAACCATAATTCCGAGTACAATACGACCAACGATGGCATCAAAGATTGAAACGACGTCTGTTGGAGTGAAAAGCGCATCGGTATCTGTCCTTATCGACGATTCGAATTTAAATCGAGATCCTGTATCATCTAATATTTACGGTCGTCATATTGAGACGCCTTTTGATGATTTTGCTACTGAGTTAGCAATTGAAGAAAAACGTTTTGTTGTACCGCACGTGGAACGTCTCCCACCAGCGTCTAGCGAAGAGGGTTTTATTAATGAAAAGGATATTTCTGCTAATATTAATAGTCAGGATCAAGAAAATGGTAAATTTTTATCAAAAACAATAATTATCAAAAATTGTATTATTAATGTTAATTTTTTTCAATTAGAAATTGGATGCGGTGAGTCAATGAAAAATGAAATTTGGTTAGCCGTTGAAAGCGCAAAGTTACGAAGTTCCTTGCGTGCCCGCAATATGAATTATTTGACCCGGAGTGAACCAGGTGATTGCATCCGAGAATGCAGCAACAATGCAGATGTACGTTCTTTTTCAAATAATACTTACCATGATTATACAATTTAAAGAATAATGTATTTATATTTTAGAAAACAACGCAAAAGCGTCGATGCGATGCATTTACATATTTAGAGGGATCAAAACAATGTATTTTTGATTCGGTCGGACTCACATTTTTGGATAAAATGCGCCTCCGGCGCCACGTCCAGACTTTAGTACACGAGCCTTCCATCGGCTCTGCTTTCCAAGTACCAAATTTTTCAATTCACTTTTATTAATTATTAAATAACAATAACAGGTAATATGGCACGCTTTCGTGGATGTGGTGAATTCCTTGCCTTTCGCAATTATGCTTTAACCATTCCGGCTCGTGAGTTTTTTAACGGGTTGCCGACTGGTGTCGAAGGTGTAAAAGCGTGTTTAGAGCTCTGTGTTCTTTCCAGCGACTTTCAATGTCGTGTAAGATTATTATGATTTATGTTATACTGTACAAAAAAACTTTATTTGATTTTAAAACCGAAAATTTAACTCACTTTTAGAGTGCATTGTTTGATAGTAATTCAAGTATTTGTCAATTGTTCGACGAATATAGCCTTTCGGCACCGCATTCATTTAAAGAACATAGCCGGGATAACCAACTCTATTTTGAAAATGGTTGCTTGGATGGTCAATTAGCAAACGATTAAAAAAATGTTTACTAAATTATTTACTGCATTTTAATGTACTTTTTTAGTTGAGACCCAATGTCCGGATTTAGTTTATTCGATTACCAGAAAATAAACTTGAAATCGAATTGTAAAAAAATAAAAGGTACTAATAAAGAAATAATAAGATTCATCGAAATTATTCATTTGTTATGGAAAAATACGCATTACCTAATTCAATATTATGGTGTTAATATTATTTTTATTACTTTTTGCCTCTTTTAATTTCAATTAAAAAAAATTTCCAAAAAGAAAGGAATTTTTGCGCGCAATTTTTGCAAAGAAATAATGCTCACTTTTTTTCAATGTAAAAATTTTAAAAAATGACGATAAAGAAAAAAAGTGTAAAAAATTAAATGATTATTTTGTTATTTTAATTTTACTTAATTTTAAAATTAAATTTAAAAAACTTTAAAAATTAAAAACTGATTTTTAAATTTGTTTCATAAAATTACTTTTTTCTATTGTTTTACCTTACTTTCACTTTTATTTATATAAGAAAATTTTTTGTTGTTTTTTTCATTTCCATACTCAGTTAAAGATAATTCAAATAAAACAAAGATTATGGAACTCCTTATTCTTTCTACATACTATTTGGAGATGATTTTAAAAAAGGTGGAAAAAATAAGGCTAAATAAAAATGCATATGTGCTAATGGCTAATATTTAAATTATCGATTTAGTTTGGTGTTAATTTTTCAGACTAAAAAAGTCGATCGAAGATGTTATTCATAAAAGGCTTTTTTTCATTGAATTTTATTTTTTCGTATTGAATTACGATTTATGTTGTAATATGAAAAACGTTGATTATAAAAGCAGGAATGAGACAATGAAATTTTTATATACTAATGATTGCGTGAAAGGAACGGACGACAGAATTTACGTTGATATTGTAATAACACTGTCATTCGCAATGGTCCACATTTCCGAAATAAGGACTTAACTACCTGAATCAAATTAAATACAATGGAAAGCAGCAAAAGTTGCAAAAACTTTTTTTCTCGCGAAATTTAAGACTTGCGTGCGCAAGTCCCTTGCTGTGGACGAGTTATTACCGTACGAATGTGTAACGAGACGAAATGGACAATCAACATAAATGAAATAAATAAACTAAAAAACAATGGACATAAAACTGCTCCATTTAATTTTGCGAGTAGCCTTGATGTGAACAATAAAAAACATTTTGTAATGTTTGGTTTATGTAAAAATAAGCGATAAATAGACGTGAGCATTCTCGAATAGGAAAAAAATAAGGGAAAATGAACTTACTAGAGAACAAAAAGATGAGCCAGAAATTTATATTTTATTTTGTAAAGATCAACCAATATTTTCTAGTAGACTTGCAATTATTTGTTCGTATTGTATTTGTTTTTTACATAACTTTTTTTTGACAAGATATTTCTTTCTTTTCTAACGCTGACTGTTTTATCCGTAGATAATTAAAAATAATTAAAATTTATCGTTATAAAAAAATATAAGTAAATATAGCCAAATGCATAATGAAATGTACATATTATCTTAGTTTTTAAACTCTATGATGAATGAAAGCTAATTATAAAAAATAGTTGTGAAAAATATTTATATAAAGGGGAAAAGGCAAACCGATTGTGAGGAATGATTTCTTGAGAAATGCCCTCGAAATTAATATTTACCATTTAATAAAGATTCCCATTCTGATTGATTGAGCAGTTATCGGAAAATATTTAAAAAATGCGGGTTTAAAAAAAATTTTTAATTAAATTTTCTTTAAACCCGCATTTTTTAAATATTTTCCGATAACTGCTCAATCAATCAGAATGGGAATCATGATTTTATCTACATCTAATCAAATCATGAGAGCACTTAGTCATCGAAACTTGCGAATCATAAATAATTAATAAGTTCTTATTTTTAAACTCTAAATTCCACTAAAATACTAAAATATTTATGTCAAACCATTATTTAATATTTTTCAAAAAAGATGATTTGATTTATATCTCGGAATATACATAGGTAATTAAAACAAATTGTTTATTTATTATTACTTTTAGCTTCTTGGGCAATGACAATAGGCCCGACCAAAAAAGGTCAAAATGCTAATATGAATAAATTTAATGTCCGAGATGATACGATTACTACACCAGATGAGGCTTATTTACAACGTGGCACACTGCCGACCAGACAAAAGATATCCGATGTTAACGCTTCGACATTTGTTAATAATCGACAAAAGCATTCAAACACAAAGACGATGAATAAGCTAAGTGCTGATGATCTGCTGGAAAAGAACACGTATAGTCTCAACTTCATTGAGCACCCTTCGTTAACGCACTTAGAGCGGCAAAAAAATTCAGAACTTGGCATAGTCGGCGACCGAAAACCAGAAGGAATAAAGGTTATTATTTTTGAGTACTTTACTAATCACATTAAAGTTGAAAAAGCGTAAAACCCTTTTGCCAGTTAATTATGCGGCATTTGTTTTGTAACGAAAAGTTTGAGAAATTTAAAATATAATTTTTTATTTAACTTCACGTCACAACTTTGCTTTTTCGTTGATCTGTTCTCCATCGAATGAATCTCGTAATCAACGGGATTTTTATGAGTTTATATTTTATTTCATTTCATTTTTTTAATTTTCATTTTTAACATCACATTTTTTTGTATATAAACAATATTTTTGCAGGTTATTGCTTGTAATGATTCATTTTTTTCAACTTTTACAAATCTCATTCACATATCAATATTTTTATTTTTTAAATTTTTTCTTATTCGATTTTTTGTTTTCTTGACAAAGTGTATTTAAATTGCGATGTATAAATGGAGGAGGAAAGGAAATCATTTTTTTTTTCATTTTTAAATCGAAGTACAAAATATGGCTAATTTTCTTTATTGACAATTTTTTTCGACGTTCCTTTCTTCTCTACATTTTATTGCATTTTCTCTCTTTCTTATTTTGTTGTAATATTTATTTTTAATCGGTCTATTTTCACTGCAGCATCTCCATTAACGGGCCGGTTAGAATGTCGTACAATTTAACGGCCAAAAAAAGACGGCAGCGAGGAATCGGCGTCGTAATGATAACGACTTAGCGCCTCTTTTACACGAAATGCAATCTCAGGACGCCGAAGAAATGCCACCAATAGTTGCAGATAAAAGTGACGAGTGTGGTGAGCTCTTTCCCAATGATTGTCACCATTCTGCTCACCGCCCTAGTGGCTGTGTGAGCATTGAGATGAGTGCCATGGCGGTGCCAGCGGCTGACGCGAAGCACGATGCCGCGTCGGTTATTCCCAGCACTCATCCTTTGCGAGCACACGCGACGGCAACCCAACGCCTTATTTCCCACACGTTTCATAATGTTACGAAAAATTCAGTGATCGAGACGGGTGATGAAGGCGAATTGCCTAACTACTACGATGAAAGTGCGATACATCCGCACTCTAGCGAGGACGTCATGGCGCACGAGCCGAATTTTGACGCCTCCGGCGCTCACATGGCCTTTTATTATTCGGGCAAGGAGGATCAGCAACGAAAAATGTGTAGAAGAAATAGCGATTACTCCACCGATGACAATGATGATGATGCTGTTCGTGTGGCGATTTACACGGGCACATTTTACAATCTTCAGGTACATGCACAAAACATGCGCACATACATATAGTAAAATACAATCAAATTGCTTAATTGCGGTTTTTTGCAAATTATAAAAAATTTTTTATGTGTAGAATTTATCAAACTTTTCGTTGCCCTTAATTCCCGATCAAACTGATAAAGTGTATTTCGCTGTTAAAAAAATTTTATTTTTACATTTTTTAGTACTATTTGCTTCGACCTTTCACGCTTCTTCGAAGAATCAGACGCTCGCTAAAGGATGATTTTGCGTCCATATTTTTGCTATTGCTACTTTATTTATTGCAGGTAAAATATAATCTAAAAATTATTTTATTTTTTAAATTTCCTTTTATAGGGAATTCCTCTTGGCCTCATTGCCGCCATTCCTCTCATTCTTCAAAGCAAAGCGGTCACTTATTCCGAACAGGCCGTATTCTCATTTGCCTATTGGCCTTTTAGGTAAATAAAAAAATGTTATTAGGTTAGGCGCAGCTTCTGCTCGGCCAATTTGATTGACGTAGAAGTATTGCAATACAAATTATTTAAATATATTATTATTATTGTTGATGAGTGTAAAATTAGAAAATTGTAATCCTTAGAACTTATTTAAGCAAATTTAATTGGCCTTAAGCGATTAACATATATTAGGAGATGCATTTTTCATTGACACTTTTTCTTTTAGCATGAAGCTTTTGTGGGCTCCAATCGTCGACTCGCTGTATTTCAGACGCATCGGACGGAGAAAATCATGGATGGTACCCTGTCAATATTTGATCGGCGTTTTTCTTCTCGTTATCTCATATTTTGCGTCTGAAATTCTGGGAACCGATGGTACGTATTGTTTTTTAACCTCTACCATATTCCAAGTAAAGTATAAGTTTTGAATATAAATTTTAGGTGGCATTCAGCCCAACGTCTTCGTTCTCATGTGCATATTTTTGCCATTGAATTTTCTCGCCGCCACTCAGGACATTGCCGTCGACGGTTGGGCGCTGACAATGCTTTCACGGTAAAAAAAATATATTCATTTTTGAAGGCAATTATCTTTTTGGAAGCTTTAAAATGACTCGGATTTTTAAGCGTATTCCAAGATAAAGTACTAGCTATAAGACAATACAATTTCGAAGACGTATTTTTTGGTATGGGTCAATTATGAATTGTTCTGGGTTTTTATTTTCTAAAAAGCCAAATAAAAAAAATCAAACGAATTTTAGAATTGAACTCAAGTTTTATGTTTTAAATTATGTTCAAATTTGCTTTAAAAATAGAAATTTGCATCTTAATCAGCAACTATTAAAATATACAATTTTCACGCTATTTTGTCGATTTTATTACTTTTCAATAAATTAATTCGTTGTTCTTTGTCAGAAAGAATGTCGGCTACGCGTCAACGTGTAATGTTGTTGGTCAAACATTTGGTTTCTTTCTCGGCAACGTTGTATTTTTAACGCTTCAATCCAAAGATTTTGCCAATAAATGGATTCGTTCTGTGCCCGGCGACCGCGGAATTGTCGAGTTTGACGGTGAGTTTCTTTTTATTATAAAGTCAAATTAAAGTAAATTTTCGCCTTGTATATTTGGATTAGATTATAGATTATGGCTATAATTTAACTTATTTAACTCAATTCACTAATAAAATATATTTATTGCACTTTAATTATGTCAATTTATTTATTTTTATTTTTGTATATTTTATTAAATTTTATTTCTAGACTTTTTAAATTACTATTAAGTATAAATTTTTACAAAAAAATATGTTGTGTTTTTTATAATTATTTATTTTAACAAGTTCTCCCAAGCCAGTAGAACGTGTCGAAGAGCATGATTTCACAACTAAAATATTCTTATTTGAAAGAAACTCTTCTTTCTACAATCCTTATAAATTAAGTAAAATTTATAAAAAAATTTGTTTATTACCTTGTGTTTTGGTATTGATCGTAGATGGCGCTCATGCCATATCCACCACGTTCGCTAATAATTACAGCACTCCACCAATTACCAAATCGACTTTCTGCCACTTGTTTCATATGCCTGAATTTTTTAATATTTTTTTTTATTAATATGCGAATTTGGCATAAAGAGAACCTCGCTTGATAGCTGTATTGATGGGGATAATGACCAATTGTTTCGAGAATAATTTCACGTAACTTCTCTGATTTGCAATTATCTTCTAAAACTTATATTTTTATTGTTTTAATTCAGTTGACTATTTTTTATCAGAGACCATCATTTGAAGTTAAAATGATTTAAACGAATTTTTAATGGAAATTGATTTAGGACATCAAAAAGTTTCTTTTTGAAAAATCATAATTATTCGTAATTCAATCTTGTAAAAAAAAACAAAATATGGAAATTTTTTGATGTTCTACGATTTCTATTAAAATTCATTTTCATAATTTTAACACCAAAACAAGTTTATACTATTTTTAGCACTTTTGTGTAAAACCAAATTTTTTGCCATCAGTGGTAAAAGTTTGCTAAATATTTATTATAGGAAGTAATTAGTATATAATTTATATTTCAAAACATTAAAAAGCATTTTCTTTAAAGTGGAAATTGAACTTACGCAATGTTCTTTGGATTGTTAATAGTGGAAAGCAGCTTATCAGCAATATTATACAGAGCAATAAAATCTGATAGAATTTATTATTGAAATTCATAGGTTAATTTTTGTTTATAAGCAAAACAAAATGTAAATAATACAATTTTTTTAAATATAATATTCTAAATAATGAGCCGTAAATGAATGAGTTATAAACCAATTTTCGCAACTGAAATATAAAATAAAATTAATTCTGCCAATCGCAGTTGTAAATTTTTTTCAAAATTCAAATTTTTTATTAGCACTTTCGTGTCCTAATTAAATGCTCGTTTATTTTAGTCGAGAAAATTCGTCATTTTCCTATAAGAGAAACGATGTGTATTTTCACGAAAATTTTTTATTGCGGGTCACCGATTTGTTTGGGTTAACATTTATTGAAAGTATTTTCGCGTTTTAAACTTCGTCTAAAACGATCGAAACTTATCTGATTAACAACTAAAAAGACCATTAGGAAGTTTTTTCGTATTCCTTTTCAAATTTTAAACGTTTTTATTTCAAGCATAATAAATTCATTGTACTTTTTACGGAATAAAAAAGCGAAATTAGATGACACATCTTGGGGAAAAACATCTAAACAAACAATTACACTTTTTCAGCAGTCAAAAAGTTGTGGGACAAGAAGGGAAGAATGTGGTCGTGTGGTGTATGTGTAAGTGTGAAGTTCGGTTCCTATTTACGGACCGAAAAATTTGTCGTGTTTTATTTATTTTATTTTCTGCAACAAAAAAAATGGTTCTCACCGTTTACGAAAATGAAAATTTTTGTGTCCTTATTATGTTGTGTCGTTTTTTTTGGGGAATTTTTTCGGCCCTTATGAATGGACATAGCAGGAGTAAAAAACGAAGAAAGGAATAGCGGGAGAACGAAAAAAAACACGTAAAATGGAAGAAAAAGAATTTTAAGCATTTTATATTTAATTGAGTTGTTAATTTATGTGGTCATAAATCAAAAAGTTAGTGGCTATTTTTACGACTAATTTCCTTTTCTAATTGCTCTGGCAATTATCGCTTTAGAATTTTTTTTCTTATATGTAGTTTTTAGGGCCTTTAATAATTTTTATAGAATGTTTACTTTTTTATTTTAAATTTATTGAGAAAATTGTATAAAATTAAATAGTTAAATTATTATTTTTCTTGCAGGATTCGTGTTCTTTTGGGGATGGGTGTTCATCGTGACTACGACGCTCGTTCTTTTATTCAAACGCGAGGTCGATCATTCAGTCACTGGACAGGAATGGTGGTATGATTTTTCGCACATTTTTATTTAATTAACATCGTTGATAAAAGCTATAAAAAAATTATTTAGCAAGGCGGAGCCTGCATCACATCCACCGAACTTGGAAGAGGAGGAAATGACTCTCGGCGTAGTGGAAACATATCAGATATTGGGGAAAATTCTTTGCCTCAAGCCGATGGTGACGATGCTTGTCATGTTGCTTACGGCAAAGGTAAATTTTTTGTATAATTATTCTATATAAAGCTGAGTAACAGTAAGTAATTATTTTAGATTGCATTTGCGGCCACGGACAGTATGACCGACTTGAAGCTAATCGCCGAAGGGATTACTAGTGATAAAATTGCTAGTCGGTCCATATTCCTAACCCCGTTACAGGTTTTTTTTTTAAGCGATAACCAATATGAATGCAATTATCATTTCAGAATGGATCTTAACAATAAGTTTAAATACAATTTAGATAATTTTACCCTGGGTGCTTGGCAAACAAACATCTGGCTCCAAGCCGCTAAATGTTTTCTTATGGGCGTATCCATATAGGTAATTTTGATCTTTAATTAAGAATAATGCCATAAAATTTTTTAATTTCTATTGTTTAGAGTTGTGATGGGCATCGTGTTTGCCGCTCTTGTTTATTGGACGCCATCGTTTCGAATGGATAATGGCGAATATCCCTATTTATATTATATTATTTGGATTGGGGCTTATTATCTGCATCAGGTTTGTTTAAGTCATGGCAACTAATATTAAAGCATCTTTTTAATTCCCTTGGAAATTACACATGGAAGTTATTGTAATTTTTCTTATTACAAATTATACTATTTAGGTTTCTGCCTATTGTATTTTCCTTTCGATGATGGCGTTCAACGCGCAAATTTCCGATCCGAAAATTGGCGGCACGTATATGACACTGCTCAATACACTCAACAATCTTGGTGGAAATTGGCCAAGTACTCTTATTCTCAGCATCACCGACTTCTTCAATCGTAAAAATTGTGTGGCGAAGGCAACGAAAATGTGGGTTATTCTAGCAATTAAAGAATTACTTTTAGATTGACTTTGAAAAGAGATGATAAGTTGGGCGCAACAATTTTTTATTTCCGGACCCCAGGAATAATTTTTTAAGTGCCTCACGGCTTAAGCTGACTATTTTTTGTTTAAAAAAATAAAAAAAATAACATCATAAATCAAAATTGTCTGCAATTGCCGAATTATGGATGAATTGATATTACAAAATAAACGTATCATTTAAATAACTATTTTGAAATGATTTTAGTGTTAATGCGCAAATAAAGAAGGCAAATTAAACATTAATAAATTCTTTTCCTCACAATTATAGAGAGATTACGAAGAATAAATTTAATTTACATATTATTATTAAAAATTATTTTTAAAAATTTTTAGCGTAATCAATACTTGCAATTCAAAGACTGAAGAGGAGCTATGCAAGTCGGGTGGCGACGTATGTGAGTTTTTCATCGACGGTTACTACATTTCGGTTGGCATTTGTACCGTAATTGGCCTGCTTTGGTTCCGCATCTTCTACAATCGCATTCAATACTTCCAGAAAATACCAAGAGAGGAATGGCGTGTGATTAAGAATTCAAAGTAGAAAAAACGTATATACTTTAATAGAAACATTATAATGTGTAGATTACTGTTATTTATTTATTCATTCACCTTTATTGCAAATGTATATGCATAGAGGATTTTTAAAAAATGACATAAAGGTTTTTTAAAGCAAATTTGAGAATAAGGTTTATAGTGGTCAAAGAAAAACGAAACACATTTTAGTGGTCGAGAAAGTTTTAATTTTTTTCTTTCGAGGGTAAAAAAAGTTTGGGATCTTCAAGATGAAGTGTCGGCTGGCTATATTGAAAAGAAATTATTTTTGCAGTTTAAGTTCTAAAACTTTAAATTTATCTTTTAAACTCGAATAGTTTTCGCAGAATAGTGTACGTTCATCTTTTTAATAAAAAAATATGTATAAATTAATATTAGATATAAACCAAAATGTTTTATCAGTGAGCAGCTAGAAAAATGAAAAAGTATTTAAAACTCATATCGAATTTGTCGTTTGTTTCCAACTTATCACGAAAATTAATTTTGATATATGAATTGTTGTGCATAAATAAGACTGTAATTTAAAATGAACAAGAGGAAAATTTAACAATTTTTTACTTTTTTTGTATTGAGTTTAAA
The DNA here is from genome assembly GCA_024678965.1 of Bradynema listronoti. Lineage (NCBI taxonomy): Eukaryota > Metazoa > Nematoda > Chromadorea > Rhabditida > Allantonematidae > Bradynema > Bradynema listronoti. Next base: position 4,837,466 of record JANLNO010000006.1, read on the forward strand.
AAATAAAATATTTTCAAAACAAATGAAGCGCTCAAAGAAATGTTATTTATCTTAAAAGTGAAAAAAAAAGTTTTTTAAATGCCTAAAACTAGTTTTGAAAATGGCTTGAAAAAATTTAAAGTAAAAATTTTTGAAGTGCAACAAATTTTAAAGGAAAATGAAACAAAACAATTTGTTAATTAATTATTTTTATTGCAATACATATCCTCATTTACAAATACATAGATCAATTATAAATATTGATAAGCAGCCGCAGTAAGAGCTATTCTTTCCGTCTTAACTTCACATTGCCTATTCGAAGAGCATCGCAATTGCAACCAACAGCCCGGCGGTCACCGTCGCGAGTCCATTGAAAACCAAAAGAGATGCATCGGAAGACTTCGATTTTCGGATTTTACTCCAAAATTGAGATTTTTACAATTTTTTCTGGATGCACATGAGCAATTTTGACAAATTTTTCGCGTTTCTATAGTTTTTACATACGTTTTAGTGAATCTTTATTTATGGAAGTTGTTTCTCATTTAAAAAATATCTATTTTAACGCGAATTGATTTAGTTTTATAACAAAATAAAAATTTCGTTTCAATATTTTAGCAAAATTCTTTGTTTTCCGAAGATGATAAAGAATTATAATCCCTCTGGTTTCAGTTTTTTTCCGGATTTTTATAAAGTTATTCATAATGGCATATTATTGCAATCTAAGGGCGCCAAAATTGTCGCGCGTCAAAATCTAACGCGCTAGGAGCGCGCAAGTTCTCTTCATTCGAAAGCCCATCGCGCTGATCAAGAATTGTATACAAACTAGGACCCAATTTTACTTCCCCGTCGAGTTACGGTAGATTGAACGAAAATTTGAACCAAAAAGGGGACCAAGAATTTTTGGAAAAATTTTTTTATTTTAAAAAAATTAAACGGTAAAAAACGTTACTAACAGTTTTATTGTATTAAATTAAAAACAGTTTGATTGTATTTTAAAATTTAAAATAATGCAAGCATATCAAAAGTTACGGTCATACAAAGATAAGCCAAAGCCTAAGCTTAAGCCTAAAGCCTAAGCCTAATACATCTCTTAATAATCTCTTAATATATATACGCATATAATTAATTATGTATTTACAATGAAACTTTTTAATACAATAAAACTATAATTACCCTTTTTTACCATTTAATTTTTTTGTTTTTAAATAAAATTTTTTCAAATAAAAAAATTTTTCCAAAAATGCTTGGTCCCCTCTTTGGTTCAAATTTTCGTTCAATCTACCGTAACTCGACGAGGAAGTAAAATTGGGTCATAGTTTGTATACAATTCTTGATCAGCGCGGTAAAAGCTTTCGAATGAGGTATCACACGACTAAATTTGATTAAAAAAATTTTTTTCCGTCGTAAACTTGCGCTAAATTTTGATGCGCGACAATTTCGGCGCCCTTAACTTACAATAATATGCCATTATGAATAATTTTATAAAAAAAAATCTGGAAAAAAACTCAATCAGAGGGTTTATAATTTTTTACTATAGCCTGTTTTCCAAAATAATCTTTAAAGGTTTTATAACAATGTTATGATAGATCTTTTGTCATCATTTTCTATCATTATATTGTATTCCAAAAGAGAAGAACAAAATATCGCAGAATTTGACAATTTCGTTTCATTTTCTCTCATAGATGAAGACTTACGAAGTTCCATCTTTTTTATTTAATTATGCGTTCGAGCAAGTTGCCGCCGTTTTCTATGACAGATATCCGAATTCATTTGCTAAGCACATAGTATCGGAAGATGTTCTATCGCGCGAAATCACAAAAGATCGAATTATTACAAAGAAGCTGATTGTTAAGCAAGGTACAATTCAAGTTCATTAGCTTCTAAATTTTAATGTGCAATATTTTTTGTAATCGACACGTTTTTAGGTGCTTCCTTTTTAAAGAGTGTTCCACGGTGGTTGACCAAGTCCGTTTCTATTCAATACATGCCAACTTTGGAGGAGAGCGTTTATGATCGAAACACGAAAAAATTGATGACTTTAACGCGCAATATTTCATGGTGCAAAGCGTTGCATATGAGAGAGACCTGTCTATACAAACCATACGTTTGTTTTTTTTAGTTTTGCTAATCAGCTTTGATATGCATTCTGGGTGCTTGTTTCTTTCACTAACCAGTTTTTTTGTGATTTTTAATTAAATTTAGAACCAGAGAATGTGATATTTTTTTTGACAAAGTCGAGGACTTAAAAAGTATCAATTTTGCTAAATATTAATTTTGAAGCATTTAAAAGTAGAAGGCTAATTTTTATGTTTAGTTTTTTAAATGCTAAGATTTTAGGAAGGTAATCGAACGGAAGTAAAGCGTAACCTAAGCGTTTCCGTCAGCTACGGACACATTAGCGCGTTGGCTGAACGATTTCTCATTATGGGCTTTCGCAAGTCGACGAAAAAACCACAGAAGGCTATTTGGAGAAGTTGACGGAACGATTCGGCCAGTCGACAAGCGGTCCACTAGCCGCACAATCCAGTAATTCTGTTATTTCGATTAGTGAAAACATTAGAAACAAGAAGAAATTGCTTGAAAAAGTATAAATAATTTTGAAATTTTTTAAAATATATTTCTATGCTATATTTTTTTTGTTGAAAAAAACATTCGTTTATTTTATTTTTTTAAATGTCTTTCGGTTCATGATATTTTAGCTATGATAATTTTTTAAGCAAGATGTTTACCTCTGTTTTTTCGATTGAAAAGATACCAAAACATATATCTTCGATTTGTGGGTTTTTTTTCTGCAAGCATTCATTTCACACATTACTATCATCAAAAATATCCTCTAATTTCCATTTATTGTTGATTTTTATAAAAATTTAAAATTTTGTTTAAACTAAAGCTGTACATTATTATGTCATTACTATTATTGTCGAAGAAAAAATAAACGCTGTGTATAGCTGGCTGATTTCTTCATTTACAGACGAAATCGATTTGCTTTCGATCATACTGACCTAAACGGTGTGGTCCTATTGCTTATTATTATTATTAACAGAGTTATTCTTCTTCGTCATTTTTCAATAAAAAAACATTAAAAAAATATTTTTTCTCATCAAAAGTCACTACACAACCTGTTCATCTCGTGTATTGTCTTCGTTCATCGCACATTGCATAAAAATGGCATCCTCGTCGTCCAGTGCTTTTTGGAAAACCATCTGCGTGATTAGCTCCCTCTCTTTAGTCCATTGCGCCTATTCCGCGGCTCAGGTAATTCCATTTTTGGTTTTCATTTTTATTTCTAGCTCTATTATTATGTTATAATTTTTTTTATTAAGTAGACTATTTTAAGATGCGATTTTATGGATATGAAAAATAAGAAGAATGAAAGACAAATATTAATTGCTAAAAGAAGAGTATTTATTAATTGAAATCCATTTTAAATTCATTAATAAAGCTTTACATTTTTTTCAAATTTTAGCATCGAGCCTATTTACGGCTCACGCAACATTCGTCCACAAATCTACCCGCCGATTTAATTGTGCAAACAATCGTTAGTCTTGTATTTACGATTGTCTCTGCTACGCTCTTTGCCGACGATTTCCAGCCTATACGAGCGGATATGCAGGTGCGAAAAAGGAAACATTTAATTTTGTATTGAGTCGAAAAATATAAACTTATGTTTTTAATTGTATTTTTAAGGCTTGAAAATTTAATTTAATTGAATTACTAATTATATTTCTAGGCAACAAAACGCAGTTGGGACATCGCCGGCAACTGTCCCTCGTTCTACATTTTCAACCACAGAGCCAAGTGTCTTTCACCAAAGTTTGAGGAATTTGAGGATTAAGCCAAAAGTAATGGAATCCTTTTGCAAAATGCTTTAACGACATTCAAAGAAATGTTATTTAGGCTTTTTATTTATGATTATACGGGTCTGGCAATGATAAGAAACCTTGTTTATATTTATTCCCATTTCCAGTTGCTCTAATTGATATTGATTGTGATGTGCATATATTAATTATTTTTGGCATTATTTAATAAATTCTATTAATTATTGCGATATTTTAAACTTTTTGTTATCGTTATCAAAAACCAAAAAATAAATATTCCGACAATCATATTTGCAAATATGTTTTTGTAATTTCGATGCATTTCCACCAGTTTGGGCGTTTTTCAAAAGAAGAAAAAAACAACTATGCAAATATCCTAATTTCGTGTATATAGGGCCGGGTGTTTTGAGCCAAATTTAAATTTGCGCCAATGAGTTTATTTTGTTGTATCGGATTCGTTGGGGAATCCAAATTTTTATGAAACAAACGAAGGCGGGCACAAAAGGGGTCAACTTACTCTCCCCCTCTAAAATTTCGAAAAAATTTTATTGTATTCTGGGATTATTTGGGTCCTAAAAACGAGTTCAATAGTCGTTTTATCCGGAAAGGGACCCTACAAAGGACCACCCTTAATCACAAGAAAAAATTTTTTGAACCGAAACTGGATATGTGGCACCTTATTCGAAAGCTCTCATCACGCTGATCGAAAATTGTATAGGAACTATGGCCTAATTTTGCTTTCCCATCGAGTTACGGTAGATTGAAAGAAAATTTTAACCACAGAACTAAGCACTTTTTTTACAAAATTAAGCCTAAACCTAAGTTTAAGCTTAAGATTTAACCTAAAATCTGAGTTTTAAACACAAAACGAAAAATTGGAAAAAAAGTGCTTGGTTTCCCTTTTAATTCAAATTTTCGTTCAATCTACCATAACTCGACGGAGAAGCAAAATTGCACCATACTTCCTATACAATTCGTGATCAGCATGATGAGAGCTTTCGAATAAGATATCACATATCCAGTTTCAGTTCAAACATTTGTCCATCGTAGGGTCCTTAGGAGGCATCTCCGAATAAAACGACTATTGAATTCATTCTCAGAATCCAAAACAATCCCCAAATACAAAAATTTTTTCGAAATTTTGGGGAATGGGATAAAGTAAACTCCAGCTGCACAAAATTCGAAGTATGTGAGTAAGGTCCGTATGGTTCAGTAGTAGAACTCCGGTGAGGCGTTTTTTGCAGGTTCAATTCCTGTCATGGAGCTCATCTTTTACAATAGGAACATTGGCGTTATATAAAAATTTCAAATTTTTTTTTGAAAATACACAATACTGTATTCTCGCAAAGTGATGTTATACTTTTTAAATTTTCGGCAATTTTCTGGCATAATGTAAAAATCTTAAAAAAATATTTTTTTCTAAAAATTATGTTTGTAATGATCCTCCGGTCACTGCGAGCTTGAATTAAGTCGGATTGACCTTCGCCAACCGATACTGCATGTCGAACTACACTAGTATACTCACTCTGTGAAAATAAAAATCCTACAGAAAAGCCAAAAATCAGCATTTTTACAAAAATAGATTTTTGTGGCCTTAAGACGAATTTAATGGTTATGAAAATAATCAAGTTTTAAAGCCAATATATTGTCTCATCAAAGTGTAAAAGAACCCATGTGGATCTGACCATTTCCAATCGAGTTATAAGCAATATAAACCTAACGATTTAAACATGAATCCCCAAAATTTAAATTTTCACAAAATCTCAATGTTCCCATAAGAAAAATTTCTTATTTGAGAAAAATTTCTCATTTCAGAAATTCTTAAACGATTTTAAAATAAGACATTTTTAAGAAATTTTTTTCTTATATTTTTTTATAAATCTTCGTTTAAGACAAAATGACGTTTTCTGATTGGCGCCAATTTAAATTTGGCTCAAAAATACCCGGCCTTATACACGCGAAATTAGAGTAAATTAAACGTCGTGTAAGATATTTATATTGGTTTGATAAAAACCATCAGTACAGCGTTATGCTTCTTCGCAATTATCCGCTAATACGTGGCAAAAAGTTAGCATTTCTTATATTCACACGGGCATTAGCAACAAACGCCAGTGATGGCACAACGCCTTCGTTGTCGTCGTCACAAAGTGACGCGCCTCAACGCCTCGCCCAACAATTGGACTATTGCGCGAAAATTGTCGAGGAGCGTGATTACGAGAATTTCGTTGCTGCGATGCTTATGCCAGCGCCCGTTCAGCCTGTTATCATATCGGTATTACATTTTTTGGTTTAATTTAGAATTATATTGGGTTGTCATAATTTTCTGACAATTCTGCTCTAACTTTTTACCTACGATAGATATAAACGTGAGGTTTTTTGCTTCCTCTAGATTTATGGGGGACGCGTTTCAGCGATTTTTAAAATTTTCATTTCTAGCATTTTTAGAGAGGAAAATGAAACGAAAAAAAACAATGAAAAAAGTGCAGGCGTCTGAGCATTTTTTTTGGAATTTTTCCAAGGACTCAAAATTTTGCTATGAGCTTCCCTTCATACACTTTACATTAAATTTAAACACCTGATCGGTTGG